>SSBO01000001.1:9251032-9666037 GCA_005281725.1 Wuchereria bancrofti
AAAAATATGAGTAAATTTTAATTAAGAATTGTTATCGCTGTTGTTTTCATAAAATTTCTAATTGACAGTATGACTTGAGCGTTGAATATGTGATGCACGTTCCTGAAATTATGACAAAAAAAATTTTTCTTTTTTTTTGCTTCTTTAATTAATAAGTAAAGTTTCAAATCTGACTTGTTATACTGTAATTTTACTGCAAAAAAAAAAAGAAAATTGGTTAAGTAAGAAACAAATCAAATCAATTGTCGTATTAAATTTCATATTTAAACAATAAAGTAACTAATTGAGTTAAAAATTAATTCTATTTTGTTTTTCACTTATTCATTCCATCTAAATTTGTACATAATTTTGAATTGATGAATAATAGTTGAATTTAATAAATCAATTGCTATTTGTATTAATTACAAATTCAATCAATCACCTCTCCCTCTTTATTAAAGAGAATGGTTTGTACATTAGAACCAATTCCGAACGAATCTTCTGCATCAAAGACCAACTGATCCGGTGGATTGTATATTCCTTGGCCACGAGCCCAAATCTATAATTAATACATTTCCGGTTAATTAGATGAGTGATATCTTTGAAGCCAAAATTAATTAGATTCTATATAGAAATATACATTATATTTATTATCGGACTGCACAAAATATTTCAAAGTCCTAAAAATTTTTGGATTCTGGATATTATTCCAGAAAATCGCTTCTATAAGTGTATGGCCACATACAGCATACATTCTATTCGTTATTTCCAAATTTAAATAGTTAAAATCGAAATAATTTAATTTCAGGATTTATGATATCACTTTATTAAACTATACAACACAATCTAAAAAAAAAATTACCTTAACCGATTTTCCAGGTTTTAAAATGAAATCTCTTGGAAAAGTGTATACAATTTCACGTTTACCATCAATTTTTCGTTTTAATCGCCATTCACCAATTGGTTCCTCCTTGGAACGATGTGTATTTTCCAGTAAAATATACTTACCATCTGATGCAGCATCCTGAAATTTCATATTTAATCCTAAAATTCTGTACCTAAATATTTGCATTTTTCAGCAGTGCAATAATTTGTCATTTCTAATTTTGCATAAATTAATAATGCTTTAGTCTGAAAATTATCAATGTTAGTTAATGATTTAAAATAAATTATTTTAAAATTTCTACAGTATAAAAAAAATTTTTTTTTAAATTTCTACAACAATGAAATAAGAAAAAAGACCTGTATGGAAACATTTCCTTTGGCGGAACGTTGAAATGACGTACGACTAGCTGTTTCACCTTTCAGTACACGTATACTCTCTTCAATAAAACATCTTTTTAAAAAAATATTTTTATTAAAAAAAAAATTGATTAATTTGAAATTTGTTGTAAAACTTTGCTCTATGTTTTTACATTTATAAACCAAATATTCAAATTATCAAATACTACTTCAACTTTAAATTAATTTTAAATCAATCTTTAAACGTAGAATGGATTTTTCGAGTGAAATTTTTCATTCATCAGAAAATATCATGAAATAATCAAAAAAAAAAAAAAAGAAAAAATCACAAAGTAGTTATTACAGAAATAGTTAATAAAGCTAAGTAAGTAAATTTATAAAATTATAAATGCGCTAATTAATTATTCGAAAGATTCTTCATAATATTTCGGGAAGAAAAAAAAAAATTACCAGACGGAGGTCTGTGAAACATTTTGTTAAAGAGGGAAAAAATTTCGTAAAAGATGGCAAAATTCTGATAAGCGCCAGAAAACAGATGTTATGAATTAACAATTTAAATTGAAAATGATTGTTAATTGAAGATGACGAAGAAAGGACAAAAAAAAAGGAAACAAGTTTCAATTTCAGATATTATACTTAAAAAAAAAAAAATTCTTTCCTATTATATAATTTCTTTCTCCTTTTCAATTTAGAAAAAAAAATTTTTTTTTGATGTTTCAATTGTTGATGAAATTAAACTTTTAGTTTGTTGATGAAATTTGATGAAATTAAACTTTTAGTTTGTTGATGAAATTTGATGAAATTAAACTTTTAGTTTGTTGATGAAAAAACATCAATTGTTGATGAAATTAAACTTTTAGTTTTTAATTTGTAATTTAATGTAATTAGTAGTTTAAATTTGAAATTATTTTTTCTACCAAAAGTTTTGGTACTAAAAGTAAAAACAGGAATGAATGTTTTCTCTTCCTTTTCTCTAAAAATTTCAATAAAGTTTAAATAAGGTATGCGAAACAATGATGGCATGATAACGATTTCGATGGAAAACTCATTTTCTTGGAAATAAATTCAAATAAATTTAAATCTAATATGATTGTAATAAGGTCCAATATTTTTTATGGCGGAACTGTCGCAGTGTATGGTAAAAAATAATCATTTCCCTATGAAGTGATAATGAATTAAAAATGATCTGAAATTCTATTTTAGCCTTTTAGACTTAATGTACATCCGGAAATGCTTGTTTTCTGATCCAGAAAATTTCCGGAAAATATATTTTTTATTAAATGATGGCAACTAATTTTTTCCAGTTTTTCGTTAAATTTTATCAAAACAAATGATAATTTGAATTACAATAAAAATTTCAACCGAAACGAAAAATAAAAAAAAAAATATTTTTGATCAAAAATTTGACAATATATGTAAGTGACAGTCAAGTTATGTCATTAAGGATGATAATGTAATTAAGGAAAGGTAAAAGAAGAAAAAGAAATGATTGATGTTTACCGGTTTCACCAACTTCGGTAAGGCCATGAGTTTTGACAACCTGTTCAACAAGCTGACGTAAACCAGCCCGATTCTCCTCACCTTCAAGCATTTTTCGATAAATTGCTATTTCAGCATCTAAAGTCTGAAATGAAAAGGTAATTTGATATAAAATTGACAATTAAATGATTATTTTAAATCAATTTGAAAATGAAATATTTCATTTCGTTTTTTTTTGAAATTTTAACCGTTACAGAACGAATTGCAAACTAATAATTAACAATTATAGGTGAAAAGTTTAGATGAAATTAATTTTCTAATGGAAATTTTTTCTTTTGATAAAGGATTTAAATTTTACAATAGTATTATTGAACAAGAAAAAAAAAATACTTTTCAACAGTATATTGAGTTGAAATCAAACATTTAGCATTTTAGATAATATTATCTTTTCAATTAGAGAACTGTATTTATAATTAATTAATGATTCTATTAGCAATCAATAATATATGTGTTTTTTTTTTGATTTTTAATAAAATTTTGTTGAAAAAAATGAAATTAGTTAATTTATTGACAAACTTGTTTGGTGTCTAAAAGCATTTGCAATTCCATCATTAACGCTTGACATTCTTCCCGCATTTTCCGGATTTGGGCATCACGATCATTCAGGGCAGCTTCATAAGATCGCTGATCATCTTCCAGTTGATAATTCAACTCTTGCATTTGCTTCTCTAGCAGTGAATTCTAAAATTTAAATCTTATTTTTGCTAAAACCATTTTATATTTTTTCATAAAACATGACTTCATCTTATATTGGCATAAATGATTTTTTAAAATTTCACAAATATATTTCAAAAAAAGTTTGCAAATAAAATTGATTAAACTGTGGAATAATATGAACCTTATCATATGAGATTTTAATTAAAAATGGAAACATTTTATTTTAATACCATAAAATCTTTCAATATTACTTTAAATTTTAAATCTTTTATTCCTTCCGCATATTTCACTCAATTAATGATTATATGCATTTTGAAGCTTTTTATATGCAATTTAAAAAAAAAAATGTTGCAATATATTGGAGAAAATTTGATGAATGACGAAGCAATGCTCTTTTCAACTCCTTTTTTTTTTTAATTTTTACAAGGTTAAAAATTTTTTTTTTGAAATTTTTTTTTTGTTAAATTTAATTTATTTCCTAGTTAGAACAACAAAATTCTCTCTTCCTTTTTTTCGTTTTCCCCAAATAAAACATACATTTTCTTTTTTATTTTTTTTGTTTTTAATTATGTTCCAAGAAAAGAGCAAAAATTAGTTTTTAGCGAACAAAAATTTCAATTAACTTTTTTTTTTAAAAAAAAAAGGAAAAGTGTTTAAAGAGGATACAGTACTTACACGTCCTTCAAGATCGGCTAATTTTCCGCGTAGTTCGGAAAGTTGCACACGAAGTCGCTTCACTTCCTCTTTGGCATAACCTTGTTCCAAATTTTGCCTTGTTGATTGAGTTTGAATTTCTTGCACTTTTAACTTATACCACGATTCCATATCCGTTCGATTCATATTACATATCTATTATAGCAAAAATTTAATTTAATTAATTCACATTTCAAATCTAATATATGTAAAATTTAAGAAAATAAATTTTTATTTTATTGCAGTTAGCAATTTTAGTGCATGCATTTGTTTTTTTTTTTTTTTTAAATTTCAAAGATAAAAAAAAAATTTTTTTGCAGTATATACTTGATCATATTCAGCACGAATATCACGAATTGCAGATGAAAGCTCATTTTTGAAATATTCACGATTTTCCGGTGTTGTATCACGAGCAGCCATTGCTTGTAATTCATTAATTTCCTGATCATGTACTCGACGCATGAAATCAATTTCTTCCAATAATGTTTGCACCTGATTTTGAAAATCGATCCGATTAAGTGTTTCCTGATCCAAATCCTAAAAATGATTCTCTCTAAATTCATTTCACTTTCAATTGGCAATTTTTGGATGTTTATCAATAGCCATCTATTTTCACATGACTATTTCATATGGATTTTTTCCGATTTTTTTAATAAATTTTTTGCAAACGTTTAAAATTAATTAATCCAAATATAATAATTGCAAATCAAAGTTGTACTGTACAATTTCAAAAAAAAAAGAGAAAAATTTACCATCAATTGAATTTGTTTTTCTCATTTAAACTTTAGAATATCCAAATCACAAAGAGAGAAATTTAAGTGAACTTTAAAAGTTTAAAACAAAAATACTTTTATTAACTTACCGCTCTTGCTTTGTTGAGTTCATTAACAAAATGCAAATTATCTCTTTTGATACGGCTTACTTCTTCTTCCAAACTACTGACCCGACGTCGTAAAAGGTTAATTTCAGCTTCCAAACCAGATAATTTTACCTGCATTATTATTTTTTGGAAACAGTAATCACTGATTATCAGTGATTATTTATAAAGGAAAAGTGACAATCAGTGATAACAATCATTGCAGTAGTAATCAACTGATAGCAATGAAGTGATAACAATTAAGCTTATTTCTTTTCATGGATTATTGGGGGTGATAATTGTGTGATAATAACAATAATTACTAGAGCTTAAGTAAAGTAGTACGATAATCACATAAAAATTTGTAAAAAAAAGTGAGAAATATATTGTTATATCAATTGATAAGTGCAAATCCGGAAATCCGGAACTTACCAACAATTCATCAATGCATTTTCGATCAGTTTGATGTGCTCGAAGTGCATCGTCATATCTGTAAAGTATAAAATAACAATGATTTTTTTTTTGATAAAGAAAATAATTGAGGGATTTCATATTTATAATACTACCGTTTTCTGTATTCCGTTAAGTCATCCATCAATTTCCGAATTCGTTTTTCTAAATCTTCGCGTTCGCTATTCGTATCGTCTATTATTTTCCGTGCCTCCTAAATAATAGAAATAAGTTATGAAAAGTTAAGAAATTGATAAATAATCTAAAATTAATTTTCTGTGGTGAAAAAAAAAGCGAAAAGTTATTTTACAATTAATTTGACAAGTAAATAATAGAAGATGAATAAACATTTCTTCGAATTAATATTGGTGATAATATGTTAATGTTTTAAATAGAAAAAAAAAATTGAATAATTCAGTAAATGAGATAATTTCCCTAAAAAGAAAATAAATTTTAAAGTTTTATTTGAAATTCTATACCTGTAGTTCACCTTCATACATCGCACGAACACTTACAGAATCTTTACCCCAACGACCACGTAATAAATTTAGATCAGCAGCTAATTTACGGTTCTGTGCTTCAAGAAAGCGCACCTAAAAGTTAGCCAATTAGCCAAGTTTTCCTGTTTACAATTTTATTTGTTTATTTACTTTTTGTTAAATTCTATTAGTTTATTGTTTATTTGGTTAATTATTTACTTCTTTGTTGTTTTATCAGAAAAACCTTTTCGATGTAGGAAGCAAGACGGTCGTTTAAATCGCTCATTTCCTTCTTTTCACGTTCACGTGTATCACGTATTGCTGATGCAGCATTTTGTCCAAATGGTGACATACCACTACTATGCAATGATGATGAACCGATTTCCGTTACGGTTTTCAGAATTCTACCACCGGATGCTTCAAATTATATAGATGACAAGCAGTTTTTGAAATTTATTTTTCAACATTATGTTATTTAGTTAAAAAAATAAAAAATTCCAAAATTCCGGATTCTTGCTTAGATAGTTATCCGACAAGTAAATACAATAAATTTTAAAATATTCATAAAATGCGGCAACAGATTTTTGAAAACATATTAATTGATTATATTCAAAATCATAAAATGTTTGAAATTTACAAAAAAAAAGCTGCATGGACAGGATGATCGAATTTTTGTGCTCAGAGTTTAATGCTAAAGTTAAAAATTAAATTAATCAGTTGAAATGCAACTTACCTGTTGTCATACCATAAGTTGGACTAGATAAAGATCCAACAGTTCGACTGAAAACTGGCCTAGCAGAAATTGTACTTTTATAATCCGAAACCGAAATTTCTTCCATATTACTGAAAAATGCTTGAATTTCAATATCAATAAAATGCTTTTTTAAACAGTTAAAATTTGCTTTATTCATTTATTTGATTATTAAATTAGTAGAATAATGCAATTACGTAAGTTTATTTATGCTAAAATTATTAACTTATTCAAATTTGATAAAATTTGATAAAGCACATTAAACTATTTAAATTTGATAAAATTTGATAAAGTACATTAAACCACTTAAATTTAAATTTGATAAAGCACATTAAACTATTTAAATTTAAACAAAATATATTTTCCAATCTAACGTGTGTTCCAAATGAATCATTGCATCATTATATCAATGTAATTGACATAATTGACGAATGCATATTAACGTGTTGTAGTGATGAAATACGTGAAAGCGAAATAAAATTATGCAAAAAATACTAATTCAAATGCAAATTATAAAAATTTTATTTGAGAAAAAAAAATTAAATAAAGTTGAACAAAAGAAAATTAAATTAGACAAAATTAAATTTAACTATTAAAATCAATATCTTATGACAATTACATTTTTGCTTTTGCAATCGATATAGCTCTATCAAATACTATTTTGCATGTTACCGCCATTGATAAAACTAGCCAAACTTATGAAATAGGTAAACAATTAATATGCATGTTGCAAAACTTAACTAAAATCTTTTCCCTTGTTTAACTTACCCGAATTTATTCATCTGCCCACATCTTATATATATTATATTCTGCCACAATATACTTTAATATATTACTACTTTAGTGACATAATGTATTCAAACGTTTTTCACCATTTTACTATTTTGTTTGTTTATCAAAAAAAAAAAAAACAAATGACAGTAATAAATAATTATATTTTCAAATGAACTCTCTTATCTTCATCATATATTTGTAAAACTTTTTTTTTAAAAAAGTTTCTTTCCTTCTCATTTTTCGTTCCTTTTATTCAGAGATAAGGAAAAGAGGAAAAAAGGATCTTTTTTTATTTGAGAATTTATAAATATGCAAATATAAGCAAGTTTAAAAATCATTACAAAGCCTCATTTGACATATTCGATGACTATCGAAATATTTTTGGTGACACTATTCAGTTGGTGACACATGTGTATACAAACATATAATAATTTATCACTTACTTGATTGAATGTTAATTAATGCAGTAGAGTATATGAGTTACACTGAATATTTATAAATAAATTAGGTTAATAAATGAAAAGAATTGATGAAAGATGGAAGAGCAAAGATAAGAGCTTATCATATTTTCGATAAGGTAACAGAGAATTGATAATAATCATATGAAGCAGAGAATGTAATCAACAACAGTTGTGTATGAACAAATTCCACAAGCAATTCAGAAAAGGGATGAAAATTAGAAAGAGGGGGGGGGGGGGCAAAAAAAAAGAATGGAAAAAGATTTCTATCTCTCTCTCTCTTTCCAAAAAAAAGAAAAAAAAAACTCAAACTAAACAAAATTTGTCATTTCAATAATATCAAGAAATAATTCATTACATTTATTTGTAATCATTTTAATATGTATTTATAGGATAATTCATTCCAATAACTAATTAACTAAACAATAAAAGTAGCAAAATTAATTAGTTACTCTTGTTAACAATTCAATTCATTTTTTCTTTGCAGTAAAGAAATTCTTTAAATTTAAAAATTTTCTTTAATTTTCTTTGAAATTAAGTTAAAAATAAAAACAGTATCAATATAAATGCATATCGAACCGATCAATAAATCAATAAAAAAGGTATTTAAAAGTTGTACATAATGTGCCACATGGATTCAACAGCTATCAAAAAAAAAAAGCTAATTTAATGAGACATTTCAGAAAATGGAAGAAAAGAAAAAAATGTGCAAGTGCAAATGTTTGTTAGGAAGCCAAATTTGATGAATAATCTAATTCATTTGAAATAAATTTAAAAATGTACTAAGTTCCAATCCATTAAGTTTCCCTATATTTAGCATTTGTCATTTTTTTACAAGCACTTTGTCTTCTTTTTTTCATATCAATGCAAAAGTTGGTAAATGAATTTTAGAACAAATTATATGACAAATTTCAGGATGACATAGATAACTATTTCAATAATAATAATAATAATAATAATAATAATAAATATTGTCAAAGATCTTTTTTTCTAAGTTTTTTTTAGCTTTTAATCTCCTTTATTTTCCTTTTTATAAATTTTAATTTTAACTAATCGAACAAAATAGCTTTCACAAATTGTAAAAAACATTAATTGTATAAATACGATTACAGAGTGAGCAAAAATTTAATGAAAAGTTATTTTTGTATGATGTCCCCAATATGATGTTGTCCTCAAATCCGTCAACAATAATATCCTTTTTTTTTTACAGCGATACGATACTTTGCTTTTTTGTTGAATAAATTAAAAAATATGATACGATTCAGTGATTACAGATGAAATGGACAAAATGAATTATTCCATGGAAGCAATATTAATCATAAATTGTTGTGATTGAAAGGAAATAAGAAAAAAAAAATCTGTGAATTGAAATGACCTCAATAGATGGATGAAATGTAATAAAAGTTAAATATTAAAAGGAAACAAGATTCTTTCAATTTATTAATTAAAGAATTGAATGATTAGAAATAAGTATGAATAAGATTGATTAGAAATTGATTTACTTGAATAATAAAATTATTTGACTCATTAACTAATGAAACAGTATGATTAATTCATACTGATTAATATAAACTCTGTTCAGATAAGTAATTCAATGACAACTGATTGAATGATTAACACACAATAAACTTTTACATAAACAAACATTACTGTTTCAAACTAGTTCGTAAAATAAAATTTCAAAATGTTTCAATTTATACATATATATATGTCTGTGTGTGGGTGTGTGTGTGTCTGTCTATCTGTCTGTCTCCTTGTCTGTGTTACATTCAGTGACGGGCAAAAGTGAGAGAAGCTGCTGTTGGCTAGTTAACTCATCGTGTTCTTTTAAAATGAAAAAAGTGAAAGTTCAATTTACATATTGTTTCAAACTATTGTGTATGTGTGTGTGTGTGTATGTGTGTGTTCGTCTGTCTATCGATGGTCTGTCCGTCTGTCTGGTTCGATGATTGAATGAATTTGGTTGAAGAGTGTTTATTTTGATTATTTTCAATTTTTTATTGATTCATTTCTAGCACAATAACTGTTACAGCAACATTTATCAACCGGAAAATGAAAAGGAACGAAATGGAATGCTGTGCAAATGGAAAACGGAAATAAGCTTAAATGAAACAAACAAACAAATTTCTCAGCTAGTTTTTCTTTTTCTTTTTTTTTTCCGGAAGACTAAAATATATTTAAGAGATAGAATTTTACTCTTTTTTTTTTCTTCCTTCTCTTTTTCTCCCTCTTTCTCCTTTCGTCTCTCTCACTCTTACTTTCTTATTTTCCTTTCTTCTTTCTACAACATTGTTAATTTCAATCTTTTCTTAAAAATTTATTAACATATATTTATTCTATAATATATAATTTTTATTTTAACAAATTCAATTCATATCGTTACTTTTCATTCAGCCTATTTCACTTAATTTTTAGTCGTCTGTTTTCTCATCTTTTTCTTGTTTGTTTTGACAATTCTACTTGTTTCTATTTCAAAGACAACAAAATAAATAAATAAATAAAAGTAAAAGAAAAAAGAAATGAAATTAAATAAAATTTTTATGATTAATTTACATTTTCAAAAATAATTGCTTCTACAAATATTTTTAGAATAATTCCATTTTTTTTTTCTCCTTTCCTTCCTTTTTCTTCAGAAAGTTTACTTATATAGCACAAAGTTTACTTTTTCTCCCTATTTCTCCTTCTTCTCTTCAATCATTACTTTCTCTTTCCTGCTTCTTTTTTTTCTTTTGCTCTCCTAATCAATAATTCTCGAATACACAATAACCATTTAGTAACTTTCTTGTTTTGTCATACTTTTTTATTTTAAGTTTCAAAATTAATTTAAGAAGGAAAAATGTGTTGTGACAAAATTAGCATATACTAACATATAACACAAAGTTTATTTTTTGTCAAAAAGAAATATAATATATTTTTTACATTTATAATTTAATTTCAAATTTCATTTCTACACAGTGAAAGATTAATTAAATTCTAAAACTGTGCTATGAAAAAAAATTTCATTAGCTTCATTTCCCATTGTTTTATGGCTTTTCTATCGAAGGAAAAAAAGAAACAAAATCCTTTCATTATTTCATCCAATATTTAATACATCAATCTGTCTTCAGAATATTTCAGTATTCTTTAAAAATTTTTTCAATTTTAAAGTTATCATTCAATTTAAAAATTAATATCAGAGAAATGCAAAAAAAAAAAAGAAAGTGCTAAACAGTTGAAATAAATAGATAAAAAAATAAAAGATGGATGATCACATAGTTCATTAGATGAGTCATTTGGCTAATTACAGATGAATCAATAAGCAAACAGAAAAAGGATAGAATAAAATGTTTGTCACTTTTTTTTTTTTTTTGGGATATTTGTCATAAAGTTTTTCAATTGTTATTCCACCATCATATCATTTCATAAAAATTTTCATTTCATAAAAAGAAATAAAAGTAGGATTTGAGAAAAAAAAAATCCAGCAATTAAATAACCGGATTTAATCGTGCAAGAGATTACTCTAACACAAACGTTGCATTTAGGAAATCAAATGATATACAAATAATTTGGGATAGTTCAGTTGGAATATGTCAGAGTAAAATTTTCAAAAAATTGATTTCAACAAAATTGATTTTAAAAAATTTGATTTTGTCAGATTTGCTAAAGTTTCACAAATTTCGACTCTTTATTTTGCAAAAAATGAAACTTTTGAAATGTTTTATGAATTGCACAACCAAATTTTTTCCCTCTAATAGATAAATATATTATTGTCAGTAAATTTACAGTCTTTTGCAAATTCTAACTATTCTAATAGTTTTCACAAAATAATTTCAATTTTTGAAATTAATGAAAACTAGAAAAATTAGAAATAAAAGATAGAAGTTAAAAGAAATTAGCATCTGGAAGAACCAACAATTTAAACAATTCTTCAACTTTAATTTTCCAAGATTAAAACAAAGTAAAGAAGTAAAAAGAGATATTTAATTTTTTTTCTCTTTAAATTTATTACGTACATTACGATTTCCTCTGCCCAACCCGTGCCCATCCTTTCCCTCGTATTACCTACCCATTTCCACAACGGATGCATATTTATATAATTTATCTTTATGCTCTGGTTTATTATACCAAAGAGTTTTTTTATTGCTTTTTGTTTTTTTCAGAAAATTTTCAATTTTTCACATATTACTGTTAATTGATAAATATTCAATCACGCAAAGTTTAATTTAAAATTTTTTAAAACAACTTTCCAAGAGAAAGAATCTTTAAAAATACAAATAATTTTGTTCTCATATTGCTCTTTTTAACAAAAAAAAGCTGAAATCTGAATACTATTACAGTGATTTCTTATTGCTTAAATCTTGAATAACTTTTTTTCATTTTCTTTTATGCAAAACTATTTCTAATACGATAGTAATGTCAAGGGAAATATCACGGGAAAATTTAAGGGTAAATGTATGTTACTTAAAGAATAGATTTCTGCTAAAACGATACGGAATACCGATATTTTTGAGATATTCGGAATACCGAAATGTTATAAGAATAAGAAACAGTTGAAAAGATATCTGTTGAGATAAAGAGAAAAATGGAATGTAGATATTTAATGATATCCGGAAAATGTGAAATGCTTCAATAAAGGTTTGAAAATGCAAATAAGTTTTAAGAAAATGCAGAATATGGATATTATTTGAATACCAAATACCGAAATGTTTCAGAAATAATGAATGACTAAAAAGACGAATGTCGTCTAAGAAAATATGGAATGCTAATATCAGTCAGGATCTCTTATAATTTATGCAAAATACTGATTTATAAATATTAAATAATCATATCTTAATGATATCTTAATGAGAGTTCCGTATATATAATAATAAATATACATTATGTTATTTAATTAAGATCTAAGAAAACTGCGCTAAATGCATACAGATGAAAAGTGCTATAATAGTTGATCTTACTGCTAATAAATAAAACCAGAATTGGGGAAAGATCATTGGAATAACTGCATCAGTAAACTAGTCGGATGATAAAAACAAGTTATTAGTGCAATTTAAGTCCGAGTAAAATTAATAATGTGATGATGATAAATATAAAATTAATGATGATTAGCGATGATGACAACGATGAATATAACATTAGGTTAAAGCTAAATGCGATCTGTTGAGAACAATGATAGTAAGACAGCTGTGTAAACTTTAAAAACTCACTTGTTAACTGATGAATTGAAGTAATAAAATTTCTAACATTGTTCAGCTATATCTTTTTATTTTTCCTTTTTACATATTTGTAATGCACATTCGATTAATTATGAATTATATGATTAATCATTTTATGTGTATAAATGAACAATAAACAAACAAACAAATAAAAATCAACTAAATAATATATATATAGAAAAGAGTGGTTAGGTGTAAAAAAAAGTCATTTTTAAATAATTTCACTAATTTTATAATAATTTGTAGTAATGTCAGAATTAAAACAATAATTTAAATATATATGCAACTTACTGATTCTAAATTAATTATACACAATATGATAAGGTAAATTTGGATGCAAGATGAATCATTGAGATGTGGTATATTGTATAATACAGTATGATAAGATTTGTAATTAGACCGTAACATATCTACAGTATGACAGAAATTTGGGTTATATATACATGTCTTTACTGTCAAATAAAGCTTGAATATATAAAATTATTCGTCAAAAATGGAAAGGATTGTTGTGAAAAAAACGCTTTTTATTATAGTTTTCTAATAACATTTAAGTTTCCTAAGATTAGAAAACTAAAAGTTAGTTTATTCAACATCAGTGTTTATCATTAAAGTTTCATGAAGAAGGAACGACCTGTTGACATAATTACTTATCCTAAAGTAAAAAAGTACCTGAATAAAAGGTTGATTGCAGATAGTTATTCATTTTCCTCCTTCCCATTCCCCTACCCCTCAAACCTGTTTGTTTTCATTTTACCGTATCCATATGCAAAAGTATAAGTTTTAAAATTAGTTTCTCTTGAGATTTTTAAATTTCTTTAATATTTTTTCTTAAGACTTTAAACAAAAATACATTTTGTTGAAAATGTTAAAATTTTTAAGAGAAAAAATTCAGCTAACAAAATTATAAGCTTAGTAAATAAACATATATGTTAGTTATTAAGTACAGAAGCAAAGTTCACTTATGTAAAAATCGCATAAACATAAATTTATCTAAAGTGAATGTATCCCAGTCTACTCGATCTTATTGAACATTTAACCTTAATTACATCAAATGTGGCTATTTCTTTTTTTGCACTGAACGAAAAATAATTCAAAATTGCACTTCAATAAAAAAATTTTTACAACTTTCATTTGTAATTTAAAAAAAGAAAATAAAAGACAGAATTTTTACGACCAAAAACTAAATCTTACGGCAGTAAAAAAGAAAAAAGTTCAAATTTTATTTTTACCCTTCCCATATTTTTCTGTTTAAAGTCAATCTTTTATAGGATTGCATTAACTAAAACCTAAAAATATTAAATTCGATAAAATTGAATTCAAAGTAAATTCATGATTAAACCAGCAGGTGCAAATTCCATCTTTCTGTATTTTTTTCTTTTCATCGTATTTAAAATGTCACCTTGTTTTTGTTTTCTTTTTTTTAATGCTAAATCATTTGTACAAATGTGCTACAATTTGTTGATTTTTTTGTTTTTGAATGACATTCAGTAAAAATGTTCTTTCATTTTCTATGACTAAACACTTTTCTTTGTTTCAAAATTGTTTTATAAAAAAGCAAAAGGAAAAGAAAAAGACTGTTAAAGACGTATTCATTTCTATGAAACTTTTAATATTTTCTGTCAATTTTTTCCTACTTTTTTCTCTAAAAATATCAGTGAATAAAAAAAAAAGACAAATTATTGTGAATTGTTCTTTTTTTTGTACTTTAAAATTAATGATAACAAAATTGTTATCATTAATATTTTTTTATTGTCATTTTCATTGTTACTTTTGTTATTGTTGCTGATAATGATATAAAAATACTATTAGTTTCATTATTATCATTATCTTCACCTTTTTTCTCGTCAGTGACATTGTTACTTTTGACTTTATTACTTGCTTTTCAAGTTTTTAATATTATTTCTACTATCATATCATTATCAGTATTGTTATCATCATACTATTATTTTTGTTCACTTTTTACTTTTAATCTTATATTTGATTACCTTCCAAGATCACCTAAAGAGTAATGCTTCACTAAGGTCAAAATAATAATATTTCACATTTAAGGCTAATTTTAAACAATTTAAGTTTGCAAAAATTGAAGATTCAAATCGGAAAGCGAAAAATATGGAAGAACTCCAATTTTGGATAATTCCTACTTAATTAGTAACCAGTTTTATCTTACTTCATTATTACTCTTTAAATTCAATTTTAAAAGATATGTGAACACTTACTTTGCTTCGCAAAAATTTCCTTCCAACTTATTTCTCTCCAGGAAAACCCTCCACATATTACTTAAATTTTATATGCCCTTTTTCAATTCTATTTAATTATCCAAATTTTTAACTTTCAGTTATCTTTGCATAATTTTCACTGAATAATTAAAGTATGAAATTATTTGCAATTTTTTCGAAAAGAAAAAACTATCTAAGAGCTTGCCTTGGTCTTACTGCACCAGATCCTCTCTCATTGCTTTTGTGATCAATGATTGTTGTCGTCTGAAATGTTTTTGTAGTACCATCCATCATTGAACTCTCTGATTCTGCTACCTTACCGGAAGTTATCGTTTCAGGATGCTTCTAAAAATTTCAAAATCATTTTCATCTATTGTTACTGTTACAAAAAATTGAGAAAACAAGAAAATTTTATAAATGTATTAAACTGAAACTATAAATAAACTAAATTCTGCAAAATTTTAATTTAAAAAGAGAAAAAAATTTTTGTTTTAACAAAGTTTTTAGCATTTTTTCTTGCAATATAAATGCATCGTTTTTTACTTTTTTTTTTTTTTTTTTTTTTTTTTCACCAAAAAGTCATTTTTTATAAAAAAAAAAGGAAAAGAAATGCGAAAAACTGTGATAGTCGATTGATTAAAATATATGGATAAAAAGAAAAGAAAGAAAGAAATCTTTTATAACAGCTGCTATGATTGTTGGAAGTAGTTTAGTCGATATAAATTTTATATGATATAATTTCTTAACTCATCTGGTTATCATCAATTTTTTTAAATAGGCTAAAAAAATATCAGAGAAAATTTTCATTTCAAATATAAAAATGTATGATAGGATAAAATGATCGTCTCATCTATCCGTAAAGTATAATGTATTAGAAAATGTAAGAAGTTTACATTTCAGAATTTAAATGAATCACAATTTCTCGACATGAAAAAGCAACAATTTATTGCAAGCCATAAATTTTGTCTTTTTTTATTTTCTTTGATAGATTTATTAATATTATAAGCAATTTGAAATGCAAACATCAATATTGTTCTTTTATTGTGAAATTTTTAAAATTATATATTAATTAAAATTCATATAAGTAAATAAGGAAAAGTTGAAACCATTGTAATTTTGATAATTCATAAAAGTTATGACAAAATTTTATTTCATCTATCAATTTTTTTAAAGTACAAGTATAAATTGGTGAAGTGCTTGAGATGATGATTCAAATCGGACTAAATTTAAAAATTCTAAAAGATTGGAAAGGGTTAACGGATTAAATAATACAAAGAAATTTATGTAGCTAAAAAAAGTGTTATCAATTTAATCAATTTAATAAATTCGTTCATATTTTTCATTAATTCAAAAATATTTATAATTTATTCAAGCATTCAAAAAATTGGTTACGTAGAAATATTTGAATAAACAACAATTAACAAAAATGAAATGAAATGAAATAGTTTGTGATTGAATTGAAAAGAATGAAAAATGATAGAAATTGGCGAATGACTCATTTTACATAGAATGTTTTTTTTTTTTTTATGACTAAAACTGAAAATTTTATTCTATTCTATTTGAAATATTTTCAATGACAGAAAAAAAACATCCGAAAAGTTTGCTTATTTATTCATTTTTTTTTAAATAGCTTTCTTAAAAATAATATTAGTAGAAAAGAAAAGAGAGAGAGAGAAGTGTTAGCGAATTTTTTTTTTGTTCATTAAAAATTAAAATTATAGACTTTTTAAAATTTGAGCATTTTAATAAATTTAATGAATTTTAATTTCAGTCTAGTGGAGATTTAAATGTTTCATTTTAATTCAAAACACATAATGCATAATTTATCAATATTAAACAGTTTAACATTTAAAACTATTTTCATGAAGATGGAAACATTTCAATTAGCACAATTGCAGTTCAAATTTTTCAACCTTCTCTCTTCCCCTTCAAAATTTTTATTGTTGCAGCAATGGAAGTAAATTTATTTCTCTTTCTTTCCATTCGAAATAAAACTTATAGTTTAATGAATGAACAAATAGTAATAATAGCTCTTATCCTTATTGTTGCAGCAAAGAAAATAAATTGAAGCATCCTTATTGTTGCGGCAAAGAAAATAAATTGAAGCGTCCTTATTGTTGCAGCAAAGAAAATAAATTGAAATTTTTCAATTTGAGAAAAAATTATTCATCAACAATTCCTAATATAATCCTTTTTCCTCTTTTCATTTCATTTCCCTTCAATGGATGAGAATTTAAAATTGTAAAAGATTTAACCGATTTGTACGTAAAAAAAGATAGAAAGTGAGAAAAAAATTTTTTTATTCGAAAAAAGAAAAAAAAAAAGAATCTTTTCTCATGAGAAAATTTCATTCAAAAGCAACGGTATTTCGTACTGTAGAAGAAAAACGGATAGGAATAACGGGTAAATATTTACCCGGCTTATCTTCAAAAAGTTAACAAATACCAATGATTGAACTTTTGTTGTTGCAAACTTATAAATGAAATAATATGCTTTAAAAAAAGAAGAAAAAAAGAAGGAAAATAATATTAGTTTAAAGTATAGGAATTGAAATTGATAAATCAAAGATAGAAATAATTATAAATTTTGATAAACGAATAATAAATTTGAGAGAATAATTGTATTATCATATAATAACTTATTTACTAGTATATAATAAGCAACAATAATAATTCTCTTATATTCTACAATGGATATAAAATTTTTTTTTAAAAAAAATTTAGTGAATTTTTTTCCATAAAAAGAAAATAAAATGAAGTTAAAACTGAGAGCTCTTTAAGATATAACTTAATTTACTTATCAAAAAAAAATTTTCTATTAAATTTTGTTGAAAAAATTTCAATCTATTTTCTATCATTCATTGAACTTTTTGCTTTTTTGAATGGAAATTAAACTAAATTTCACAAAAGTTTTTCTTTCTTCAAATAGTTGCTATATGTAGTAAAATTCATAAATGAATTATCATAAATTTTTTTTTTTTAAGAATTAAAATGTGACTATGTCTTGCGTAGTTTACTTTTCAACATTCAACATTAAATAAATTTATCAGAGAAAAATGAAAAAAAAAAAAACTTATAATTTCATTCCAAATAAAAAGTAAAATTATCATAATTTAATAGGTGCTGGAAAAAATAAAAAAATCAAAACGGAAAAAATTATGAGAAAAAAATGTGCTTAAGTATTATAAGTTAATATAGAAATTTATTTTTAAATTAAAGTAAAAATATTGTTTTTTTATAAAATATTTATTTTGTTTTCCCTATCATCAATTGCTAATATTAGTAAATTTGTTCATCAAATAATATTTGAGTATTTAAGTAAATAAGAAGATTTCCTACTTTATATTTAAATATTTGCTTTTATTTCATCTACTTATAACGCTTCGTTTAAGTGTTTTGTTTATACGTTTTTTTTTTTTTTTTTTAAACATATAATTGAAATAATTTACATTTATTTTGCTTCATTTTGTTACAAATTGTTTAAAAATTAATAATACCTGAGATGATGAAGAGATTACAGGTAATTGTGCAGGTGTTTGTGGACTTTTCTGTTGTTTTGCCATTTCTGATCGTTCTTTTGAGCTCTGCAAATGTTAATTTTTTATCTATTTGAAATTAATAAATAAAATATTTCCATTTTTATTCAAATATTTCAATTTCTTTTTTAGTTTATTTGATAGAAACAATTATTTCAAACAATGCAAAAATTGTTAAATTGATGAAACTGTGAAAAAGAAAATTATGTTAGTTTAATTAAAAGCTATAAAAATTAAATTTAATTGGATTTCATTAGAGTACATCTGATGTGACAAATATTTTGACACAAAAATTAATTTGCCCTAGAAAAATGATTAAAAAAAAAGTAAAGGACAACTGATAAATGCATTCGGCAGGTAATGATGATATGATGAAAATGTTTTATGCATAAAATAAGCATTAAAATGATAAATGAAATAATGCAGGAAGTACTTTATATCTGGTCGGGTAAGAAATGGGTAAAAGGAAAGTTGGAATGGGAAAGTAATAATGATAAGATGAATGAATTTAGTGGAGATTTTGTTCATTTATCATTGTTAAAGTGATAAGGTTTCTACAGTCGCCACATATGTCTATCAAAATATTTGCAAGCAATGCAAACAATCCCTAAACTACCAAATACTTTTCAATTTTATACATAACAAATAATGGAAGTAATTTAAATTAAATAATTGAAATTGAATTATTTTAATAAAGAACGAAAATGGAAATGAAAACATTGAAATTTAAGCATTATGAAGTATTCATTTAATGTATATTTATTTTGCAGTTTTTTTTTTATTTTTAATTCTGAGAGAATTTTCCGTCGTTTAAATTACTGAAATTGATTTAAACATGTATTATCATACAGCACACAAAATAAATTATATATTTTTAGTTTTATTCAAAATAGTTCGTTTTATTTTACATTCTTTTTTTTCAAAAAATTTGTTCAATTTAATAAGGCCATGTTTAATTTTAATAAATTACTTTAAAAATTATTACTAAATTTATTTTCGAAAGGTTTAATTAATTCTAAAGAATGTGACTTTTTTCAAAATTATCGTTAAAGAAATTTTAAAGAATTTAAATAAGTGATAACCTGATAATAGCAAGTTCGCCGTACATACATTATTATTAGATAGAAATGGAATAATAGTAGAAATTTTAATTGCTTGAAATAATTTGAATAATAGATGAGCAGAAAGAAAAGATGAATAAGTAACAAAAAAAAAAAAGAAAAAATTTTTTTTTATAAATTTTTTTTCATAAATTATAAAAATGAAAAAAGAAGATGAAATTGAGTGAGAGGAAGTTATGTTTTCAATTCTGTTTTTGATATATTTGAAAAAAAGAAAAGAAAAAAATTTTCCAATATTATCATTTCATGGCTATTATGCATCATTGATAATTGGATTAATACTTTCAATTGTTATTCAAAAATTTATGGAATGTTAAAAATTTCAAACTTTTTTGGAAATATATTTGTTGATTTTAACTATGGTAAAATAAGCTAATTAATTGATAATTCCTGATTAATGAATAATGAATGTGAACTTATTAAATCAGTACAACTGAATTAGTATGTGCTAATTAAATAGGAAAAAATTGTAAGTTGTATAAGTTAATTGCAAAAATGATAAGTAATAGATTAATTCCTGAATGGTTATCAGTAAATAATCCGGAAAATTTACATATCAATAACATTGTATCCTATCTATTATCATTACTTTACAAGTATCACATTTTAGGATACTTAATATTTCATTGCTATGTAATATTAGCCGAGCAAACATTTCAAATTTTTTTTTTTTGGTTACAAATTTCTATCCAATATGTTTCGCTTTATAGTAAACATTAAAAAAAAAAAAAAAAAAACGAAAATTCATCTTAAACACACTGTCGCATTGCAAAAATTTATGATCCGTTTTTATTTCAAATCAAATTTTTCTCTTTCATTTTTTTTTATTAACAAATAGGAACACAAATTGAAAATGTTAAAATATTTGATGATATTTTTATCTAAATTTCATTATAAACAAATATCTTTTCTTATCAGTCAATTTGAAATATGTGATGAATTTAACGATGGCATAGAAATGAAAGATTCGAGAAAAATTCAAAACATCTAATTGCCTCTTTTGAAATGTTCAGTAAATGTTGGAAAGGAAAATATTCGTTAATTTTTATGTATTTAAGTTTTCAAGTATTAAATTAACCCGCAATTATAACAAATTTGTACAGTATTATACGTTTGTGACGGAAATTGTTTTATTATTACTATTATTGAAATTAAATGCGTCGATTATTGGTGATAAAAACTGGAATTATATAAGAATTACTATTACTTTAACAAACTTTTGAGTTATACTTTTTATTTTTTTTCTGATACAAATATATTTGTTTATATTTTTGGTACAAATAAATGAAAGATTATGTGTTAGGGAAGAAAAATTTATATGTAATAAATTTTACCTCTTCCGTTGTTTCCCATTTTGACGTACGAATGCTACTACCACCGTAACTTATTTCTCCTTTTTCTTCCGGCTAAAAAAAAAAGCACTTATCATTAAGCTTATCATATCTGTTATCAAAATATCTCAGAGTTAAACTTGAATTTAATGAAATTTAAAAACGAACTTCTTTTTCTTTAATTTCATCATGACGAGTGGATTTTATTATTGCCCACATTGGTGAATGTTGACGAACATCTTCTTTTTGCTAAAATAAAACTTAGATTCCATTTGCTATCAATTCTAAGTTAGAAAAAATAATAATAATTTATATATATTTAAATATCGCCAAATAAACTAATGGTTTATTTGGCGATATTTAAATGGTTTATTTTAGCTATTAAATAATAATCTAAATGAAAGAAACATTGGTTAATTAATTAATTAATCATTTTCCTCCTAATAATTTTTAATAATTAAATAACAAAAAAAGTTATTATCATCAATCAAGAAATTATATTCATTTTTTTCATACAGAAAAATAGAAAAAAGATAGAAGAAAAAAAAAAAAGAAACATTCTTACAGCAATTTCTTCATCAAGTTCACGTGTTTTTTCCAATGTTGAAGCAGTAGAATATGACGTTTTTTGACGTTTCGTATCCCACGTTTCGGATGATGACACTCGTCCTTCCTGATCCTGTTTTACCACAACTGTTGATGATGATGTAGAGCCAACAGCATTCGTCATTGGCCTTTCATCATAGCTTGGAACATTACGATGTCGCGATTCCGCGCTATCCCATAATCCGCGAGTGGATTCCGCACTCTCCCATAATCCGCGAGTTGCTGTAGCTGCCGGAGGTGTTATAGTAGCAGGCGGAAAATGCTTTATATCATATTGCCAAACACCTTTAGAAGTAGATGACCATACTTCTGTTTTTGTCTCTTCAGTCCATTGATGTCGATGAGGCATTGAATCCTGTGCAAGCTGAAAAAAACATTCCGGTTGTCTCATTCCGGATGTGTTACTTCGATAAAGTAGGCTAAAAATGATGCCTAAATGTGATATGTGTTAAAATTCAGCTAAATCTTCTATTAAGCCAAGAATTTGATTAGTGAAATAAAACTATGAAATCAATTTATCTGTTGCTATTATTAATAATTTTAAGGCTACTTTTTCTAGGCTTTTTTTGCAAAATAAAATCACTGTTTGTTTTGTTTTTATTTTTTCTAATGAGCCATCTTTAATAATTTTAATTAATAATTTTTTAAAATTATATATTTCTTTTTAAACTGCTAATAAAACATACCTTTTCGAGCTTTTGTTCGTGCTGTGTAAGCGCAATTGACGGCTTTTCACCTGATCGACGACTAATTTTTTGTGAGTCATACTCGTAGATGGTAATCTAAAAATTTGTTTAGCTGTTCAAAAATTGAATATGCCATGATTGTATTATAGCAATGCATGATAGACAGTCGAGAGAAAAATTTCACTAAATCATCAATTTTCTTTTTTTAGATTAAAAGAATAATTCAAATTAATCAATTAATTTAAATATTTAACAAATTGAAGTAAGTTAATTGAATCTTCAATAAGTTTTATATTTGTGTGTGTGTTATCACAAGCAGACAATTTAATAAGAATTTGGAATTTAATGCTAATTAAACTAGATATTTTCAACTAAACAATAACAGTGTTGAAGTATAATCGGATGGAAATTGATTAAACAATAAAAATATTCAAAATATATGGAACAAATTTAAACAGTAAATAATAATACTAAATTCTAGATTAAGAAATTTTATTTTTCATTAATTATATTGTTGCTGAAATTTAAATGAAAAAATAAATTCTGTCTTAAATTAGGATAAAATTAAATTTAAACAATTTAATAAATAATAAATTGCTGAAATTTTGTGATAATTATTTGATCCAATAATTATTTATCATTTACCTGTTCCTTTTGTTGTGAAGGTGAGATGAATTGTGTATCGGATGATGATATATCCATCGTACTTTCTTCTCGTTTCTACAAATAATTCACCTTAACTTAGGTAATTCAAACAGTTTATTTCTTAATAGTTAAATTAATTAGCAAATAATGGAATTAAATTGCAAAATAATTTGAAAAATTAAACCAATTAAATTTTTAATTTAGTAAGCAAGCATAGATTTCCATAAAAAACTTACAGTAATTTTATTTTTAATTACTTTTATTGCCATTGAAATTCAAATGAAAAATAAACTCTATCCTAAATTTAGTGCAAAATTAAATTCTAACATTTTGAAAACATTTTTAGAAATTTAATTTCGTATAGTCAATATGATTTCAACTTTTTTTATATGAACAGAAAAGTAAATATTTAGGCAAAAAGAAAAAAAAGATTCCGATTTCTGTTTTTTTTATTGCAAATAAAGAAAGTACAAAAATGTTTTCTTATCTTTTCGTCTTTTTCGTTTTTCTTTTTTTGAAGAAGAAATGAGATAACTAAGTATTTTTCATTATTTTGATAACATTTTCATTTTTCTCTTTACAGAAATAAATGATAATTATTTTTCATAATTAAGCATTTAAAAAAAAAAAATAACAATTTGTTACGTTTTCCTTTCTTTTTTTCTAGAATTAATTATAATTTGTTATTTTCAAATAAAAGGAAAATAAATGATTTATTATTTATTAAACTTAATTTTTTTTTTTTTTTTTGGGAACAAAATTTCCTGAATTTTTTTCTCAATCTTAATTTATTAGCTTCCTTCTCTTCTTTATCAACTTCTTACTGATCTTTATCATCACAATTTCAACAGCTACTTCCTATTTTTAACTTTTTCTTTGTTTGATTTATTAATCAGTAAGTTTTACTTCATACATTTTAAAACAGTTAGTTTCTCTTTTTTTTTTTGTCTCAGACAATAACTTATTACTTACTTATATATTTATTTCCGGAAAAAAAAAGAAAGTTTGATTTGATGAAAAATTATTCTTTCAGTGAAAGAAAAAAAAAACCGGTTCCATTAATAAAATTAATAGCATTGAAAAAAAAAATATATACAAAAAATAAAAACAAAAAAATTTTAGAAATTATATAAATAACAAATTTAGCGCCAATAACATTAGCGCACAAATATTGATTGATTCATTTTTTTTTTTCGCTTTTTCTCTCAATTTCAGCTAAATATTTTGTACGTCATAAAAGGTGCAAACGTCTTTAACGTGTTTGTTCACGTTTACGTTTAGCTAAAACTTACTTTTTCGAAACTGTACTGTGAAGGTGAACCATCTGGCAACTCATTTTTAGGCAATTTACTATCATCAACCACCTCATAATCAATCTTTTTATACTTTCCACCGGATGACGTTGTCATAAATTCAACACTTGGCAATAGTTTTGGTAATTCTTTTGGCTTTGGACCACCCTTAAAATTTAACAAATTTCAAAAAAAAAAAGAAAAAGAATTGAAAAATTTTACCTTCCTTAATTAATTTACTTCTCCAATAACTAAATATTAGTTAAAATTTTTTAATTATTGAGTATTACTTAATTAATTCATAATAAGCGGAAATTTTAAAAGCATAAAAAAAATATTGAATGCATGGCTATTTGTACTTATTGCAAAAACAAAAATGTAATGAAGTTTTGAAAATTTAAAAAAAAAAAAACTTTAAAATGTGCAATCCTTGAAAAGTTTTTTTTTTTTTGAACTATGAAAATTACTATGAAAGGTTTGTTTATCATCTTAAAATTTTGGAAATGCAAACTAATATTGTGCAAATATTACGAAATGCATCCAAATGTTTCATCATTTCCAGAAAATTTATAAAATTTGTAAACAATTTACATAACAAGAAATATGCAAATATATCATTGCAATTTCTCTTAAGGAAATGTAAAATATATTACATTAAAATGTCGTTTTTTTAAATGTTTTTTAGTAATGTATAAATAAAATTTGATATGTTTATTTTCTTTCTTTTATTTGTAATCATTAAAATGTTTGATTAATCATTTCAAAAATATTACAAATTTGTTTGTTTTTCTCTCTTTCGCGCTTTTTTAAAGTAAACATAAATTGTTGATGTGCTACTTTTTGATAGTAAAATTCAAAGAAATGGAATTTATGAAGTTGCTGAATAAAGCAATGAAAAACATTTCATGCGCATATGTCACATTCATAATTTCATAAGAAATGTTAAATCATAATAACAAATATGCTAATATTGATTAAATTCTTTTTATTAAATTTACTTGTTAAATTTGTTTTATCAAAAAAATAGTACTTTAGATGCTAGCATTACTTAATTACTAGAATTTTTAATACTAATGCAGTTTTTTTTCATTAGTAATGCAATTGTATGATAATTAATGAATGAGTATTAATTGGCATTTAAAAAATTACTTAAGATATAAGCTATCTAATTATTCATTTAAATTTATTTAATGGATAACTTTACGAAATTAGTAAGAGTAAATATTGAATCAAAAAAAAAGGAATAATAATAAGCTATTTGTTATTATGTAATTTAGCTAATTTTTAATAATACTTAGTTTTTTTAATAATTAGTAATCAATTTAAATTGAATAAGGTAATTTTAATTCTAATAGAAATGTTTCAAATAATACAAATTAATAGGAATGTATAAAATACCTTTGGACTCCATTTATTGCCATTGATAGGACGAGAAATAGTCTCATCAATCGATTGTTGTTTACTTTTATTCATTTCAAATTGTTTAGTTAAAGCTGATACAACGCCTAATTTTGTTGACGTATCGCTAGTTGGAACAATCGGTGAACTAAGTGACGGAACAGGTGACACTGACGTACGTGGCTGAAAATTAACAATTATTTAATACAAAATTTAAGAAAACTGAAACATATATTTCGTAAAATAATTTCTTCACTTTCACATTCTTTTCTTTCCTTTTTTTTTATTTTTCTCATTTATTATTTTTTCCTCATTTTAAATTTTCAAATTTTAAAAAATATTTCTATTATTTTTCTTCGTTTTTTTCTTTTTTTTTTTGAAGGATTGTTATTCAGAGAGAGAGAGAAAAAAAGAAAAGAAAGTTTGGAAAAATGATAGAAGGAATAATGGGAAAGAAAAAGAAAGGAAAAAAGTTTAGAAAAATGAAAAATAAAAGTAAATATTTGAAAAGAACTTTTCAGATGGATAAATATTGAATCAAATTTCAGCTTTTTGAATTTCAACAAGCTAACATTATTTATTTCCAATAAACTAGTACATTAAAATATTGTTTACTTTACTTTTTTTTTTTTTGCTTTTTCAGCAAAACAAAAAAACTAAAGAAAGAAGAAAATTTAATCAATCATAAAAATACGAATGAAACAAAAAAAAAAAAAATTAGAAAAGCATTTCCTGTAAATTATTAGAAAGAAAAAGCCGACCATTTTCAAAATTAACAAATTGAAATGGCATTAAAAAAATTTGATCCAAAAAAAAAAAAATCGAATGGTATTTAGGTGTATTCTTTAAATTAATTACCTATATTAATCTTCGCAATTAATCTATTTCCTTTCTAAAATATTTCCTTTCTTTCCAATTATAATTTTAGAAAGATAAACTTACGGTACAAATTTTATATATCAAAATTAATTAGAGCTTATATTTTCGACAAATGAAAGCATTAGCAAACGACAAAAGAAAAATACACCTATAATTAGTAATAATCAATAATAATAATTAATAATATAAATAATAATAGAAATAATAATTGCTGATAAATTTTTTTTTTTAATATGAAATAACAATAGTCCGTAAAAAATTGAGAAAATTTATTTTTTTTTTATTTTAGGAATGGTTTGATGAAATAATAAAATGAGGCATGCGACATGCGACATTTTAAGATTATATGGAAATTAAGAAATTTTATAAACAATATGCAGAATTTAAATTTTAAATGAGACTCATTGATTTCTTTTTTGAAAATGATAAAAAAGTAAAAAGAAAATACCAAAAATATTTTTGCATCAAAAAACAAACAAAATGGTCCAAAATTATTTACGAATATTTTATTCATGATATAAACTAATTTCAATGTTATTTCATTTCGGAAGTTGACATTGCATTGGACGGATCAACGTTTGACAAGAATTGAATTCATTTGTAATAACTTGTAAACAAATAATCAATGCATTCACCTTGTAAACAAATAATTAATGCATTCAAATTATGCAACAAATGCAATTATTTAAATTGTTAAATTATATAATTATTATGTATATTCGCTCAAAATTATTTTAAAAAAGCTGGAAAATGATGCAAATTCACAATAGAATCAATTAATTAATAAATTTTGCATTATTAAATATAATTAATCGAAGTGAGTTGAATTTTTTAGAAATTTAATTCTACACAATTGATTTAAATTTTTTGATATTCAAATTTAGCAAACTTTATTTTTGCATAATCAAAAATTGTTTTGAAAGGAACGTACTGTTAACTTTGTTACGTAATTACTACTTAACTTATATTACTTATACCGTTGAATAAATCTCAATTAAAAATAATCAATTTCAATCAATACAAAACCTTTGCATCGTTAACAAAAAGTGAATATGACAAAATTTTTTCAAGAAAAAAATATTTTTGCTATTTAAAAAAATACTCAAAGTTTCCTCATTTCATTTCGAAATAAGTATTTAGTCTTCGGTTTTTTTTACATTTATAAATAAATGAATACAGAAATAAAAAGAGTATATCTATTCCGGTTAAATCCGTTTTTTAAATTGTTAAAGTTTTTTTCGTTTTTTTTTTCACTCATAAAAGGAATTTTAGAGAGTTAAAAAGGAAAAATTTAGAAATGTTAAAAATTTTCACTGATTGATTAATTTTATTTCTTTCTTTTTTTCCGCTATGAGATTAAAACATTTATGTAATCCGGAAATATGCAAATGACGGTTTCGGAATAGTTACAGTTTCGGAATAATCCTTGCACATATTGTATTACTCATTGTAATATGCAAATAATTTTAAATTTTAATCAATTTCAAATAATTTATCAATGAGCTATTCAATTGAAAATTGCCATTTATATTTACAATGAAATAGTAATAAATGAATGATTGTTTAAAATTTAATGAATTGTAAAATTTTTTCTAAAAAAAGCAATTCCACAAATACTTTTCTTTTGTCAAAAAATAAAATGACAATATTTTGTTGGAAATAACTATTTGAAATGAAATAAAATATTTCATTTTTCATATTATCCTATATAAAATAAAGTATATATTATAAAGTTATTTAACAAAAAAAAAAAGAAGAAAAATTAAATTCACCGTTACTTTATTGTGTCGGCGTCTCTTTGATTTAGCTTCTTTAATAATTGTATTCGTCGTATCAGAAATAGTAGCAGTTGTAGTATTAATATTAGTATGTATTTTTAATTTTTTCTGTACAGCACAACTAATACGATTAGTTGTTTTACTTAAGCATAAACACATTTTTTTGTTCTCTATCCAAATTTATGTAAAAATTTAATTTAAAAATTAAAATTAGAGGAAGAAGAATGAAGAATGGTAATAAATGGTATGTTAAGAAGGAATGAATCGAAGTGTATATTTTTATAAAATTAAAATTGGGAAAATGAAAATGCGGTCGATAGATTGAATGAATGAATGATTGTAATGGATGGATGGAAATGATGTAATGGTGAAAAATTGAACTAATGCAAAAAAAAAAATTATGAAACAAAGTAATTAGGCCTAAAATGTTGACATTTTTTTTTTTTTTGACAAAGAGTGTATCAAATTAAATTTAAAAAAGAAAAAAGTGGTACTTGATAGGTTAGAGTTATACGATTAATATTTGGCAGTTTAAAAAACAAAAAAAAAAAAACGAATTAATCAATTTGACCGAATTGAAAAAGAAATGAAATTTCTTTTTTTTTATTTTCTGGAAATATCAGTTTAATTTTCTTTATTAATAGTAATTGACAGATAATCTTTTTGAGAAAATTTTTTTCTTTTTTTTTACAATTTTTTTTTTTAAATTTTTTTAATGCTAAGTACATTTGACATAATTTCTAATGTTTCTCTGCTATTTTCTCTTTCTTTCTTTCTTTTTTCTTTTCTGTCTCCTTTCTCTTTCTCGTCATCTTTCTTTCACTATTTCTCATTTTACTTTTCTTAAAATACATTTTAAAAAGAAAGGAAAAAAATAATGTTGAAATTTCTTAGAAACAAGAATGCAATATAAAATTGAAATTTTTAAATTGGAAAAAAAGACATTCCCAATTTTATTAAATAATCTTAAATTTTTTTAATTTGTTTTGTTGAATTTTTTTAGATTCATAAATTTTTAAAATAATTTCGATCATTCACTGTTAAATATGTATCCTCGATTCTCTGTTAATTTTATTTCAATTAGAAATTAAATCCTTATGTAAACATTCCTATTTAAAAAAAAAAATTCACATCTGGCAACATAAATTTGAGCAAATGTTGCTAAAAAGTTAAATTTTAAATTATAATTACCAAATTAATAATAGAAAAAAGTTGAAATTTTAACTGTAAGTAAATAATAAAGAGAAAGTTGGCAAAAAAAAAAAACAAACAAACAAGGAATTAACATTTAAAAATTTTGATAAAATAAGCAAAAATGAATGTTTATAAAATTCATAATGAAATGATATCCAAAAAGTGTACAATTCTAATGCGTGCAAATATATTTTACCTTTTTATTTACCTTATATGACAGGTAATTTGACAGGTCAGTGAAAAAAAAAAGACTAATTACATTAATTTTGTAATTGAATATCGGTTTTTCTTTCAATTTTTTTTCATTCCTTCTCTTTTTCTTTTTCATTAAATAGTAATCACAAAATGAAATTTTATTTCTTTCATTTTATTTCAAATTAAAATTTGCTTCTGAGTCATTTTCTTTTTTTTTTTTACGATAACCTTTTATCAAAAATCATTCGTTTTACTTACTTACATCTGTAAATATTAATTTAATTTTGTTAAATTCTTACTGCTTTACTGCAACCATTCAACTTTCAATTGATTTGTCACATCGATTTATTTCATTTTAATATCGATCAAATTATATTAAACTACACAGTTGACATGGTTAATGGTAGGAATTCAATATGGTATCGAAAATTAAAGATATTAATTGAAATTGAAACTTAATAACTCAAATATAATTTTAGAAAAGTAAGAATAATTCACTTGATATTACAATTTTATGTTTTAAAATTAACAAAATTATATTTCATAGCCATCAAAATTTACATTTTTTCGTAATCATTAATTTTTTTTATTTGCTTACTAATTCATTTATTTACTCGTATATTTATTTGTTTATTTTTTCTTTAATTTCTACATAATAGTAGAAAAAAAGTAATAAAGTTGATAGTGATAATAAGATCCATTGTAATTTACTGCAACAATAATTTTTACACAAACTTTTCTTTTCATTTTTGCATTTTTTATTTTAATTTCGCAAAAAAGTTTACGATAACCTACTTTTTAAAAAAAAAGACCACTAAATATGTTTGTTTGTTCTCTTTTTTTTAAAAATTTCGAACATTTTAAAAACTTATTTATTGGTAAAAATTCGAATGAAAATGGAAGTAAAAAAGTAATCTAAAATGAAAAAAAAGTACATTGTAGAGATTTTGAAATGTAAAAAAAAAAGAAAAAATGAGCTATCACTTCTAAATGTCATTTGTCATCAGTCCACAACTATTGAAATTGTGACGATCATAGTTCGATCAAAATTATTTCAACAAGAAAATGGAGAAAAAAAAGAGAATAAAGTTGTAATCTTTGTATGTTTCAAAATTTTGCAATATTAATTTTTAATTGAAATTGTTTTTTGAAAGGAAAAAAGATAAAAATTTTTTTTCTCGAAAGAGAAATGTGACAACAAAATATTTCACAAACATTTTTTTACTTTCAAGAGAGAAAAAAAAAAGATTTGTCAAAAGTTATAAACATTGTTAAATGATTTGACTGTAATTCTATTTGAAATAATAAAGTATTCTTCAAATTGAATTAAGCATACTTTATGAATAATGAAAATTTGAAATTTGAAAAAATTTAAGAATTTAGTAAACAAATCGATGCTATAAAAATAAAACTGAAAAATTTATATTAAAAAAATTTTTTGGAAATAATATAAATGTTTGTTACTTGTTTGATAGATAACTTGATAATTCGATAAGACTAAAAAACGATGAAAAACAATGATATCTGAAATCAAATAACGAATAGAATCGAATTAAGCATAAATAATTTGTAATCGATAAAAGTAATTATCAACTAAGTAATTATCAGTTAAATCCATACAAATCGATCAAATTTTCTCATTTCAGTAAAAATTACTTTCATACTTTTATTTATTAAAGTACAAAAATAGCTACTATTTTTTTTTATTAAGAGAGTATTTGATTGGTTTAAATTAAAATTTTAATTCAGTTATCTAATTTATAAAATTTTCTTCAATTCCTAATTTCAGCAAAACTATTAATGATAATACGAATTAAAATAATTGATAATAAACTGATAGTTAAAGTTCACAAAAAAAAAATTTAATACCTCAATGGAATACTTAAATAGCGAATATTGTCTGATCATTTCATCCGTCACTTCAACGTTGCTATCTGCTCACGTACGTCTTTTTTTTTTTTTATTTAAGTTCTATAATATATCTAAAATTTATTACACCTAAAGCAATAGAAAACACTGAAATAAAAGAGAAATGAAGAATGAAAATTTTGTTCAATTCGATGACAAATAATTTTAAAAAAATTGTTGAGAGAGGGTAAAATCTTTCATATTGCAAAAGCAACTAAACTATCCTTTCTTCTATTTAAAAGAGAGAAAATGACGAATGAAAGGGGAAGGAGGAAAAAGGAAGAGAAAGAGAAGAAAGGAGGTAAAATGAAGAAGAAGAAGAAGGTGGAAGAGAAATGAAGACAGAGGGAAAAAAGGAGGTAAAATGAAGAAGAAGAAGGAAGATATGAAGGATTGGAAGAAATGAAAAAGCTTATTTTTTGATGAATAGAAGGTAGTTTAATGATTAAAAGTAAATATCCGGAATAACCGGATATTTATTATTGAATAACTGGATATTTATTATTGTTTATTACATATTTATGCTAGTTCAATTTTTATTTTAAATGTGATATTTCTATTTCTTCTTTCACTCATTTCAACAATTAATTTTCTCTTAATTAATTTTATCATTTTTTCTTTTCTTTTCTTTTTTTTTTTTTGTGATATTGATTAGCAAGTTTAGAAGTGATGATTTAATCGAACAAATGTTACATTATTGTTTACAATTTTTATCTTTTCACATCACATCGACCCAAAAAATTTTGCAATTTCAGAAGCAAACGAAAAAAGTGAAAAAAATTCAACCAGTTTTATAGAATTTAAAAAAAAATGAAAAACCATAATTTTTTCTTTTTTTCATTATTATTTCAGGATAATATGAGAGAAAAGTAATCAAGAAAATCTGGAAAATTTTAATCTGAAATATGTGATCAGCCATAATAGTTCCATTTTTTCATCCAATTTTATTAACATCCTTTTCTTCTTTTGTACATTCTTATCAGTTCTATCTTTATTATTATCTAATCAGTTTTTTCCTTCTATTTAAGAAATATGATATTCTAACTGATAACCTAAAATTTAATTCTAACTCGCTCCTAAGAGGTTGAATTCCTGAAAAAGTAATCCAATTAGACGTCTTCAAAAAAAAAAGTAAACTTAAATCTAATAAAATCCAGAAAAAAGCATAGAATTGCAAAAAAAAGAAAAAAAAGCGATGGTAAAAATAATGGAAAAAAAGAAATTAAATGGTTGAAATAATCGGAAATCTAAATATTAAATAAATTAATCGCAACCATAAAAAAATTAACAAATTGTGAGTTTTTATTATCAAATAAAAAGTTATGCTAAATTTTTGTTTCTTTTAAATTAATTCAATTAATTCGGATAATTTAAATGATCGTTAATTATGCAAAAAATTTTGTTTATTTATTTAATTAAATTATTTATTTTAACACTTCCGATTTAACGACTACACTAAACATTCACTCAATTTTGACATTTCAAAAAAGAAAGAAGAGAACTTAACTAAAACTATTGTCAATATTTTGAAAAAGGAATAAATCATGTAATCTAGTTTTTAAGTAATTAGTTAATTTAATAAAAAGATCGAAATTCATCGAAAAATTACTAAACGTTATAAAGGGAACGAAAAAAAAGCACTTTTCATCAGTGAAACAAAATTATAAATGGAAGAAAATGTCGCCTCTCTCTCTGTCTCCTTTGTTCTCTTCAAAAAAAAGAAATGAAGTGAAATTTCAATTGTTCATTACTTTATTAATGAAACAAAAAATTGAAATGAATTAAAATTTTCAAATGATTGCTATGAGCATTACTCATAGCACTTTAGTATGACTAATTTATTCATTGTTAACCAAACATTTGTCACAAATTATGACAAAATTGAAATGTACAAAAATTTCAATTAACAATAATGATAATAATAAAGGAAAAAATAAGCGTTAATTCAAATTCATAAATTTCAATTTTTTTTTCTAATTCATAAATTCAAATAGAATTATTGAACTTACCGCGGTGATTCCTTCAGTAAATTTTGAACCACTTGCAACTTTCTTAATTGCAGTAGTAGTTGTAATTGTTGTTTCAGTGGTAATTGTTGAATCAGCGGGCAAATGAACTGCTATTGATGGGTAACTACTGTATAAGGTATTTCTTATTGGTAAGCTATAATCATATCAAACAATTAGAAATATCAGTAATTAATCAGAAATATTTTATATAATGCAATCTATTTGAAGCAAATTTAAGACGGAATTAAAATTTTTTTGTATTATTAAAAAAGCAAATGTAAATTTTTAAAAAAATTTATATCACTAATATTTACTATTACTAACAATATTATCACTGTCATTGCTTGTTATCATTATTACTATCGCTGTTATTATCATTGCTATTGTTATTGTTGTTATTGTCATTAGTAGTATTGTTTCGGAATTTTTTATGATGAAAAATTAGTTTCAACACTTGAATTTGAAAATTTTCTCAATTTGATGACTGGGAAAAAGTAGAAAAAAAATTGAAAGGTTAAGAAGAAAGTTAATTTTTTTAATTAAAAACAGAACTTAGAAATAGTTTTTCCAAGAAATAAAAATTGCGTAGAAATGTTGCAACTACAATAACAGCACATGAAAAGTGCAATAATAGTGTCGCAGGTGCAATAAGAGCAATTAAAAGTACAATAAAAGCGTTGCAGCTACAATAAGATCACATGAAAAGTGCAATGACAATATTACATTCATTTAATCGCCAAATAATACTTTTATTTTCACAAAATTTTATTTACTTATAAAATTATTTACTGTATCATTTTTCATTGTTTTTTAAATTATCAAATTGAAAATGCTGCAGTGTTTCACCAACGAAAGTTAAAAATATGTCTTGAAAAGGTCACCAAAAGGTCATTCATATCCATTTTCTTCTCTCTATATTCATTCATATCTATTCTCTTCAAATCCATTCAGTAATTATCATTAACACTGCCTTATTTCTACTATATTATACCTTTTACTTTCATATTTGGTACCACTGCTCTGGTACCAAGGTACCTAACAAAATTTTTAAAATATTAAATTCCACAACAAAAAAAAAGCAAATTGGTACTACGAAAATACTTCGAGCAAATAAGCATAACTTTTTGTTGCGGTAATATTCAAATTAAAATTTCTTAATTCTGTGCTTTATTATATTTTAATTTCCAAAACTTTCGAAATAAAACATAAAAAAGTATAAATAGGAATAAATTTCCAATAAAAATTTGCAATTCTTTTCCATTCTGTAAATTTTCATATTTATTCAATTTCTTTTTACACATTTTCATATTTTATATGTGTATAATTTCTATAAATTTTATTTTCATTTATTTTCTACTTTCCATTTTATGCATTTCTAAATGCTTTTTTTTTATTGAAATACAATTAATATTTCAAAAAAATAAATATTCTTTAATAATATAATTGAGTGTTTATCATACAAAAGACAGAAAATATTTAAAAGTAAGTAAAAATTTAAACAAAATGATTTAAAAATTTCTGTTCATTAATTAAGATAGCATTTTTTATTGGTTGCGAACAAAAAAAAAAAGGAAAGGAAAAGTAGTAAATAAGTAGTAATTCATTTTTGTATAAAAAATCGTACAATTGAAAAAAAAGAAGTGAAATACTTTAAAAGAAGTTGAATGAAAAAATTTATAAAATTTTTTCTTTTTAAAATAAAAATGAAGAAAATCAAAAAGCAAAAATAAAAAAAAGAAATTAGTAGGAAAAAGCAAAAAAAAAAAAAACGATTTGGATTAATTATGCAAATAATAGTAAATACGAGAATATTAAAAAAAAAAAGTTGTTTACTATTAATTAAAAATATTGGTGACAATATTGGTGACAATGGATGACACAAAAATGCTAACATAAGCAGCAGATAAGCATTCTAAAGTAAATCATTTTAAACTATATTAGTGTGAAAATAAGCATTACGATTTGGATTAATTATGCAAATAGTAATAAATATAAGAATGAAAAAAAAAATTTTTATCACTTTAATTATTCAAATGATTATTTATTGATAAGATAAGGATATTTATGAATGCTATAGTAATTCTGATTAAATCTATGCAATATTATTTAATCATTTCTAATTTTTTCTTAATTAATTAATAAAGCAAATAAGCATGAAAAATTAATTGGGAAGGTTGATATTTGATTGAAGAATGAAATTAAAATGTTTAAAGTTTATTGTAAAACAAATAACTCGTTTTTTCGTTCCCATAATTTTACATTCTGTTCGTTTGTCAATCGAATACATTGTTTAAAAATTAATTATTATCATTAAATATTGTCATTTGATAAGATATTTGATTATTTTATTACTTTTATCATACAATCAATAAATAATTTTGTTTTCATCTCAATAAAAATTTCTTTCTTTGTTTTTGTTTTATAATAAAATATTAATACAATTATGTTTAATTAATAATTTTTCTTTTGTCATATAATTAATATACCTGTATTCAGGTGTACTAGAATCTGAATAACGAGTTGTGGATATAGTTTCCTCGTATGATTCACTTCGATGACCTGATTCACCACCACCAGCTCCTTCGCTTCTTTGTGTTAATTGATTTTGACTATTTATGATATTCTCGTAATCACTGAGAAATTCCCGTAATGATCCTGATTTGGACCTAAAAATTTAGACTTATTTTTATGTGCTAAATTTAAACCCAAAAATTTAGGTTTAGTTTTATGTGCTTAACAGTTATTAAAGTGTTTTTTTTTTCTAATCTTCTCATTAAGCATTCAATTAAGCAATTAAATTAATTTTATCAAAGCTACAAAAATTGATATTTTTTTATTTAATTAATAAACATTTAAATTAATAATAGCTTATGAAAATTTTGATTTATATATATGCAAAAAATGAAGTATTTAGTTATGAAATAAAGAGAAATTTTGAAAAAAAAATTAAAAATTTTTACTTGCTGCTAATGATTTAAATATTTTTTAATATATTTTATATAGCACATTTATATCTTAAAAAAAAAAAAAAAACAAAGAAAAAAATAGATAAACAATAAATTCTTAACAATTAAAGCTAATATAAATTCTTCTATTGGTATATGCAAATTTAGCAAATTTTATAAATTATTATCAAAGAACTGATATCACAATTTATAACCTTTAATGAAAACAAACAAAAATTTTTATCAATCAGAATTTGAGCTATCCTTAAATTTAAAAAATTTCAAATATTAAAAAATTCAAATGAAATTGGATAATTTTTGCTGATATATAATTTTTACAATAATTACAATCAAAAAGTTTTGTTAATTTACAAAATTTTTTAGTCAAATAATTTTATAAAATGAAATTAATAATTACACCATGAATGTAGTTAAATACAGCATAATTCAAGAATATTTTAAATTATGAATTGCTAATCTTTTGAAAACAATAAACAAAATGCATTTTTAAAAATAATCGAAATATTTGTTTTAAAATTATTATAGTCATTTTTGATTTACTTATTAAAGTATTATGATAAGTAATATCAATTTCTTCCACACATATACATATAATTCATAACTTAATATAAAAGTTATTAATTAAGAAATAATTTACCAGATGCTATGATCTGTAATACTACCTTCATTCTTATCATTATCACCAATACTTTCAATATTTTCATCGATATCACTGCTGCCATTATCACATTCCTCAATTGAGGCTATGAAATTATTCAAGTAAATAACAAACAATCGATGAATTTCGATTGATAATCGAAGACACATTCCGTTCTTTTTATTCTATCACTCATTCATTCTTATCACCATAATGATAACATTATCAGAGTGTAATTTAAGCATTGATTACACAGAGTAATCTAATTGATTTCAGAGAATAATGAATGAAAATTTTTTGATAATTTGAATAGCGATTGTAATTAAAGAATTATTATGGCGCTTTTCGAATGGAATTTTTTACAAAGATTTTTCATTTGATTAAATTTAATAGAATAAATTTTGAAAATAATTGCAGTAACAGATTGGAAAAATTATGTCAAAGCAGTTAAAATACAGTTAGAATGACGCAAAAATAATTATCAATGAACCAATAAGGTGGAGCACAAAGATTTGATGAAAAAAAAAAAAAGTTTCTTTCTTTTCTTTTCTTTTTTTAATATTTTACATTTGAAGTTATAGCAATGAAATAAATGAAACGAAATGAAATGAAATGAATTGATTAGATCAATCAAGAAAAGATCACAATGTAAAATATTGTAAAATGATAGATTAGTAATGCAATTTTTAACAATGATTCATTTTACTTTTTCTTCATCCTTTTGCATTTATTTTTATTTCAGTGTCATATTTGTTTATTTTTAAATTCATCTTTCTAAATTATTTTGCAAAAATTTTATATTTCTTGAAGTTGCACCGCTCAACATTCATATTTGATATAATTAAGAGATAAATAAACATTTCATTCTATTCTACCAATTATTGGTTAATTGTTTTGTTTTTTGTTTTGTTAAAAAAAAAATTGAGTAATATAATTAAAATTTAAATTATTTGAAATCAATTATTAGCTATGTATTCACTTATTAATAATTGCAATTTCAATTAATTGAAATCAATTGCTAGTTATGTATTCATCATAACTTATTAGAATGAATTGTTTTCTAAAAATCATTTCAAATTAAATTTTAATTCTAACAAATTCATAAATTTCATTTCGTAATATATTCATGCGTGTGTAAATTTGTATAAATGTTTCTTCATATATCTTTTTGATCTTTCATCTTTGAAAAATTATACTAATAGATATTGAAACAAAAGAAAAAAGAAAAAATATTGCGCCATCTTTGCTACAACAATAAAATTTATGCAATTTCATTTTAAAATTTTTTTATTACAAAATTTCAAAAATTTCAATTACCTGTCGATATTTGGCATCTTTGTATCTTGCAATTATGTTTTTTCTATGGTAGAAAGGGTAAAAAGGAATGCAAAATTACATTTTTCATTATTTGAATTTTAATTCAAAATATATTTAAATGCTTTCTGTTAATTTGTTTATTTGTTTGAGGCTATATATACCACATGCATATTTGATATTATTTATTAAATAAAATGTTTTAATGAAATGAATTTGATTGAAAAAAAATTGAATGATGAATTAAATATTTTGTAGTAAATATGATTTAAATTTTAATATTAATTTATCCTCTCTGAGTATTTCTATTAAATGTAAAACATAAGCAGTAGATCGGATATATCACAAAAAAATAGCACCAAGGAAAATTGATTGAAATACGAGTTTTTAAATTTAATATTAATAATTTTAATTTTTTTAAATTTATGAAATTGATTCTGATAATCGCATATTGCTGAGAAATATTAGAATTAATGTGAAATTTAATACTATTTAAATTAATATTATTATTTAACTTTTCAATCTAAAATTAGTTAGCTAAGGAAAAAATTGCTTTTAAGAAATATACGCAGTAGAAAAATGATTTTCACGACAATGTGCAACTAAAAATAGTTTAAATTATTGAAAGTTCACTTAGCAGTAAGTAAGTCAAACGTAAGTTAACGTTATTAACGTTCGAACTAACGTCATAAGCTTCACGTACATGCGTTAAATGCTTAGCTTCCGTTCATTGATTAATGTAAGAAATAGCATTTTAGATATTAGCACATTTCTATTTTGTATTAAAATTCAAATAATCTAATCAATAAAAATTATTGTTATTGATTAGAAAGGTTATTGTTTATTAAATTCAGTAATGAAAGAATGAAATTGAAAAGTTATATTCATTATTAGATCCTTTAAACTCAGTTCAATTGTCATTTGTATTTTCTAACTATTACTTTTATCTTTTTACTATGCTTATTTCTTTTCCTTTAATTTTATTAAATAAATTATAAATGAATTTTTGACAATTAATTTCGATGTGAATTGATTAGTTTCATTTACTATTTTCTCTTTCTTTTCTCATTTCTATACTTATAAGCCTTATTTACTTAGCATTTTTTTTTTTAAAGCTAATAAAAATATATATGCATGTTTATTTTACTAAATTAAAAAACTTTCATTAAAATATTGAAAGAGAATTCGTATGAAATATTAAATACGTTTGTGTGTGTGACCGTTTTTTTCTTTCAATTTTTAGTTATTTTGTCTAAAATTATAAGAATTAATTATTTTGTTAGCATAAAAGAGAATGTAATTAATTAACGAAGACTTTTGGGCAATGTGAAAAGCTTAATTTCAAATTACACAGACAAATGATTAATTGATAAATAGATTTAAACTAATCTAAAAAATTTTTTAAGTCTATAAAGCAGATGACAGTTGGCGCTAAATAACAAAAGAAAGATATTAGTTCATTTTCCTATTAAAATAAGCACCGATCGATCAATCAATCAATCGATCAATCAACAATAAAAAGACGTTTTTTTTATAGATCATTCTCTTAACAGAGGTCAATTCTAGGTCACTAACAAACAAAGGTCAATTTTAGGTCACTAACGATATGATTTTGTTCAATTGGAGTGATTTATAATTTTCTCTTTTTTTGTTAACGATAAAAGTTTATGGAAGATGAAAAAACTAATAAACATTAAATTTTGTTGATAACAAATAAAACAATTTTGATATGTCTCAAAATATGACATTAAATCATAAAGTGTGTAACAGAAATATTGAAATTGTATTTTTTTCTTGTAATTAGATGATTTAATCACTAATGTAAATGAGAGAAGAATGTGATATGATATGATATGATATGATATGATATGACTAACATTTGACAAGTAGAATAAAATTTCATTTTCTTATTCATTTATTAAATATATACTAAAATTTTAGCAACTAATGATATGATAATGATATTATTGGAAAGTATAATCTTCCTATGTTTATAATTTATCATTTTCTTTTCAATTCTTTGTCTAAAATTTCCACCGTAAATTTTTAAAGTAAAAATAACTAAATGAAAGTGATGAGACTTCTTTTTTTCGAATTATTTGAAAATAGCTAAACTTTATTTGAAAATATTTAAATAGATTGAAAAACTGTCTTTTTTTAAATTACTTAATTTTTTAAATTAAAAAATTTGTTAAAATATTTGAAAATGGCTTATTTAAAACAGATTAAAAAGGATTGTTTGCCAATTGTGAAAATTTGCAAATAGTTTATGAAATTTATGAAATGAAGTCTAGGTGTATTATGGAATTTAAATTATTGTTTGGATAAACACAAAGAGGTGAAAACTGGAAATAAACGAAAACTGGCTTAAAACAGATGACAAAATAATACTTTTGCAATGAAATAAACAAAACTGTACGCTTTTGTGATAAATATTTTCACGTTTCTATTCTTGTATATATATTATTTACGCTTACTTAAATGAAATTTTTTGTTTATTTTTTATTGTTTCATTTCTAAAAAATTATCGGAAAAAAAAAAGAAAAAGAAAAAGTTCCAAAAAATGATTAAAAATTAAAAATGTTAAAAGTTCATTGTTTCTTTTTTCTTTATCAACAATAACAATCAAATATTTGTCAGAATGGAAGTGTTAATATATTTAAATATCAATCAATGAAATTTGAATTAAAATAAATGAAATATTTCGAAATTATCATTGCGATACAATTATTCATATTTCATTGTAAATCAATATTAATTATCAATTATTGAAATAAATATCAAAATTTAAATATGTCTCAGTGACATAAATTATTTATTGTTATTTTTCATAATAACTTTTGCTATATTTAATTTAAATTACACATTGTTATGAAACACATAATCGCATAATATGTGTTATAATTATTTTATGCAATTTTTTTTATTATTTGTTATTTATTATTATTATCATCATTATTATTTGCTATTATTATTGTTGTTACTATTATTATTGTCATTATTATTGTTGTCATTATTATTATTATTGATTGCATATGTTTTCTAATAAATAAATTTTTATGTGTTATTTAACGTTATGAAAATTACATTTATATTATAAACTTAATTTTTCTCATTTATTATAAAATTTCACAATGTAAATTATTTATTATTAATTTTTTATTAGTAAATTATTTATGAGTACTTCTACTCTATGTGACAATTTTTATATAATTCAATTTATCATTTTTTTTTTATGATAAATTTAAACTTTAATCAAACCAACCTTATATGTGTCCGTTTTCCATCATTTTCCGCCATACTTTTATAATTTTCATTAATTTGATATCCTATACGATCACTGCTACTTGATAAAATCCATTGATCAGAATTTTGCATACGTTCACTGATATATTCACGTTGTCGCTCTTCACGTTGTTCACGATAACGTTCACGTAACTGTTTTTGTTGCACGTGCTCATCGATTATTTTTGGTTCACACTGTACTTTAATTGGTCTTCCCTATGAATTTTTTTTTTTTTTGAAAAGAGAGAAAAAATGAAAAATGAAAATGAATATGTAATTAGTTAGTGTTAATTATTAATTTTATAAGGTATATTCATTTCTAAAATATATCGTTGAAATTTAATATTAAATTAATTTTGCTCTATGTGAAATGTAAAATGAATAAACAACATAGTGTGATGGAGTGGAATCATCAAGTATTGTTTCAACAGCCATTGAGATCTGAAATTTTAATTCAAATTAATTTTTGGTAATATTTATTTACACAAAAAATAAACATAATTTTTTTTTGACCAAAATGATTGATATTAGAAATGATTTGAAGTCTCTAAACTATTTGTATTTCCTAAAGCGTTCATTTTTAAATTTCAATTTTTTTTTTTTTGATATTTCTTCAATTATAGTTACTGTTTTACTGTTTTTTTTGTTGTTAGAGATAATAAATCCTTTTGCATTTCACTTAAATTTAAATAAAAACTCACTTTATTTTCCTTTTTCTTAAAAGTTATTTAAACTGTTCCAAAAAATGGAAAGACTTTCTATTAAAATAGTCGAAATTCTTTGATTAGAGAAACAAGAATGAGTTATAAAAATAAAAATTTTAGCTCATATTTTAAAATTTTAATCTTTGGCCACAAGTATAAGCCTTAGGCTTAAGCATAGACTTAGGCTCAGTTATGTAATACTAAAATTAGATATAAAAACAGTTCGAGTAAGTAATTAGCATGTTCATTATGCATAATTATAAATTCAAAATTAAATATCGAAAAAGAGAAAAGTAATAACTTAAATGCAAAGCAGTTTAGTAAATGAATTGTCATTGATTAATAATTTCATTTCACTTTTAAACTATAATTGAATTAATTAGGTTAATAATTATAAATTACTGATTTCGATTTTTTAACTAAAAGAAAAATTAACAATTCACTAAGCTCTAGAAAATATTTAAAATTGTGGCAAGATTCCATTTCACTGATAAGCATTAAACATTAATGTTAAGTTTTTCATAAACTATCAATTTCAAACTTCAATAATTTGAAATCTACGACTATTTGATTTAAAATAATAACTTCCATAATTGTTACTATAATTATACCTTATAAAACAGTCTTATTAATTAATTCCTATAACTTTTAGCCAAGTTAATAATAATAATTAAGTCTTATAAATTATTTGAAATAATTTTCAATTCCCAAAAGATATATTTTAAAAAAAAATGAGAATTGAAAAAAAAAAAGGAAAAAGGAAAAGAAAAAGATAAAGGAACAAAAATTTAATACAGAAAAAAAATTCAAAATTTGGAGACTTAAAATGGGGACATTTTAATATTAAATCATATTGATAAACCTCGACTTGCATGTATCCTCCGCTATTGTCACCATCACTGGCACAATTATCATAATCCTGTCTCACCTAAATTTACATATCTTTCATTAATCTAACAAATTTTATCAACATCGTAAAACTTTAAATTTTTTTATTTCATTTTTGCAAAGATTTGAAATTATTCAAACTTTCAGGACATCTTAAAGATTAAAAATTTTGCACACAATTTGAAATTTAACAGAAAAAAATTTTTTTTTCAGTTTAATTTATACTATTCAAATTAGATAAATGATTGAAATGTAAATTTGCCATTATATATTTATAGCCAATTGAATGAATTTGAAATGGAAATTAGCAAAAGGCGAAAGCAAAAAATTGAAAATGACTTTAGTTTTTTTTTGAACATTTTTGAATTTTGATTAAAAAAAAAGCAAAAACAATAAGTATTTCTTGAAAGAGAAGAAAGTATTTTGAAAAACATGTAAATAAAATCACAATTAAATTTCAAAATAAAACAAATGATAAAAGCATTAAATAAATGAAATTTCAAATTATTGATATTTGCCAAACATTTACAATTTGTTGTAGTTAATTTAGGTCAATAATATTTTGTAGTTGTGTAATTAAATTTAAATTTTTTTGAAATTGCTGCATTAAATTATTTGCTTTTTCCACAACAATTTAGTAGCATTTAAAAATATGAAACTTTTTTTCTTTTAAAATTGAAAAAATTTTAATTTTTTGGATCTTTTTTTTTCAAATTATGAATTTTTGTTAACATTTTGTAATTAGTAGCAATTTAATGAATACATTGAGATAATAAAATAAATAAATGCTAACTTCAGTTCGTTCAACAACCATACGTTTATGACTTCGAGATTGCGAGCGCTGTTGTCCACTATGCGCCACCTGTGTTAAATTTGCAAATGATTCCGATTCCAACCGATGTGGCATCATCGTTCGATCTAAATAAAAAGTGAGGTCAACAATTTCATAATTTCAAAATTTATATCTTATTTTGTACACTTATTGTATCATAAAATGATTGGTGGCTTCTTTTTTTGGATTAACAGAAAAGATTTCATAAAATTATTACTCTTAAAAAAAAAAAAAAAAAAAAAATTGTTGCCCCTTTAACATTCAAAGTAAATTATCCAAAAAGTTTCTTTTTTATTTGTTTTAATATTTTTTTAGTTTTATTTTGATATAGTAATGATAATAATAAATATTCAGTTTGTTTAACATCCAAGAGAAATAGTAAAAAAAAAAAGTTAAAAAGGAAAAAAAAAGTAAACCAAAAGTTTTAGAATGAAATTAGCAATTCAATGTATGTATGACAATGACATATTTGTGCAATTAAAAAAAAAATATGAATAGAGTTTTTTATTTTATTTTTTTCAAAAACTATAATTTCACCTTAAAAATTAGAAAAAACAAATGTATTATTTAATTCTTAACAGTTCCATCTTATTTTTTTTAAAACATTCCTTTCGTTTCGTAAGTTCTTTTTTTGGAACTGTTAATTTTATAAAAAAAAAAAATTAAAATGAATTGTATAATTTTTAGTAAATTTAAATCATTCTTTTTTCGCGAAAGAAAAAAAAATAGTTGAACGTTCAAAATGATGTCACATTTCTGTTGAATAGAATGTTGACACAATTATTTTAGCTAAAACGATGATATCAGAAATTGATGAATCAATGGATCAATGAATCGGTCGATCGATCGATCGATCAATGTGATCAATAAATTAATGAGCCGATTGATCGATGGATCAACAGATGAAATTCAATCTGTGTATCCGATTGAATTTCAACCAGAAAAGTAAATAATTCGAGAGAGAGAGAGGGAGGGAGAAAAAAAAGAAACAGCAACAATTTTAGCAATCATAAATAGCAATAGCAATTCAAATAAAAGAGAAAAAGAAAGGGCGAGAGAAAAAAAGAACAGAGAAAGTATAAGTATGAATATGAAATGATTATGAAAAGTTTGTTTTTGGATGAATTGTATGAATTGCATTTGCTTCATTCTTTTCTTTTTTGCTTTTTTTTTTCTTCCAAGAATTTTCTTCCCCGAAAACTATTCATTGAGAGATGAATCATTCATTTAAAAATCAATTCCAATTGGCAAATACAATCAAATTATACGAGAAAGTTTAAAAAGGTAAAAATTGCCTTTCATTTTTATTTTTCTTTGCTATTTCAAAGTTTATCTTTGGTTAACAACAATTCTATTTTGACAGATAATTTCAAAATTTTTGGATTTTATCAGAATTTCAAATTTTCAAAGTAAAATGAATAGCATTGGTTTCTTGACATAAGCAAAAAAGAAAGAAAATTAAAATTTGCAAATTTCATCAAATCTTTTCTTTCTTTCTTTCTCACAATAAATTGAATAAGAATTTTATGATGGATAAAATCCAAATTTTAAGAATTTTTCAAAAGTTCAAAATTTCCACAAAAGCGTTCCGTTGTCAAAGTGAAATAAATGACATCAAAAATTCTCATTTAGTTATTTTTTTTCCAATTCATATTAGACTAAAAGTTTACATGCGATAATATTCATTTTCTTTAGAAATGTGCGAGAAAAAAAAATATTTTGAAAAGTAAAAACTTTTAAGTAATTTGTTTTTTTTTTAATTTAGTACATAAACAAATAATTGACAGATAGTTGTCAATAAAATGATACGTAGAATTTGTATTTTTTTTCCATAGTATTGCAATCATTATAATATCAGATAGAAAGGTTACCGAAGTAGGACAAAAATCTTAAAATTATTCAAATTAAACAAAATTTGCAGCTCCAAAAGAATCATAAATGGTAATTTTCTTTCGCCAATTTCTCAAATGTACCATTTTGTGATATATTCCACCCAGTGAATTCGATAAATTTGGTGATTTCTCGATCGATTCAATGAATTCTTTGAATATTAATTGCTAAATTCTTTCTCTCAATTCCTAACTAATTTTTAACTTTGTCTGATCTAAGTTACTATTAAAGTAGTTTACCATCAAAAGATAGTAATTATAAGTTTTTAAACATTTAAATTGCTGTTACTTTAAAATTTTTGATACCATATCTCGGATCAAATTTTACAACTGTAATTTTCTTTTTTTTTTATTGCTTTTATAAATCCTAAAATGATTGGCAAATTGTTATTACAAAATTGTTTTCTGTATTTGAAATTGAAAACTTATTAAATGCATTGCAAATGAAAAAAAAAGTGCCAATGACGCAAGTTGTGATGAAGTTTTAAGAAAAATAAAAGAGAAATAACGAGTTTGATATTTTTCAATAAATAATTGTGAAATTCTTTTTTTAAATTTTATTGCGAAGTTACAAAGAAAAGAAAAGAATATGAATACAATATAAGAAATCGTTTATTCTAATTATTACGGAAATAGTTTCATTTAAACTTAATTTCTTCCGGATAACATTATGTAAAAGGATTAGTTCAATTTTTCCGGAATTTGCTAGAAACATTTCCGCTTCATTTAAGTGAGAAATTTTTTTTGTTCTCCGTCATTCCGATTAATTTTTGTTGAATAATAACAGATCGAATTCCCTCATAAATTTGAATATGCTTTGAAAATTTCTATTGCAACCGGAAGAGCTATGAATTGATTTATTAAATCAATAAATATTGAAAAATTTCACATGCATGTAAACAATTGTTTGGAGTATACCTAAAATTGATTGAATCGGAATTGTCGGAAAAAAAAACGGAAAAGGCGAAAAAAGTGAAGAACTAACTGAATGTTGTTCATTAAGTAAGCATAATCTAATATAAACCGGAAAAAGTTGTAATCTAGTCATTAGCATTTTATGAGTAATACCAGAATTTGAATTAAATTAATTAAATAAAACATTTGTATTTTTCATATATCACAAAGAAATAAAATTCATATTGACATAACCAAATTAAAACTAAAAATTGCAAACGAAATTGCTTACTTATAACTGAAAATTTCTACACACTAATCAATACTACATGCAATAGAAACAAAAAAGTAAAAATGATGAAATAATAATAATAATTGATAATAATAATAACAGTAATAACAATAATAATAAATAATAATAAATTAATAGCAGAGAAAATGACAGAATTCCAAACAGATTAAAAAGTAAACAAAATTAGCAATCAATTTTTCATATGATAGAATGTTACTGGCTTATTTCCTTATCATATCAAAGCAATCTTCTCCTATCAGCAAATTTATGCACGGCTAGTTGGTATCAACAAATTCCATTATTCTATTTATGAAAAGTTCAATGATTTTCTTGGAGCAAAAATTATATCATTAATACATTTTTAGATTTCAAATTTTAATATTAAGTTCTTTTTTTTTTGGTGAAACAAATGCTAAAATTATATGTTTTATATTCATAGTTTTATAAAATAACAATAGTGTTCCAAACATATATGTAAATTTTTTTTTGAAATTCTCATCTTTTGCTAAATATTTAATTTTTAATTTTAAATATCAGACTATTCCTTCAAAAATTTGCCTATTACAATGAATTATTCAAGGCAATGAATGCATTTTTAAAAATGTAACAAATTTTAAATTTTAAAATCATTTCTACAGAATGAAAAAAGAAAAAAAAAATAGAAAAAGATTCGTTATATAATGAAATGATTGAAATTATTATCCAAAAATATTTTGAGCGATCTTTCAGAAAATAAAAATTATTTTAAAGTTAAAACTTGCCTTCAAATTAAAATATAGAAATATTACAATCAAAGAACAATCCTTTGGAAAATATAATTTAACGATTTATTTGCTACTTTTACACCTCTTTTTTTTTTTAGTATAACTACAAAATGCATACTATCATTTCGAGTTAATCTGCATAAATCGGATTAATTTTTTTTTCAGCATTTCTAAAAAATCACATTCATAAATGATTCATTTTACTAGCAAACATCAATTAAGTTTGGAATTTCAATTTTCTTTTTAACTAACAATGCAAAAAAGAAAAAAAAAATGGAAGCGGTTAATATTTTCCGCCGAAAAACAAAGAGTTTTTAACGAAATCTTTGTTAAAAATTAAAATAATACAAAATTTGAATGAAAAAAAAAAGAAAAAAATTGAATCGGATGAATTTGCTGAACAACGATTACGATAGAAATTTTTTCTTTTTATTTTACTTTTTTATTTTTTCACAACAATATTATATCAATGTGCGCTTCGAAGGAAATATGAAACAAAATTTGTTCTTATTCTAAAATTTTTTTTCCAATTTTTTTTTTTTTTTTATATTTGAATGAAATTAAGCTGTTAATTGCAATACTAATCGATCGAAGAAAATTGACAATTTCATTCATTCATTCAGATTGAACAATTATAAAATGATATTTTTTTTTCGACCTATATTACCATTAAAATTTTCAAGAAAAAAAAAAGTTAGACTTATTAAAAATTTAAAATATTAAAAAAAGTATGGCTGAGAAAAAACAAAAAGAAAAGAAAGAATTTGATCAAAACGAAATTTTAAAATGATTTCAAAATGTCTGGATAAATGTTATTTGAGGAAGGTGAAAAAAAAAACATCTATTATTCACTTAAAAAAAAAAAAAAATTGCATCATAAGGTCATTTCCGATTTAATAGTACACACTGAGAAATGCATTTTTTTAAATTTAAATTTTCAAAAAAAAAAAAATCAGAACTTATTACACTTCTAAATTTTAAACATCCGTCAATAATTTAAATTCTATGCTTGCTTAAAATTAATTTATTTAGTAATTATAAGAAATTCATTCATCTTAGCTTTTTTTCTCCAAATTGTTGGCAATATGATAATTGCAAGAAATTTCGATGTTCCATTTTGAAATTTTGTGCATTAACTAGAAGAAAAAAAAAAGAAGACCTTTATTCTAAATTTCTTCAAAATCAAATTGAATTCAGAATTGCCAACATTGGCCTTTTAGAAAGTCAATTACTTAATTTTGTAATTTAGGAGCAAATTTAAAGTTCATTTATTTTTCAAAGTTCATTTACAATTAAACGATAGAATAGTCAAAATCACTGGCAATAGCAAAAGTGAATTATATGAGAATTGAAATTTAGAAATGATAAGAATTGATTAATATGACATTTAGATGACCTGTGTACTTTTTTAAATATTTGTCAATAAACACATTTAAATCGATATTTTAAAACACACACAAGCAATTTATTTTTCCTATTTTACTACCAGTTAAAGTGCAAAAGTAAATAATGCGGAATGGAAAATAATTTTTGAATTAAATTTTAAAACGATGAATTAAATTTTAGAAAAATTGGAATTGCATAAACTGATAAAATCAAAAGAAGAAATTTACTTCACATATTTTTAGTTATAATCCATGTTGTAATTATTTCCATTTTCATTCCAATATCATTCAGAATAAAGTTTTCAGTTGTATCAGAGAACGAAAAATAATTTGCGCTTTTGTCTTTCATATCATTAAAACTTTCAAATGATATTTCATATATTAGAAAGACTATGAAGAAAGAGAGAGAGAGAGAGAGGAAATAAAACAAAAATCTACCAATTTTTTAAAGATTTAATTCATAACGTATTTGAATACGTCAAAAATAAAAAAGTTAATGCATCAAAAACTTAAATAAACTTTTATTAAATAATAATATTAGTGATAATTAATTACTAACAATTATTACAATTTTAAATTATCACATAATTTTCATTTGAATATTATTTAGCAATTCAACTAATCGTCAATCATTTCACTTTGTCAATACAACAATTTGTCAAATATCGCAAAATCTTTCTTCAGTGATAGCTACAGAATATCATAAAATGAGGAGAAGGACAGGTAGAAGAGAAAAGATATTAATTTATGAATGTTTGCATTTATGTAAGTTTAATTTATTTTAAAAAGATTTGAAATTTTTGTCAAATGATACCATTATCATATCATTATTTTCTTTGTTCGAGAATTTATTACTTTTCAAAATATTTGATGAAAATTTCTCAAATGCTATTTCTTCTAGTAAAATAATTAATTTATAACGATTTCCTCTCACATTCATGTGACAATCAAATTTTTGAATAATACAATATGTCAGCCATTTCTAAAGAATCTTTATATTTATTTGTTTATTTTGTTGATAATTTAAATGCCTATATGAGCATTGATGTATGTGTCTGTCTGTATGTGTATGTGTGTATGTATGTATGTGCGTATGCATGTGTGTATGTGTGTGTGTGTGATATGTACACATTCATATATATGAGTTCAAACATATAAAAATGTCACATTTTTATGGATAAGAAAAAGATATTGAAAAATAAACTTAAAAAAGAACGAAATTTTTTAGCAAAAAAGATTTTTATTTAGTTATTTTCTTTAAATTAAATTTAAATTTTTGAATTTAGTGAAGTGTAGAATGGAATAAATTAGCATTGCAGTTAAATTCAAAATAAAAAACAAAGAAATTAAAAAAACTTTTTTTTTCTTTTTGATAAAAAGTGTTGACAGTTCAATATTTTTGATAAAAAGTAATCCAAACTTGAAGTATTACACTTTTAATATGATACTATGAGCACTTCAAAAATGTCAATATCACAACAACTTTTAACTTTCTTCGCCATCTAACAGCTTTCCTTGATGAATTTGCTTAATTACAAATTCATCAAGGAAAAAAAAAGAGCAATTATAGTTTGTTTACAAAATTCAACATGCAAAATTATTTTATTTAATTATTATTGTTATTAAATAGCAAATTTGGTGTTATACGTGACAAAGTATTACTTTGGAAATAAGTTAAAATGAGAAATACTTTTTAAATTTTAATAATCTGAAATGGTAATCTATTGCTGTATCTGTTTGTGCTTTTTTTTTTCTTTTGTTCGATTTAGTTCAGTGCAATTCAATTCACATTTATTTTCATGTATTTCAATTCCATTTAGTTTGCTATAATTTGATATCGATTAATTTTATTCTACATTTTCATCTCCTAAAAGAAAAAAAAATTAAATAATTTAATAAAAATCGATAGAACTTACCTTTAATCCCACATTGTACTTCAATTTTAATCTTCATAATTGCATTTTTTTTCTCTTTTTTTTGTCAGAACTTTGATTAGTAAAATTTAGAGTTGAAATACGCCAAAACACTGATATACAAACGTATGTCACGTATACTGTTAACCGTACGTCATCGAAAGAAGTAAGTTATCCTTCTCAGATTTCTGCCATTTTTTGAAAATCGTTTCAATTGTCATTTGAACTTATAGTACATTACGTATTTCATGACGTAAGGTTTTTTTTACCAATTTCTTGCATCGTTTTCCACTTTCTTTCTAACTTAAAGCAAAATGTCCAATTAATGATAATACGAAAAGTCAATTTATCAACCTAACGTGAAATGGTTGTAACGTTAAACGTGACTTCATAGAATAAAACATTTGTTGACGTAACGTGTTTTTTGTTTCTTTTCATAAAGGTGAAATAAATTTTAAAAAAGTTGAGAGTAGTAAAAATGAAAAAAATAAACTTAATTTGTTCAAAATATATCAAAATATTAGTTGGTATTTAAATATAAAAGTGAAATTAAAAAAATTTTACCACTAAAAAGTTCTTAGCAATTTCTCATTAATATTCAGAAGTAATTATAATTTTTTTCAATCAAAATCATTTCATGCAAATCCATAACCATAAACTAAAATGAATTTTCATGTTGTACTATCATTTTGGGATGAAATTGAATTTAATAAAGTATTGCGAGAAATTTTTCAAAATTTAGCTATTCATTTAAAATAAATAAGAGAGAATAATTAACTTCTAATATTGTTGCAGGAAAGGATTCCGGTTTCTCAATACGAAAAAAACTTTTTCCGGCTTTAATTAAGTACCTTTTTCATAAATAAAATCATTTAACAAATATCATAACTGTATTAAAATAGCTTCGAACATATTTATGCGTATGATTTGCGCATCAGTTTGCACCTGCGCAATTTGCGTCACAAATTGCATTTCATAAATAAATCTTTCTTGCATATAATTTAAAAAAAAAAAAATTTTTCTATTGTTTTTCCATTTCTGCCTATTTTCTGAAATACAATCAATTGCATGAAGTAATCGAATGTTAATTGTTTATGTAGAATGTTAGCAATTTTTTTTTTTTTTTTTTGTGAATTGATAAATGAAATATAACAATTCAATGGAAAAGTTTATTTTATTCAATGTTAGGTGAATAAAATGATAAACTACGCCAAATTAAAAGGTAAACAATTTAACCTTATCTAAATAAAATAAACGAAATAACTGATTGAACTTTTTAGTTTCAATAAATGATTAAATTTCAAAAGAAATGACAACATTTTAAATAAATATGTGATCCGAATTAAAGCAGTTTTCCACATAATTTTACAGATTTTGCTAGTTACTATGAGTATTTCTAAAATTTTTTGAATTTATTAAAATATAAGTCTAAGATTGAATTTTTCTAAAAATACTTTTCATTTATGATCTTTATTTATAAGCTAATCTTATTACATTACTTTTGATTCAACAATACCAATAGAAAAAAATTTCACACTTAACTTATTGGTTTGGCTTACAAGTATGCCCTTAATTTCTTAAGATTTAAAATTGTCTTGCACTTTTAAGAAATTCACAATTTCAAACGCTTAAATTTAAGATAGAGAATTTAAAAACTTTACAATTCAATTTTCAATTTTCAGAGTATAAAAAACTCCATAAAATACATCAATTTAACATTAAATAATGTTGAACCGATGATTTAAAAGCATGGAATTTCAAAAAGTTCAACAAACATTTTGAAATCCAATTCTAATAATTATATGATTAGGAGGAAATTTTTGCATAGTATCCCAATATTTCAGTAACAGAATAATCTAACGCAACTTGGTTTTATGGTTTAAATAAAATTTTGAAGTTCAAATATCATACGGACCCAGTATGAAATTATTATTCCTAGTAACATTTGTTATCTGACCATTCTTTTTTCATGTGAAGAAAATGTAGAACTTAGCACATTTATTTTTGAAATTTTATAAATGAAAAGGAATGATGCAATCTTTTTTTTTTAAATACTGAAATATCGAAAATTTTTATAAAATCTTACAATATTACCTATTAGGAAAATTTCATAAATATAAATTAGTTTGAAGTAGATAAATCTATAAAAAAAAACTTTTCCCTCTTTACATTTTTTATCAATAGATAATTTCTGCTTGAAAGAGAAAAGGTGAGGAAAATGCAGAGAGTAAAAGGATGACAAGGTCTGACATTTCTAATAAAATGAACAAAAAGAGACAAATATGAACAAATTAATAAATTGGCTGAATATTGTTAATGCATTCCGTATATGTTTATTTCGTTATCACTAATCTGTCTTACTGTGACTTACTGATAGATCAGTGATGAAATTGTAAATGAAATGAAATTAAAATGAAGAAAAGAAAAATGATTTCTCTGAAATTCGATTAAAAAAAAGGAAAAGGAAAAGAAATGTAAATGATTAAATGACTTTTTTCAATGACCTAAAAAATATTATTAAAATATTATTATTTTGACTGTGTATGCATGTGCATGTGAGTGTGTTTGTATGTGTGTGTGTATGCGTGTGTATGTGTCTGTGACAGCTAAGACAAAAATATATTACTATAAAATTTAAAGTTTTAATCCTATTTGTAATATCAGTTATTTGCTAATATCCAAAATGGCCAAAATATTTGAAGAGAATTCTTTTTTGTTCTTTTATAAATTATCAATAATAACTAATATTAGCATTTAATTGATTTTTTTTTTCTTTTTACTTTTCAATCTTTCTATTTAGATTTGACCAAAATATTAAAATTTGTCATTTATAAAAGAAAAATTTCAATTTGTAATGAAAGGATGAAAAATGTTCTTCTTTCATAGTTTAATGCTTTGTTATAATATCTAAATGGCACTTATTTTAACTTTAATTTTTTTTTTATTCTCATTAATTAATCTATGCCAGTTAGAATGTTGTGCCATAAAATTCAATAACTATATTTAACTGTCATAAGCGTAAATATTTTTTGAAATTATAAAAATTTATGTATAATCATCGTAAGAGTACGTATTTTTTTTTTGAATTCTTGAATGGAAACAATTACATTAATTAATTTCATTTTTAATTATCAAATTAATAAATTTATTTTTAATTTCCTCGTTAATTGTAGCATATGAATGAATTATAATGCTCATTAAAAACAATACAAATTCACTGCTTATCTTCATTTGAAAATTAAAAGTATATGTTATCATTTTCAATTTTTTTTTTGGAAAAATAAAAAATTTTTCACATTTAATGTTACATTTTTAAAAAAAAAAATTTGTTTTACATATTCCATTAAATTGAAATAGTAATTTAAAAGTTATCATAACTTTTTTCATTGCTTTTATCTGCCTGTTATTTGACCAACTATCACATAAAATTAATTTTACTTTCAATGTTATAAAAATTTAGGAAGAAAATTCAACTCAAACATATGTGATCAATCATTTTTCACATTTGAAATTATTACATTAGCAAGAAAAAGAGAGCAAAAATTCCAATTTATCTAAACTTATTAAAGCTAAAATTAAATTTGCAAGAGTAAAAATTCAAAAAAAATAGCAGAACTTTAAATTCAAATAATTAAAAAGATCAAAACTAAATGAATTAAAATTCTATAACTAAAAAATATTAAACAAACATAAATGTGTGACAATTTTCTTCTAATAATTAATAGAATTTAAAAAAAAAAGAGCGAAACATTCGGTGTAATTTTAAAATGCTAAAGAAATAATGCAAATGTGATCACTAATAGTAGCAAATTTTTGCAAGAAGAAAAAAAAATCAAAGTATAAATTTCGAATTACAATGAATCAAAAGATGCATTTTTCCTCTTTTTTTTTTTGATTACTTTTTTGACAATAAGTCAGAGCACAAATACATTTCAATTTTCTTCTCCAATCATGCAAGATTTATAGTAATGCTCAAATTTTTATTAGACAAACAAAATGAAAATATTTAAAAAGATTAATTGATGACATTATGCAACAATTTTAGTAAATAATACCATTTTGAAATATTTCATCTTTCGTTTTTTTTTTCTTTTTGCATTGTTTAATAATAAAAATTAAGAATTATTATCAGTTTGATTATGAATAAATTAAGTACGAATAAAACTAACACTTTTTAAATGCCTTCTTGATTTTTTATTTAAATATTTGAACTTTAATGATGATTGACTTGTTCAGTTCCATTGATTAGATAATTATGAGTTTGACTATAATTATAATTGTTATAAATAAAATGGAAATAGAATAGTGTTTTCCTTCCACTTATTGCTTATTTTTGTTTAAATTTGAAGTAATTTTTAAAATTCTATCAATTTTCATAGTTATATTAAAATTTTTTTTTTCCAAATATGACTTAACAATTTTTCTTAATAATCGCTCAGTGATAATGTTACTGTTTATAATCAATGATAAAGTTATCCAATTGAAATGATACGATATGATACCAATTGAATTGATTTTTCCAACTTTCTAATGTTTACTTTTTCTGTCGAAATTATTCATTCAACATGTTATAATTAAAAAAAAAAAAGAAAAATATTTGCTCCAATGTTATAGCAAATTTTGAATTTATTACGTTTACATAAGTCAGATTTAGACATGAAATTAATGTTTCATTTTATGCATTCCAATTGAAATTCTATTAAATTTTTATATTTTTGGATTAAGTAAGTATGATTGAAAATTTATACAATTTACGCATATATGCAAATTAACTTAATCGATTAGTTATTAATAATAAGTTCGAAATTAAGAAATTTCTTCGCATTCTATTATTATCCAATAAGCATTCTTCTTTTAGATCACATATTCCTCATTACTACCCAAATTGAATAAATTTACAAAATTAAATTAAAAATTTATGCTTAATTACCTCACCAAAGGAATGGTTAATTGATTAGTAATACGATCAAAATCTGCTGAATTCTCATAAATCATTGTAAAAAATTCAATATTTTTGCCTAAAAACATAAGTAAACATTTTTACATCTAAGTATTAATTAATAAAGAAAGAAAAATGTAATTTTCAAAATAAAATTTGAAATGGCAATTTTTTAAACTTTGATATAACATTCTTCGCTTACCGATGAATAGCAATGCTTCACCAACGACACCTACATTTCGACCAAAATGAAATTTTTCTCTTTTAAAAATTAATAGTATTATAAAATTAAACTTAAATATTTGCATGTACAAAACAGACATATAGCAACAAACAAAGTTTTTTGGCTATTGCTAATGAAAATTGAAAAAAAGAAAAAACCACTTAAATTGATTTATAACTTTTCAAAAAGAATTATTCCTCAAAAAAAAAAACAAATTTGTTAAAAAAAATGCGTGCAAAAAAAAAAAAAAGAAAATGGAATATATTTCAATGAAGTAATATTGTCGGCAAAATTGTTCAGTTGTTCTTTTAAATTGTAACTAGTAAAAAGCATTTAGTATTTAATCTTCGATTGAAACTATAATTTTAATATTTAAATGAAAAGCAAAAAAAAATTTAAGTAACATAGATGGGAAACTCGTTTTATTGGAATAATTTGATGATGGATAAATTGTGGAATTGATACTAATTTAAGAAAAGTTGAGTAAAATTACTGATTACTTTGCTATATTGATAGTTTGTCATAAAAAGTTAAAAAAATGAATTAATTGATTGTTAGTTTTGTAATGTTGATAAATTAAGGATAATTAGTGAATAATTAATTGAAATTGTGATAGATAAGTAATAAGTAGTAAGTAGAATTATTTACTTTTTCCATACGAACTTTTCAGATCGTAGTTAAAGTTTAATTTTACTTATTAAAAATATGTTTGAATAATGATTGTTTCTCATAATTATATCAATAAATCTCGTAATTATATTAATAAATATTAATGCAATGTTAGAAAGAATTCATTTGAAAGAGAAATTTGAGAGTTAAAGAGAATAAAATGAAGAAAGTTTCGAATTGTTGCGAATATTCGTTAAATCTAGGTATTTTGAGAAGCAAATGTAACGTATAAATAAACGTAGCATATTTCAATAAAATAAATTCTAATCAATTAGTTAATCATTTTTTAGTTTTCTGTCAAACATTTTAAAAAATCGACTGTTTTTATCTTGATTTAATAGATTTTGTAAAACAAATCAAAACTTTGAAAAAAAAATCAAAATTTGAAAAAATAAAGTCCTGGAAATAATTTCCGAATTTTTTAATGCATCACATAAAATTTATCTGTTTTAAATGGCATACTGCAAACGTATGCAATAAATTATTTCAAATTAGTGGAAAAACGATTAACAGTAATTTGAGGAAATTACCTGTTCACTTGTTTACTTGCTAACTGGAAATGACAGAACACATATAACCGGAACTTTTAGCCGTTTGTTGCCGTTATTATTTTCAGGTTTTCGTATCATATTATATTACATGTCAATTTACTAACCTGAAATCGAAATTATCATTGTGATAAAAAATATGTGTTTGTCACTTGATAACAAAACAGTTTAAGTCAAATTGATTTAGCGAATGCGATCAACTAAAGAATATTATAATTCAGGAAATAAAAATTCCAATTCGGAAAAGGATATAATTTAATAGATGAAATTTAAAAAATATAGCAATATAAAATAAAATAACTTTATAAAATATACTGGAAAAATAAACAGATAGAAGTGGAAATGACAGATGCGAATTTTGTTATATGGGATGACATGACTTCCCGGTGGGTGACACTGGATAAGGTTGATGGTGACAGATCTGTTTTGTCGTTTTATCCCTGAACAGTCGACGATCTATCTCTCACTGTTACACCTGTGAGGTTGTCATCACGGCTGAATAAGCAACCAACTAGCACACACGCACACACACGCACACACACACACACACAGACAGACACACACACATATGTGTATGTATACACACACATACATATATACTGTAAAACCGATCTTTGTTTTCTGTTTCAGAACAGATCTTTTCATGGATTTAATTTCCAAATTTAAATGTAAATAAGCAAATCAATTGGGTATAAATTTCAATGGGAAAAAGCAATCGAAAAAAAAAGAAAGTAGAATATTGTGAAAAAAAATTTACTAATAATTGCAATCAATCGATAATTGCAGAAGAATATTATGAAAAAAATTCACTAATAATTGCAATCAATCGATTTTGTAAGCTGTTTGCTTGTCATTATTGTTGTTATTATTATAAAATAAAAATTTGGTTTTGTTTTTAAGCGTAGAATTTTTGTGGAATTTTACTTGGAAATAAGAAATGGCAATTTTAGGGAATAAATTTGGGAAAATGATAAACTGTAAAAAGTTAAGAAATAAAATAAATGAAAAATTTCTGATTTATTTGACTTTTTTCAAAAAAAAAAAAGAATTATCCTTTTTTTTTTTTTGGATTGTGAACAACCAAAAATAGAGAAGCGAGAATTGAAATAGTAACTCGTTTTTTTCATTTATTTTAGTTTTTGCTCATTCACTTTCAAATTTAATCAATGTTTGATTTTAACTGATATAAACTTACACACTGACTCCAAATCATACACAAATTTGTTATCGGATTGGGAAAAAAAAAACAAATGTTAACTTATTCTAACACATTCATAGGTTATTCAACTTTAAGTTCCAATTATTATATATAAATGTCAACAATATTTCTCGAAAATTTTTCCTTACAAATGACAATAATTTAATTTTACTTTTTCCTTACAAACATTAGTAACTTATTACGAAATTTATTAAGTTAACCTTACTTCATCCTTATAAACATTTTTTTAATTTTTATAAAGAAAATTCTTTGGAAAAATAAAAAAAATTTAAAATTGAAAAAAAAAATTACTAAAGTAACCTTACTTCATCTTTATAAACATCAGCAATCTAATCTAACCATACTACTTATAAGCATTAGTAAGCAATAATTTTACTTCTTAGTTATATTCAAACAAATTTCTTCTTCATCTTCCAAAGATAATAAAATATTACGAAAATTGATATTGTCAAATGAGTTGTAATTAATAATTTCGCTATATTTTTTTTTCAAATATTTAATGCAACTTTACATTTATAAATGTAGATGAAATTATCGGAAAAAAAAGAAGCGAAATTCTATTAATTGAGATTATTTGAAGAATTCATCATATCTTATGCAAAAAAAATGACTTATAATTGATACTGTAATTATATTTTGAATCTTCAAATTAACCAAAAAAAAAAAGTTAACTTCTATATATTTTATAACAGAACGAAATATGAAGAATCACCGCTTATTACATTAAATCTTACTATTTGCTAATTCATACTACTAATTAGTTATTATCAAATTATCACCTTATCTCATCCCAACTATTCGCAATTCTTTCAGGTGTTTATTGCCTGAACTCTGTTAGAAACTTTAAATTATTTAACGCTTTAAGCTGTCAAACATTTTAAACAGATTATTCTTTAGGCTTTTTGTTTCTTAGCATTCCAGGCTATTTATCGTGTAAGTTTGTCCCATATCTCAGTTTCAGGCTGTTTACACTTCTAAGTTAAGCCTTTTCTCAGAAATACCAAAAAATCCCAGAAATTTTCAATATTTACTTAAAACGAGGTTTAACTAAATATTGAAAATTTTACAGATGAAATAATTGCTTGTTGCGTATGTATTATGTACAAGTCAAACTTTAAATTCAAACTTTTCCAAATTTCGAAATTCCAATTTTGAATTTTGAAATTTTCATTCTCGTCAACAATGACAGATATGAATTCAGCTATAAAGTAACTTTGGAGAATGAAGAAATAACATGGTAGAGGAAGAGAGTATGATAGATTGATAAGATTTGCAAAAAGAATTTGTTGTTCTGTGTGTCAGACAATGAGAGAGTTTGCAAGGGTGCATATTTTTGCAGTTGTGATAGTGTGATTGAGAAAGACGAAAAGATTATGCAAATGAGGAAAGACGTGTGGTGCGAAATGTGACATTGTGGAAGATTTGGTTAGAAGGTAGTGAAAAATACAAAATTTAATCTTTATCGAAATGCTAATGATCGGCCGGTTAGAAGGTAGTGAAATTGTGGTGGTATTAACTAAGTTTGATTTTAATTTTAATTTAGTATTGCATTTAATTTAGTATTGCATGTATTCTGGTTATAAAATACAACATTTCATTTTTTTTTATGGACTGGAATAGTACGCAATTGTGTTAATTTTGTTAAGGACTAAGTTAGATTTTTGCTTTGTATCTCATTGATTTTAGTATTCTGTTATTAAATTCCTTGTTAGCAGAAAATGCATCATACGGATCATTCGGAATCATTGCAACAATCATCCGAATTGAAAAGGAAATCATGTGAAGGTCAGGAATGGGAAGGTGAAGATTTTGGACCAGTTACCTGGCAGGAATTATCCAATATGCGACGTAATTCGGTTATCTTATTCAATAGTGAACTTTATCCAACGAAAATATCCGAATGGTCATTACGAGCGGAACCAGGAAGAGATAATAAATATTACATTTGTGTATTGTGCAGAAGGCTTCAGGTTATTTTTTAATTTTGATTTTAATGTATAATGCAAATATTAGTTGTAATTGCTGATAAAAGGCTTATATAAATTGCTGAATTACCTTTTTTTTTTTTTGTAATCACTTGGACAGTATTTATAATCACTTAATTACATTCCTTTATCCTACAGATAACTTTCTATTAGTTATCCATTAAACAGTATTTAAAATTTCATCTGATTTGTTTTAAATAATGTAATATACACTTTAATAACATATTCATGTCACGGCCATTTGTACTTCCACTGTTTTTGTCTTTTCTCGTTTTCATTTGAGATTAGTAATTTTCGAGTACCAATTGTCCAAAAAAACAGTTATTTCTAATATATATGTTTTAATCATACTTCTCATTATTACTAGCATTTAGTTTACATGCTGCTGTTAGCAAATTCGATTCATTCATTTTTTGGTTTGCAAAAGTTTAGTTGGTTTAATTCAATATTTCCTTGCAGGATCGTGGGAAACGTTTGATACCACCAGTAAAATTTGGTCCACCAGCTCGTATTCTTGTTCGTAATGGACGTTTTTTAACGCATCCAGATTACCCTCGTACACCGCACATATGTGGGTTCGGTGATAATCCAATGTCTGATCGTGCAGTTGTTCTTGCACGACGTGCAATGATTCGTGCACGAACGGAAATTAGCGAAGATGGCATGACACCACGAGAAAAAATCAATCAAGTTTTAATCAGTTTTAGAGAGGATGAAAAATATTCAAATTTAAGGTATTGGTCATGAGATCTCTCCCGATGATTTTTGAGGAACTTATGAAATTATTTTAATATTTTCAAAAAACTTCTTAGTATTTTAGCAGTTTTTTTTTTCTTCATTGTGCATAAATGTAAAAAAAAAAAAAAAACTGAGTGTTAGGAATTAACATTAAAAATTATCAACGAATTTAAAAATGAAAATTGACTCTATATTTGTTGCAGTTCGGGTAGAGATGATATTTATTTTTAATCAAAAATTACTACTATCATTACCAATGATGATAATTTCTGCTTTGATAAAATATTTATAGTGCTGAAGAAATAGAACAAATGGAAGATATGGTATTGGGACGTATAAATGGACGTATGTGGTCGGAATCGAGCTCTATACGATCATTATACATTAATCGCCGTAAATTAATCGCTGCTAATCGCAGTAATAAACCGCGTAAAGTTTACGAATGTCCAATGGTGGATTGTGATTTCTTGACATTTGCATCTGGTATGATCGATATTCACATAAACGAAAAGCATCGTGTTGTTAATGATTCCAAAACAGTTGATTCATCAGCTTTTGAGGTATACAATTTAATTTATGGTTTTACTGTTTGGAACAGCGAAAGCGAATTTTGTTTGTGCATTGTTATTTAAAAAAATATATATGCTGTCTTTCTAAATTTGAAGTATTTAAACATAAATTAACTTATCTACTGACTGACTAGATTGCATACGCAATGCAGCAAAAACGGCATATTATCGACAGAGAGAAAAAAAAGACTAAGTTTTAATAAGTTTCAAGAGGAATGAACATTTATTTCAGGTAGTGTTTAAAACGATCATGCTAACTAATAATGTTTGAGAAAATTATCAAATCACTTTGATATTTTTGAAAAATTTCAACTGTATAATTACACGATTAAATATTTTCTTACTAAGTCGACATTTTTGTTTTCTTTATTGATAGTGCTTTTATTAGCATCATAAAATCAGTCTTGAATAATTGAACAAATATTCATGTTGTTTGGCATACGGAGAGCTGGTTAAAAATGTGTTCATTTGTTCATTTTACTGTCTAATTTCCAAATATTGGAATTTAGCACTTTTCATGCATCACTTTTTTTCATTACTTCGAAGATTTTAAGGCAGAATATTTGGTTTCAACAGATAGAAACGATGAAGTGGGCATATCGAATCTATCGAGCCAAATACCGACACAAAATGCTTCGGTTTATTCATCTGCAGAGGTAATCACTGAAACTTCAAATTTTCTCGCTAATTGGAAGTTTTTTTTGAAACCTATATGTTAATGGCTTTTGCAATACTTATTGCAGACGACTATTTTTTCTGTTACCAGATTTGTATTATCGATTTAATTGATTCTTCCTATTACTTTTTTTTCCTACATAAAAAGCATTGTTTTCAGATAGATCTAGAACTGAATCCAATCTGTTACCCTGAAGGAGATTACGGTCCAGTCATATACGAAGCTCTTTCTTGTCAGCGACGTAAATCTATCATCTTATTCGAGAGTAGACGTTATCCGAATAAAATTTCTGAATGGGCCTTGAAGATGCCAACAAATGATACAACAATGTATTACACATGCGTGTTGTGTCGGAGGCTTAAAGATAAAGGTAAACGACAAGAACCACACGTCCAGTATCCTCCTCCGGCTAGAATTGTAGTACGTAATGGACGTTTTATGGTGCATCCAGATTATCCGAAAACACCACATATCTGTGACTTTGCGAATAATCCGTTATCCGATCGTCAATCTGTTTTATCGAGACGGTATGAATAAGGGACATTTTTTTTTTTTTTTTTTTGAGAATGTATTTTACCAAATAAAATAGATTTTAGTATTTATAATATTTATTTTTTTAATTAAATACTGAATTGCTTACAAAAAGTTATTTGAAATCTGCTTGTTCGACAACATACTACTACTGCAGTTCTAGTATTTTGTTGCTGTTATATTTTATATTGGGAGCTTCTACAGCGTATTGGCTAAAAGACCCGTGAATGGATCGATTTCTGGTGCCTCAATTCAGAAAACTTCTAATTATACCATTAATCAAGATGCAAACTACCGATATATTTCAATCGCTCCATCGGAACGCTTTTCTTCGAATATTTATGTAGTCGAGGAACCAGGAACTTGGCCCCAAGATCCGGTGTGTCGAAACTTGTATCGGATTTTCACCAATATCTTTCATATATATATTTTTTGAAGCTCTGTTAATTCATTCTTGCACACCACTAGTAATTGTCGGAAGGAACGCTTAGTTATAAACCATCTGTTAATGATAAATAAAGTCATCGTTGAAAATCTAAGCGAAGTTCCTGGCTATAATATGAAAGCGATAACAATAAACTACTTAGATTTTATCGTGTGTTAGCTGGTAAATATGGACTGTATATATATGGACTTAAAGTAGTCAACAGAAATTAAGTAAGTTTAGTTTTTATTTTTAGGAAATAAAAAAATAAGGAATTTTAGGAAATATCCGATGGTAGTGATAGCGAGTATGAAGCTCTTTTAAAACTCGACGTTGATCAAGATATCAGTGAAGTTGCTTCTGTTGCTACTGGTTCTAATTCTGATATGCCAAGTGTTTCTGGAACTGATTTTACGGTATGTATTTTTATCGGTATTTAAAGATACTAACCTTACTGCTTACTACTGTAAGCTATACGTTATCTGGTATTGGCAATATCTTTTAACACTTACATTTCTCATGAAAATCTTTACGTGTGTTATGGTGAAGTTTTATTGCTTTGAGAATATTCTTTCTAATATTCTGAATGGTGTATAAGTTAATCGGAAGAGATATCTTTACTTAAAATTCATGAAAGCGCTTAAAATTAGAAATTATAACATCGCCAAACATTTTTATTTAAAATGAACAAAGCAGGATTGGATAAAAACTATGCTACATACTAACATAAACAGAATGTTAATGTAATGTTTGTAAAATGTTGAAATGTAGAAGCAGTATTTGAAATTTCAACAGAAACACTGCGTGAAAGGTCGTTAGAACGTGAAAATGCTAATCTAGATATAATGCTAAGTTGTTGAATTAGGGAAAACACGAAGGTTTTTGATAACTTTCAAACGAAGAAATTTTAATTATCAAAATGTTTTGGCGAAACATACAAATGAAATGTAAACAGTGAGAAGCAAGAACTAGCATGAAATTGGTTTTTCAGGCAAAACGAGGAAAACTCTCTCAAATATATAGTTGCTCAATTGTGGGATGCAATTTTACAACGTCAACATTGGCTGATCTTGACGTTCACTTAGGAGAACATGAGTTACTTGATGAAGAACAAATACAGTATGAAATTTTTGGACAAGTCAGTACTTCAGTTTTGATGATCTCAATAATTCAAAATTGTAAGGTTATGTTAGAGTAGACAGGAAAGTCTATCACGATGTTTAGTCCATCAATTTCGAATGGAGTTAGTTTCCAGTGAGGTTTTTTGATAAAAAGCAATAAAAAGCAAATAAGCAATGAAAAAATAATCTCTGCGTCAATAAGATAGTGAAATTTAATAGTACTGAATCGTATTTCAGGTAGAAAATCCATATGGAAATGGTGAAGCTGTAGAAATCATTGACGATGTAAGTCTTTCTCATCCATTCAGGAAAAGGCAGAAAATGATAAGTTCAGATGATCACCTTTTATTAGCAGCAGACGATAACGAAGTTGAATGTATAGAGGTTTTTTGTTTATTTTTTAAAGAAGTGAATTTTTCAAATCAGGTTGGACAGGACCTAGATAAGTTGGAATAAAATCTTTTTGCAGAACTCTGAGATATCTTTATTTATCATTTCTTTAAAGTTTATGCTCAAGCTGAATTGTATCTCAGAAAAATCTTTCACGCTCATTCCTTGTATCGGAATTTCAGGACTGTCTCGAAAAATCGGATTTACCAACCGATGTACCATCAGATGAAGGAATTCAACGAAACCCAGAGGATTTGCGAGCTTCTGTCCGAAGGCATTTGCAGGTAAATTTATTGGTGGCGAGCAGTTTCTCTTTATACATAGACGTATGACAATTTTTTTTTAAATATAGTAATGGCATTTTTATTTATTTGCTCTTTTTTTTGTTTCCTGTAGTATTTTTCGGAGCCTTTCTTTCGTGCTGGCATTCTTCTTCTTTGCGACATCATTTTCGTACTGAATTATCCGGTATTCTTCAGGATATTGAGCGCTCACTGGAGAATATTGGAGTAATGCAACTTTTGGAGATCGATGGATATTTGGTTCGAATACAACAACGATTATGCGATATTCAGTCATCTAACATACGGTATTTTCAGGATGTTGGAGATTTATTGCAGAATACAGAATCCTCACACGATGTCAGTTCCTTTTTTTATTTTAGCATTCGTAAATTTTCATGTCACATTTGCTGATAGACTTTGATTGAGTTCCAAATTAGCTAAAACTTTGCTTTACTTTAGTTCCATTAACCTCAACTCATAGCATTGATTTTATAGATGATAGAGGATTGTATTACCTTTCACTTGACAGTTCATTTTTTTCAGGCAGAAAATCATCGTTAGTTTTGGCAGTTCAGCCATTTTGAATACCTTTATGGGTGATACAATGCGTTATCTTTGTGCTGTATCTTTGTGCTTTCAGTCTTTAATAAATTTTACTCGAAACTTTCTTGTTCTCACCTTTTAATTCCCGCAAATACAATTCATTTCATTGATATGAAATATGACCATGTTGACAGAATTGACATGGTTAACAAAGAAAGTAGGAATTTGTGCACCTCAGTACAAGAAATATATTGTTAGTTAGGAGTTTCTAACATGGTATTAAATTGAAAAGCTATAATGGCATATAGATCCCGTACATATAATATTATAAAATATAGTTCTTGTGGATGCGGAAATATTCAAGAAAGATGGTTTATCCCAGGAACAAATTTTTATATACATGAAAATTTTATAACGAAGTATCCAACGACCATAATTTGATTATTGTAGCAAAGAGGGAGAAAAAAATTTTTAGCGCGAAATGTTCACCACACAAAATAATGCTTGCATGTTAGCTATAGAATGAATGATAATGTATTGATGTTAGCAATTAATAATGTATGGGACACATTATACACGCATAAATAATTTGCTACCAATAAAATAATATATGGGATGGTGAAATAATGAAAGGACGAAAGGTAGGAGTCACAAAAAAAAATAAATAGAATAAGAAGAAAAGTGAATTTTTTTACAAGAGAATGAAATTTGAACAACAGAATTATTTAATGAGACAGAAATCGACATAACAAACTGTTCAAATTTTTGACTGACAAAAGAAAAAATAGTTTGCTGATAAATTGCAGATTCGTAGAACATATAATAACATGGTATAGTTTACATAGAAATTACAGAACATTATAAATTGTAGAAGGTAACTAACCTATTCAATGTATGAATCAGATTGTGGTTGTTTGTATGGTGTGAGATCAAGTGTTAACATTCCGGAGACGGTATAACTGGATGGATGCGGATAAATACCGATGATAGCATCAGCTTTATTGTAAAATTCTTCTTTTAACGATATGACGATTAGTTGCATGTCAACACGTGCACGTTCACAAATAAAATTTGCAACCTGAAATTTATTACATAATAAATTCACTAGTTTGTTAGAAATAAAGTTACACTAAAACAATCAAAGTGAAGTTTTCAACTAATGAAATTTTCTATAGATAATCGTTATAGCGAAAATCTTTTATTTTCTATGCAACTAATAAATGCTTGACAAAAAATCTCAGAAAATCACACCTTGCCAATATTAGTATTATCCAATGCAGCATCAACTTCATCCAGGATAAAAAATGGTGACGGACTACGAGCATGAATAGCAAAAAGTAACGCTAATGCTGCAACAGTCTTTTCACCACCACTTAAATTATCCATCGGTCGAAAACGTTTACCAGGTGCTACACAGTTGTACGCAATACCTTCAAGATATGGTTCTTCCATATTTTCTTCGCCAAGGAATGCCTGTGCACTTTCATTACGACTGAGTTTCTAAAAAGCAATAAAATTAGGAAAAAGATAAAAAAGAAGAAAATCAAAAAAAAAATGAAGATTCTGATTCCAAAACAATTCATTGATTTTAGCTTGTGAATTTAATGAAATTCCTAAAATTTTGAAATAAATCACTTCATTCCTGCTAAATTTAACATAGAAAATCATCTAAAACTTGTTTAGAAAAAATGAATTACAATTTAATAAGTCTAAATTAGAAAAAAAAAAACTAACCTTGTAAATGTCATCAATTTTCTGCGAAACAGGTTCAAAGCATTCATGAAATAGATGGTAACGATCAGTTTTCACTTTTTCAAATAACAGACGAATCTTCCGCGCTTTCTTTCTGGCCAATTCACATTCTTCCGTTGTTTCAGCCTCCTTCTCTTTCACTATTTCCATTCTAGCAATAAATGGTATAAAGACAATCCAAACAAGAATCGAAACCTTAAGCTAATATCCATAAATAATACCCGTAGTTAGTTCAAGCCAAAAATACGTCTAGCGTACATGTTAAGCTATGTTAAGAAAGGGATAAATCCAGCATACGTGAAATGGAAAAGTAAAGAATACATGAAGCATACGTAAATTCCTGCACTGCCAAATAATAGAAAAGTAAGATGTATGAATTGCTAAGTAATGTTGGAAACAATATTAATTTTACAAACCTTTCCTTTGCTTTCAAATTTGGCGCACTAATCCGTGAAATTTTTGCTTGTGAATCACTAACTTCTTTGTTCAATTTGTCCAGTGCTTTTTTCACTTCCTCATCATTATCATACTGAAATTAACGATCTTAAAATTACTTCAGAAAAACGGAATTATACAAAATTACTTCAGAAAAAACGGAATTAAGTATCCTGTTATCTTTATTTCCTCTCATCTTCCCTTTCTCTCTGCTATCTTTCTAATAACTCGCTTTCTGTTACTACTTGCATATAAACTTAACTCCTATTTCTGTTTCTTCTAACACATATAATTTTGCAAGGGAGCAACTTGATGAACAGTTTTGAAAAAGCCATAAAATAGTTACAACTGAATATTTCATGATTACCTCTCTGAGACTAATTGGAAGCATCCGATAATCCACTTGTATTTGTGCTTCACGATCCATTTGCTCATGTGAAAGTTGCTGTGAATCACTTACACTTACACTTGCACCTGTTGTACCTAAAAAAAACAATTTCATGATTGAATTTTATATTTACAACAACTCAAGTACATAATTACAATGCTAATTTCATTTCGAAATAACTAATGACGTTTGTCAACTTAACCAGATAAAAAGTGACTGTTGGCTGTCTTTCCACGATCACATTTTTTACCGACAAATTTCTAATTTGATTAAACTACTACTATTTCTAATAACTTCTGGTCATATATAGAGATAAGAAATACATGGAAAAGATAAAACGAAAAAGACATAAATATTGATGATTTTTTTTATCATACTGTCAAAGTCATTGGATTATGCAATCTTAACCAAGAGCTCACAGCTTTAAGCTTTAAGCTATTTACAGACAACGATCCGCAATATCAAGTTCAACCATTTCCGCTAATTCATTTGATAGTTACTTTATCTAAAGTTCAAACCAGTTCCTGAAAAATGAAAAGGCAAGAAAATTACTTGAGGGGATAGTATCATCAATTTCAATATCGGCAAGAGATCCCTGAAGCAGTGGCAATTTAATACCATTCATTTTACATTGATGTAGTAATGAGTGACGCTGATGACGTCGTCTCAGAATGGTTTGCTCCAATGCTGCGGCTGTTTTCTCTGCTGCAGCTACCTATAAAATTAATGCTGTGAAATTGTAAATACATTAGTTGATCTTATCATGAAATTATCCTACTATAAAAGCAGAAGAATTTGTGTAAGAATAACCTGGCAATCGATAAATCTTTCAATCTCTCATCTAAATCAATAATTATTTCCATTCTTAATAGCAACTGTTCTATTAGTAGTAATCGACTGTGTATTAGTCAGTAGGTATAGATTTTTATTAATAACAAATATCAACAATTTCATATGATCTGTAACTATCTATTGGGAAATACACCCCTAATTAGTGGATATCCTTTCATTTGGATTAACCCAAATTCAATTAGCTTATTGATCAGAAAAACACAGTAAATTTGAAATGAGTACTTCACGAGCAGCTTGCTGCGCAGCTTTTTTGAGTACGCTTATTTCAGCATCGTTATCTTCAACCAGTGCCTTTTTCGAAACAATTGCCATTTTCATTTGTTCCAACTCAGCCTCCAACTTTTTCAGTGTCTAAAAATGGAACTAATTTTTGCAGCATAAACAGGATAGAAATGCTAAAGTCCATAAAAAAAAAACATGCTAATAATCCCAGAGTGTTATCGAATAAAAACTATTACCATATGTTCTTCTTCTTCCTTCTTTTTTAAACCTTCAATTTCTTTCGTTAAGCGTTTTACTTTTTCCGCTTCTTGCTTCTCTTTTACTAAAATATAAAACATGTTTCAGTCACTGATATATCATTAATAAATTATCTCAAATACAAACCTTACAAAAACGAAATTTCGCACGGCATACGGACTGTGATTTTGCAAGTCTATAACAGTACTACCTTACTAACAGAAGAAGCATAAATTATTACACCGTCAAATCAATATTTCCATTGATAATCAACGATTTTCCACAAGCGTCAACACAAGTTCACTTAAAAACAGCTACAAAAAACTCATCAATAAATGCATTAATGTTTCATCGAAACCATTAGTTAATGTCACTATTGTAAGGTATTTAGGTAAAAAAACGAAAGACTAACATCGTTTATCCTCTGATTTTAAATAGTCCAATTCATTTCGTAGGCGATCCAATTCATTATCAAATTTCTTCAGTTGATCCTGCATTTCTTCATGAAAACGCATTTCACGCTGTTCATATTGACTTTAAAAAGATATGGATTAATTTACAGTTATTTATTGGAAAGAAAACATATTTACTAAACTAAGTTGGGTCCATATGTCGTGATATTTTAAAATAGGCAAAGTCTTAATATCAAAGAAAGAATAAATAAAAAAATATAACAAGTTAACTATACCGAATATCTTTAATATTTATACGCTGGCAAAATTCGTGGAACACTTCATCGGTTATGACATTTCGTTTATGTTGTAATTTTTCAATTTGTACAACTCGTTCTGCCATTCTCTGTTCAATTTCATCTATTCGTGGCTAAAATTTCATTTCAATAATAGCTAGTCAAAATATCGATTTATTTCTTTCCAAGTACACTTAAAAAGTACTTCCAACGATCTTTCAACAACTGCTCATATTGTCTTATTTCGTATTTATTTCTATTCGCTTAAAGAAGAGGAATTTTAAATTTAAAGGCACATGGTAAGATAGAGAAAATAATTCTTGATGAAAAGCAGGATCGGTGTTTACTGATTAAATAAGTGAAAAAAAGAAGTGAATCAATAATAACAAAGAATAACCTACTGATATTAAATTCAAAACTCAACTGATCATCATGGTTTAGATACTGTATTAATTTTAGATTGTACCTACCTGTATAAGTGAAAGTTCACTGTTTAGAGTTTCGAGATCTTGTTCAAGTTTTTTAAGTGTCTGACTCGTTATTTTTGTATGTTCATTTTTGGTATTTTTGAGACGATTTTCCAGATGAATTAGCTGATTTCGCTTCATTTCTACATCAAGCTCCTTCTTACGTGTTCGATGTAATTGCTGAAGCTCATCTTGCAATTTCACTCGATTCTCTTTCAGTTTCCTATAAATATTTATTTTCTTTTCTTCTCGATGAAAACTCGGATTAAGTGCTACTGCTCATTCTTATTTAATTCAACAAAAATGTTGCACTCTTACAGTTCCAATCAATTAACTCGGCTAGCATTTTTATCCAATACTAAGATATACACGTTTTTATATAAAATATGGCACAAAGTAATAAACAGAAATATTTTCGTCCAATCATTTTTTCGAGAAAATAAACCTGATAGCATTTTCATCCCATTTTTTGGCTCGCTGTCGTAATTCCTGACCACCTCCTGATATGATACCGCTCCTTTCGAATAGTGTCCCATCCAGTGCTACCGCTTTGTATCGATCCGATGCACTTCCATAAGCCAGATATCTAAAGTAAAGAAAGAATTTCATTAATTAGTAATGTTTACCATATACACCAAATAACTGATATTATTTATAAATAGAATTCATTTCCTCACAATCTTTGACTTCTCGCCTCTACTTAATTTAACAACATGTATATTTGAAATTTAAATGACTGAATTTGGGAAAAAAGGAAGTTATCGGTGTACTAGCTTACATCACCGGCACAAAATATAAAATGGTTTGCTCTCCTCGCAATAACCTAGTCGAATAAGAAGCATGAATATAAGATTAACTGAACAATCCTAATATCAAAGCAAAGAAATTCGGATTTCTAAGAATTTAACACGCTAATAATTACTTTGCATCTTCAGGTGTTTCACAAACAAGTGCGTTGCCGCATGCAAACTGCAGAGCTTTCCGTGCGACCGGATTATTGCACTGTATAACATCAAAAACCAATTTTACGCCTCGTGGCTCAGTCAGTTCTCTGAAATTCAAATTTGGATGTATTATGGTTTCTTCCATTGTATTCTGTATTGATGGTATGATTCAATAATGAATATTAGCAGTTGAGCAATTTATATTTCCTCCAAAATCCAAAATGTATGTTGTTAAATTGCCATTGATCGTATTCATAAACAACTGAAAAAAGAAAAAGTCGTCGTACCGCAATTTTTCTTTGATTGGATGTACATCCAAAACTGATAATGGAAGGAAAGTTTCAGGTGCGAGTCGTTGCTCTTTCAAATAAATGATACTTTCTCGAGCTGTTTCATCTGTATCACAAACAATGGACATCATATTTTTAGCTAATACCTACAATAATAGCATTATTCTAAAATTAAATTTATTAAATCAATTTACCTCAGGATAATAATCTGAATTTAATCGAAGAAAAAGAAATCAAAATAAAAGAAATTGTCGTGTTTCGATTCAATTTAGAAGAGTCTATTCCCTAAATTTCCAGCGAGTTATATTTTAGCAATTGATTGGTAAAAATTAACACCTTAGTAATAGCAATCTGAAATCGTCGATGAGATGGTTGGCATAGGTCAACCAGTCTGCCGTACACACGGTCCGGAAAGATACGTTTTAAATTTTCGATGGTTTCATTTCGTTTCCTGTTCCGCTCCGATTCTGCTGTATCACCATGTGCTTCTGACAGTTGCCGTGAGACATTATTTAATTCCGTTGTTACTTTTTCCAAACGTTCTTTCGATTCGCGCACCTGTAAATAATTTTCAACTTTTATCTTAAAATTATGGACAGAGTGATTAATGGACAAAACATTTTCACTGCATTATCTCATCATGTTATATACCAGTTTAATCTTCCTACTTCTTTAGAGAGACAATCTACTCCTACATGAGGCAACAAAATGCAACACCATATTATGGCATACCTGAACTTCAAGATTTTGCAAATTTTTCTTCTCATCATCAATCAAATTATTCTGGGACACGATATTTTCTGCAAGCTGTTCTCCCTGACGAGACATACGTTCAATTTCTTGCTCTTTCTAAAAATTATTTAAAGATTCCGTGATTAATAGTTACTCGTGTTGGAGATGATCATATCATTAAACGCCAGACTTTAAAATTTTTTTTTAAAAAATTTTTTCTTAAACTTTCAAAACTGAAAGGATACTTTAATCAAGTATTCCATGCAGTGCAGAGAAAACATACTCAGATTCCTCTAAAGCACATTTGCATTGCGAAGTTACCGAAACAAAGATTAAGCTAAAGTAAATTTCACAAGAAACAAACATTTTTAACGCGATCATTTGCATGAGCTAAACGTCTTTGTTCAAACTGCAAATTATTCTTTTCAGTTTCTTGTTCTTGCAATAATTTATTAAGTTCCATATCTATAACACCGCACCGTTTTGTTGCTTCACCCTTCAGTCCATAATATTCGTTTACCTTCAATAAAATCATAACAAAATTAGTCGTCACTATGAAAAGAAAACCTTTCTAATTACGATAACGAATATTTAATTCATACTTAATATTACAAAATATTTCAACCATATGTTATTCAAAAAGTTGATGGCCAAAAAATTTGTTACCTGGGTATCACTTAATTGCATAGCCAATTCTTGCGATTCAGTAGCAAGTTTCGTTTCACATTCTTGTTTTTTCTGCTCAACGTCCCTAAAAAACAACGACCTGTTACAGATAGGATCAAAATAAGTACCACTGATGATTCTATGAGACATTATAATCCTATACTTGAGTTGCTGCTTAAGGGTGACTACATTGGTTTCATGGGTTTCAGCTGCTCGTTGAGCGTTAGAATGTGCTTTATTAGCCATTTCAAGCTTTGCTTTCACGTGTACCACTCCTTGTTTAGCAGCGACATAACGTGGCTTTTGTGTCATCACTTCCTTCTCCTGAAAATAGATACTCTGAGAATTATGTTCAGATATGATATGCAGTATGTATAAAACCCATAAATCAGCAAGGTATATTAAAAACTGAGGGTAAGTTTAGAATAGTGGAGGTGAACGATTTTTAAATAAATAGCATGTTGAATATCAAACGCATTTTTTACCCCTTATGAAATTCTTACAGGTACATCACTTCTGCTGCATTCCTATTCATCGCTATGAGTGAAAAGAAAAAGACAAGTTTTTCTGTATTTTGAAATATGTAGCACAAGATAACTTAAACATAAGTGAACACAAGACAACATCAATTCCTTATCAAAAAGTTGCTGACATCAATTATAGTTATAGCAAATGAAGAAGAAACCGACTACTGCATTATATATGTCATATTCTCAGATAACATACCTTTGCAGATGTTTTGTTTTCCAGTTTGTGAACTTCTTTCAAAACTTTCTTATGCTCATGTTGTTTCGCCGTCACGGCTGCATCACATTCTGCTTTATTACCGGTCAACTCAGCTACTATTTCTTTTTTACGCTTCCAATCACTTGTCGTTTCGTCTGCCATTTTTTCCGCATAAAACAGTTGCAGAAGATATACTTGACGTTGCTTCGATTCCTGCAATCCAATTCTATCACGTCTGTACGAAGTAACAGAATCACTAGTCTAAATTTGATCATGCATAACAGAAACGATACCGGCAGTCAGTATTATCAAGTGAAGAAAATTTTCCTTTTTTTGCTAACTTCTTTTATGATATCAAACTATTTAATAAATTCTTCGCCAACTACCTAAGGAATAAACTATCAAGTTTCTCTATTTTATCTCGCCAGACAGCATTTGCTTTTATTGAGAACTAACCTTTACAAACAATTTGATGATAATTCAAGCTGTACAAGATTGATCCTATATAAGGCAACCAATATGAAACAATGACATATATGCTAATAATTATTAAACATATTTCAAATGCAAACCAGCTCTTCCTTCAACATCTGATATTTTTCCGCTTCATCCTTTTCCAACTTAGCTTCACGCTTTTCCAGTGCAATTCCTCGTCGCTTATTTAAATTAAACGCTGCTTCCTCTTCCGCCTTCGCTAATTCTGCCTTCAGACGGTCATAATCTGCTTGGAATTCACATGATCTAAAAAACTATACAGTGACAGCAACATTTTCAACGATGGCACATATTAGACGTGTTCAGAAAAAAGATGATTTTAGAATTGAATCAAAGTTACTTGAATTTGTGAACACTATACGCATGCAATATAGAGAAAAGCTGAACCGTGAAATTTCTTCAAACATTTGCGTTAGCTCTCGTGGATTCTTCATTGCAACCTGCTCAACTTGTCCTTGATACACAAGAAAATTTTTCGCCTTCATGAATACATTTATTTCTTCCAATGCATGACCATACTGTTGTGGTGTAACTGTCTATAACTATTTAAATTAAATGCTCACTGATAAAGTCGCATTTCTCCTTTAATAATACGGAACGTCCGAAATATGAGTGATTTAGCAACAAGATATAACTTTAAGTGACACAATTGACTAGGAGTTAAAGTAATGAAAGAAACTATAAGTAAGCTGCAAGTACCTATAATTAAATTAACTGACTAAAAAATTTTCGACAAAACGAAATTAAATTAACCAAAAAGCTATGCAATACCTTGTTATCGACTCGATATTCTGAACCAGACCCGGTTACCAAACGTGTAAAAGCACGCATATTTCCATCATCATCTTCGTAATTCATTGTCACATGGCAACGATTTGCTACCGCTTTGCCTACTGGTGCACCATGTATTAGATCCTATAAAACTAATATTAATAAATAATTTAGGATATTTCTTCCCTGAAACAACTATCAAATCATAGCATAAGAAAAACAACCAAGTAATCTAAACCACAGTAGGTGGATGGAATATATGGTACAGTTTGACAATAGGAATCATAAATTTAAACCAGTTCAGTATATTACCGCATTATCTTAAATTACATCTCTCTCATAAACTGTTAATCATCTAAGTAATTTTAATTATATAAGAGAATATTTTGCTAACATGTAGCTTCTTTACTCGTAGATTACTTGCTTTTTCCCCAAGCACAAAACACATTGCATCCATCAAGTTCGATTTGCCTAAAATACACTATAATTGTTATAATTAATAACACGCAAAATAAATAAAACGCATAAAATCACAAAATTGTTTCAAATGTTATTATTAGTGATTCATTTGTCAGGATAAACGATATACACTAGGTCGTAATAAGTAGAAAAAAGCAGATAAATGCTGTTGCATGATGTTAATGCCTATGGTTCGAAAAAAGAAAAAAAACTCTACAAATGGCATCGTAAGTTTGTCTTCCAGAATATTACAAAAATAATATCAAAACAACTGTATAACATACGGAAAATCAGCTATTACACTTCTCCCTTGACCGATATGAAGTCACATTTGTTACGTGATAACAATATTGAAACCGAAAGATTTACATATTCAATCAAAAAATTGAATTGCTGAGTTACCTGATCCATTGGGACCAATAATTGCTGTAAACTGTTTGAATGGTCCAACTATTTGATTACCTTTGTACGATTTAAAATTTTCTAGTTCCAGTGTGTGTAATCGTCCCATAGCTACTGAAAATATAGAGCGTAAAAATTTTAGTCGAAAATGCAATAACTAACGTGGACAATAACAAGTCACAGTAGTATTAAAGTACTTCCGTAAATTATGACAAATCTTAATGCAAATTAAATTATGACAAATCTTAATGAAGACTTAAATCTTGTGATTGAAAGTAATCCTAGATCCAGGATTTTAAAAAAGAAGAATTATGAGTCGTCGAATTAGGAAATGAAAATCTGTCCAAGTTTATGTAAAATATATCTTTCTACTAACAAAATAAAACAATACTTAATGAATTACCCAAGCATTGTATATTGATTTTACATTCAAAAGTTTTCAGCAATTTTAACAATTTTTAAATTCTCCTCAATTATTACTATTTCATCTACTCCTAATTATTTTGTAACTTTCTCACTTCCTAACATATTATTTTCCAGTGCATAGCTTCCAACATTTCCCACAGTTATTTCCGCATAACTTACCCACACTCATGAATAACCCACCAAAATGGTATTTTGTCTTTCTGAGATAAACATAGACTATTTCTATGATATCACAGAACTTTAATATAAAAGCAATTTTTGCTAAATTTTCAAAAGATCTCACACAATCTTTGTATAGTAATTACCCGAAACTAATCAATCTTGACTACTTTATCTAAAATAAATACATTTTAGAAATTCGGAATTTATGGCAAACAGTGGATGATAATCATTTGTGCAATTCTTTATTAAAACTACTAACTAAAGAAGTTTAAATTATTGAGTAACAAAAAGTTATCAAACATTTAACAAAGAGATGAGTTACTGAATTATTTAAACCAGATTAGAAGAAAGGATGTTTCGTTGCGTGCCTGCGTTAAATTTAAACGTTGTAGAGCTAATTCTGTTCAAATTTTTTTCGGTGATTGTTTGTTTTGTAATTTGTTCGCAATAATTATGAAAAGTGTTATGGTTTAATTAATGTGGATTATAAAAATTCCAATTTTTTTTCTGAAAAAATAGTAGGAAGTGGAAAATGGTTGATGAATTAAAATGGTTGAGTTTATCGAATGATAAGGTGACTGAAACACAGAAAAATGGACCACTTACTCAAAAGTTGTCAAAAATTGTTGCTATTGCAAAGGAAGAACTGAAAATTGCTGGACATGATGAGATAGCAACAAAGCAACAGGTATGATTTTATATTTTATACATAGTTTTTATAAGTTTATCGTATCATACATCATGTTATCAGTTGAAGAATAATAGAAGAATAAGTTTGGAAAGTACTATAAATTTAAAAGGATTTCATGCTTCCCGTTTTAACTGCATCATAAGACTTAGCACAGAATTTTACAAAAATAGAACTTTACAATTCTCAATTTCGAGAAACTATGGTACTATTAATTGCAAATTGAATTGCTTAATGAAATGAAACCATGTTTGCGAATTATTAAATTTATTGTGACAATTTGGTGAGCATTTACGGTGATTGTTTTTTTTATCTTCATAGGTCAGTGAAAGACTTACCTGTTCATATGTCATTAAAAACGGATTTATGGATTTTTGCTTCTATGAAAAATTTAAAAGAATTTGCTTCTTAGTATTTGCAGAGTAATTTACCTGATGAAATTCTATTTCATGCGAATTTTTTTGTAGTTCATGGTCTAGGCATGCGATCTAATATTTTTTAATTGTTTAGGGTACACTATTGTATCATGTGGGGACACGTTTGAAACCGCAGTGCCAGCAGTATACTTCACTGGTTGTTCGTCATATTATGAATGGGAATATTCGAACGGAGCAACAACTTGTTGCAGCTATCGAATACTTGCTTAGTAATGTTATGAAAGAAATAAATGAAAAGAGGTTTTTGGATGCATGCGGTGTAGGTATTGTTGTCACAGCTGATCAAATCCAAAATCAGGTATCCATTATGAGATACTGTTTGTCCAATCGTTACCTTCTGAAGGTCCTTGAACTTATCCTTTTTTATTTCCAGCTTACATACCAAATCTCTTTGTTACAATAAAAATTGCTTTGTTATTAAACATTTTCTTTTTTCACTCGCTGTTGCATTGTTGATTGAGCAAGTGCGATTTTTTTTTACTAACTGTCAAAAATATGGGAATTAGAATTTTTTTGTAACGGTACATTGTCACTTTTTTAGTTTGTCAAGACAGTTCAATTACAAATAAGCTCCCAACGATGGAATTTACTTGGATAAATTTTCAATCTGATCAGTTATTGATAAATGCTTTTTCAGGTTAAAGAAGCAATTGGGAGGTTCAAACCAGAAATTTTGAAGCAACGGTACAGTTTTAATACTGGGAAAATATTAGGTTTGTCATATTCAGAAATTGTTCCTTTTAAAATTTTGCGTAATAGTAGATGCCATGCGTGATATTTTAAAACACGTTACGTTTTCTTTTTTTCAGTGTAATTTTTTTTCATAAGGCTCATGACTTAAATTATGTTTAACTTGCTTTACTTATGGGTACTGCTGCGACTCTTGATCTGCAGTTCATGTAACTGTTCTAGTTTGAAAAGCTTTGATGTAATTGTTTTTAGGTGATGTAAAATCAAAACTAAAGTGGGCAGATGGTTCAGCTGTGAAACGCGAAGTGGATCTTTGTATAATGTTGCTATTGGGTCCGAAGACAATTGATGATCTTTATCCCAAGAAGGAAAAAACATCAGAAAATAAATCGAGGCAAACTGCTACAGGCGATTCGAATTCCATTGTGTCTAAAAATATTGAATCGAATAGTACGCATAAAGGTAATTTCCCTGTCATACCTCTTAGTCTTCACTACTTCATATATTATATGAACCTTAAGAATTATTGGAACAAAATACTTCTTTAGTTATTTGAACCGTTTTGCAGTTCTCATCCGGACAGCTCTCCGTTGCATTCATTTACAGAAAAATCGTAATGAAACATCATCGGCTAAATCACTGTAGTTTGAAAAAAAAAGTTATGGAAAAAAAAAGATAACCAGTAAAATAGAGCATACCATACTGCACGCTGAATTGTGGACTATCTTAGTACTTTTTTAAAGTACGGTAGTCACCAATTAGTAAAAACGAAAAACAAAAAGTTTTTATATGATTGAATGAAAAGTTAGATGACGCATGTTTCGTTTGATGTTGAAGTATAAGTACATTTAAGTGCTCTAATAATTTTCAGAAGAGGAAGCTGGGGTTACTCTCGAAGAGTTAATGAGAAAAAAAACGCTTTTTCACAAAGTTAGCTTCATTTTTAACCTTTTCTTCTTTAACAAAGAATGTAATGATAAGCTCTAATGGATTTCGCCATTTTCTGCATTTTAGGTTGGAGAAAATTACAAAACAAGTGGTTATGTTATTACACCAAATACTATGGAACTTTTGAAGAAACATGTAGAGGCTGTGAAGGGACAAGTGACTTTTTTTTTTTTTGAGTATTCATAATTTGTTACTTCTTTTGTATTCTTTATGGTTTGCTCTATTTGAATTTTTATTTGAATCAGGAGTATTTTTGAAGTCATCTTCAGCAACTGAAACAAAAGAATGTCGGTTTTAATCCATCTAGAATTTTGGTTTTTTCACCATTCCATGTTTATTGTGATTAATATATATTTCATTCTATATATTGCAGGTTGTTACTCGTTTCCCACCAGAACCAAATGGTATATTACATATTGGACATGCAAAAGCAATAAATATCGATTTCGGTTATGCAAAGGTAATTCGTCTTATCGAATAAGTAAGAAATGTGATGCTTAATATAAAAGTGACATCTTAAATTATTCTCCATTTATTACAGGCTCATGGTGGAATTTGTTATCTTCGATTTGATGACACAAATCCTGAAAAAGAGGAGGAAAAATTTGCGAAAAGTATTGTAGAGATGGTAGATTGGTTAGGTTGGAATTTATGAATTCAAAGCTTTCTTTCAGTGCCAAATTCCGATAAAATTTCGAGTAATGAATGTGTATTTTTTAGGCTATAGACCCTATAAAATCACGTATTCATCAGATTATTTTGATCAGTTATATGAATGGGCAGTTGTTCTGATTAAAAAAGGCTTAGCATATGTTTGTCACCAAGCTGTTGATGAAATCCGTGGATTTGAAGTAACCAAATCACCTTGGCGTAACCGTCCAGTGGAAGAATCTCTGCAGCTTTTCGAGGTAATTTTGTTTTATTTCTATATATTAAGAGTTAGAAATCACTTTTTTTGACTAAATTCCGGTACATAATAAGGCATAATATGATTTGCCGGTGATGTGCAATGTTTATTACTAAAGGAGAAAAAATGTGCCACTCAGATATTTATTTATGTTTTTTCAAACACGTTCAAGCATTTATTCTCTCGAGGAAGTTTTATGAATTATTGCTGAAGTTTGAAGATTAGATTGCCGAAAGTTGTAAATTGAATTGTAGGATATGCGGCGTGGTAAATTTAATGAAGGAGAAGCAACATTACGATTAAAAATTATTTTGGAGGAAGGTAAAGTGGATCCGGTAGCTTATAGAATTAAATATTGTCCTCATCATCGCACTGGAAATAAATGGTTTGATTTATTTCTGATGTTTTATGTAAACTATATTCTATTGATTTCTAAGCTTTTACCTATTTATTGCGTAATCAGTCGTGAATGCTAACTATACATTGTTTATTAGGTGTGTTTATCCAACATACGATTTTACTCATTGTTTGTGTGATTCGTTAGAAAATATAACGCATTCTTTGTGTACCAAGGAATTCCAATCAAGGTGAGTTTTCTTCCAGTTTTATTCCCATTAAAGTTATGTTGTCCTCTTCTATATTTCTTTTTGTTTTTAAAACTCTTCACTTCAGTAATCTCTGATAAGTTTCCGTAAAATATTTCTCACTAAATACTTTATAGACGTAGCAGCTATTATTGGCTGTGCAACAGTTTAGATATTTATTGTCCAGTGCAATGGGAATACGGTCGTTTAAACATGAATTACTCTGTTGTTTCTAAACGAAAAATCAAAGCATTAATGGACAATAAAATTGTCAGGTATATGCATTATTGTGTTACATAAAGACATTACATTATGTACTTGTTATATTTTAAATACTTAAATTGATACATCTTTGTTCTGCAAATGTAAAATTGAAATTCTGTTTCATCCATGTTTTTATAGATAGTATAACTAACTGTAATTTTTGTCATCAAATATTTTTACAGTGATTGGGACGACCCAAGATTGTTTACATTGACAGCACTACGCCGACGAGGTATTCCTCCAGAAGCCATCAATAATTTCATCATAGGTCTAGGCCTTACCACAGCACAAACCTTCATTGACCCGCAAATGCTGGATGCCACCGCACGTGATTATTTAAACAAAAATGCGCCGAGGTACACAGTTTTTCAATAAATTTTCGATTTGAGATTATTGCTCTGATAGATATTTCTCTGCTTCCATTTTTCCTTTTTATCTAAAAAAATTTTTGAAAAATCTACGTTGAGATCATTGGAAAAGCATGAAAAATTGAACAGTATGATTTTTGTTGATGTCCATTTCCATACTGATTTGGAAAAATAGAAAATCTGTTTAAATTAATTTCAGTTGCAACGTCAAAATCTGTGAGTTATCTTGCTCAAAAAATTACGAATTTTGTTCTTACTGATGTAATTTAGAACAATGGCTGTAATGGATCCACTAAAAGTAACTATTGAAAATTACGATGAATTATCGCTACCGTGCAGTTTATTAGTGCCAGATTTTCCAAATGACCAAATTCGCAATGAACAACAGCATGTAATTGCTATAGATCGTGTTGTTTTCATCGAACGATCGGATTATCGTGAGGCAAATTTTTTCTCATTTAGAGGACAATCTGTAAATATTTTCTCATGTTAATATCAAATAGTTTTTTCTAAATTAAAAATGAAGTGAAAAGAATTGTTGTTTGCAGGGTGAAGTGGATGACAATTTTCTTCGATTAACGAAGAATAAATCAGTTGGTTTGAAATATCTTGGGATCGTTATATCTCTTATCAATGAATTACGGGTATATTCTCATACATAATTTTTAGCCCAGTTGTAATGGTCCAAAAAGCTACAAATGAAAATGCTTGAAGCTTTCCTGCTAGGAAGTAGTATGCTATCAGATTCTGCTACTGGCCATGATAAAACAGTTTATACACCTGAAATTTATATTATTGCAATGTAAAACGTAGAAGTCTGACATCAAATAAATTATTAGGTTTTGTTAATAATACGTCATTATTAGTTAACTTTATGCAACAAATGTCTTCTGATTTGTTCCAGAGTGACAACGGCGAGGTAATAGAATTGACGGTGAAAGCATCAAAACTTACTTCTGAAAATAAACCGAAGACATATTTACATTGGGTAGCAAATCCAGCTCATTGCCAAGTTCGAATGTACGAACGACTGTAAGTTTTCTACACATTTAAACGTCTTTTTTGTAACATTTGAAGTAAGTTATGACCTTCAAAAATTGCAGCATTTAAAATAGAATAAGATTTTCGTAACACAAATCAGTTAATAGAATAGTTAGTTTTTCCCTGATTATTATTTTATTTCAGATTTCGGCATAAAAATCCGGAGGATCCGAATGAAGTTCCCGGCGGATTTCTATCAGATTGCAATAAGGTCTCAATTATTTGTATGATTATGCATAATTGTAAAAATAGATTCTTTTCCGTGGTTCATATGATTCCGGATCAAGGGGATGATAATCCTGATTTATTGGTTTTTTAATAGTCTAACATTGACTTTCACCCAAGATTTCTGTTACTTTTATGAAGAAACAAAAGGATTTTTATTTTATTTTAAAATTCAATATGCTATGTTTATTTCAATCGTCACGAGGAACCCACCTTATACGTGATGACAACGAGTACGTATTATAAAAATCTTTTAAAAACCAACATTGGATATACTATTACTCATCTCAAGTTCACTCATGAAGTGATAAAATCACTTGCTTCTGTAAGCTTTATCACGTTATTTAGAATTCACTACGCATTGTGGAACCAGTATATATAGATAGATCAATTTCAAATTCGAAAGTCTATGATCGATATCAGTTTGAAAGAATTGGATTCTTTTCTGTGGATCCTGATAGTACGTCTGAGAAGGTAAGAGTGACTGTTATTTATTGAATTCCATTGTCACATATATGATGGAAGCTTTTTTTTTATTAATTGAGATTTCTGTTTGTGTTTTATGATCACTAATTTAATAATTGTTTTACATGTGAAGTAGTCTGATTCGTATTGGGTTAGTATTGGATACTGTAATGTCATTATCAGCTAGATTATAATTCAAATAAGTTCTATGGGAATGATAAGAAGTTGTCAGTAGGTAGGTAGGAAAGTTTTTATAAGAGTAAGTTTCTACTGTAAAAGTAATAAACAAGGAACTAATATAACCATTTTCCGTATTTTTTTTGGCCAGGAATGTGTGCTTATCAAGTTTGTTTGCATCCCATATCTTTCAACTATTTGCTATGATTTGATGAGAGATGCAATTATTCATCATTTCCAGTTTTTTATTTTTAATTTGAATGATATAAATATGTTCACTTAAGAAACGGTCAATGTATGATCCACTGAGTTAACTTTAAAATGTTATGGTTATGCCGTTGTTGCGTCTTTCGAGTATTTCTTTGAAAGGAGTTTATTTCATTTTTATAATTTTATTTTCAGCTTATATTTAATCGTGTAGTGGATTTGAAAGGAGACATAGTAAAGAAGCGATTATAACAAAGGTGCTAGAAGAGGAATAGAAATAATTCTCTGAAGTTTAGCATTTGGCAATTCCATATTATTTATTTGTTTTATGTAAAAAAATGGAAAAAACTGATATGATTATGAAAATTAAATGCATTGAATTTCATTTTATCTGCATGTTTGAAATTTTAATTTAAGCTTCTAATGTTTACATATGTTCATATATATAGAGAATTTATGACTTTTCTAAAATGTGGCATAATTTTATGAGATTAGAAGCTGCTATACAACAAATCATATTTGGGTTCTTGTTACTACCAAACATTTAAAATTATAGGAAGCGATATTCGCGCTTTTCGGGAAGAAGCAATTATGAATTTATATTTCATTTCAGTAATATGCTAATTGTGCATTACTGAAATGATATTATTCAGTTATTATCGTTGTTGATTTTGTTAAGGTTTTCAAATATTTTCTAGCATGTTGCGAATGTGTTGTTATTGTTTCTGTTTTCTAATATACGATAGTTTTAAAGAAGGCAAATGGTATTATTAGGGAAATGAAATATGTTAATATGCATTTTGATTAAATTATAAGTGGCGTATGCCCAGTGCCTCTTCACAATGTCGTTTGATGTATTATTCAGGAAGAATTCTTTTTTTTTTTTTTGTTAAACAGTTCCAAAAGTTATTCTCACAATACACTTTCAATTATCATACGATCTTTTGCCGAAAAATAAGATATAGAAAGGATAAAAATTAATGGTTATTAAAAGATATCAGATCATGAGAGGATAAAATGGATTTTTTTCCAATTTTTCTTATTATCAGAAGAGTGAAGTATCTTTTGTTGCGTTTTTCAACCATTTTTTTCTTCTCCCTATTAGCGATAGATTGATGTTAGCTTCGTTAGACAATTTAAATGTGAAAGATTCATTGTTAAAGTGATGAAGAAGGAACCCGGAAGATGCCTCTTGAAAGAATAATGAAAGTAACATATGAACAAAAATTCAAGCATTTCAGGGTTTTCATCTCTTACGTTTTTTTTATTTTTATTTTCTGGGCTTAAAAACTGGAAAAGTTAACCTGAACAATTTTAATACTTGTTTAACTTTTGCCTATTACTGCTATTATCTTTAGTTATGTTAAGACGTTGGAGTCTTTTACGTTATTTGCTTGCATCTTTTGAACCGAACGCATCGCACCTACGCTCTCATACAATAAATAAGAAACAGTTATGGACAAAGGCCATTCAATCAAATCCATTAGTGGACAGGTTTTATTTTTATATTACAAATTATAGTTATCTCATCATGAACTAATTAATTGATCAAGGAAAAAATAAATCTAGAAATCATTAATGTATGAGAAGAAAGCAAAATCAGAATGAAAATTATGTTCTAAGAGATAAAATGTTTTCCCTATAACGTTTATTTGTATGCAAATTTAATTTTTAGAATCTCATTAAATAATGTTTGCGAAACTTTAAGAAAGTCAATCCTTTAGAGTACTATGTATGCAACCGGCTAAACATTTTGCGGATGCAACTAATCCATTACCGGCAACTGTTGATTCAACAACCGTGGTACGAAAACCGGTCCGAAGACGTAGGCCTCTAACTTCAGTTTATGATTCGACGGTTTGTTTTTATCACTAATTTAATCATTTAATTTTTAGTGTAGGAAAACATATTGAGTAAAAGCGTTTTGATAATTGTTAGATTAAAATTTATTCGCTTATTTGTGGATAACGAAGAAAGTTGCTAATAGTTAGTGAAGTTTGTATGAATTGTTTCCTCGCACAAAAACTATCAAATGTAAGAGCGTTGAGATGCGCTTTCTAATGGTTAATTAGCATTTAGTATATCTTTTTTCTATCTATTTCAGTATCCAAGAGGACCGGAAATTATTGGTGTAGCAATGGCAGAATCCTTCAGATTGCTTGATTTACTCGATGATGATCATTTGTTCAGCTTATATAATTGTACGCATATCGATGAAGGTACATTTAGTTTATTAATACAATCGAAATAATTAAAATTAATTAGAGTAATTCTATTTTAGTCAATCTTATTTAATAGCTAAACTGGTTGAGCAAAGTAAGTCTTACTTTACTGTTTTTTTTTTACAAATGTCATAGCTCCAAAAATTTCTTCTTTTATTCTAGCAGTTAAATTAGTCACATTTTTAACTTTCACTTTGACCTTATTTTCTTCTCATATATACACGTGCTCTAGTTTTTTTTTTGATCAGTTAATTAATTGTTGATAAAATCTTTCTAGTTATGGTAATTGAGCATTATTTGATATTTAAAAAAAAAACCACTGTAAACATCAATGATCATCAAAAATTGTTATTGAACGTTAATGGTTGTGAAAAAATTCTTGTGAGCTTTTTGTTGTTATATTTGTTCATCTGAAATTTAACTGGTTATACTTTTTGTATTTTTTCTTCAACCTTTTGCAGATCAGTTACTGACACTTGCAGACATATATCTATTTCTGTCAATGTTTTCGAGAGTTGTATGAAATTCGCTGCATTTATTCAAAAAGTTCTAAAATTTGTTTTTCTTTTTCAGAGATTGATGATGGTTTACATTTCGTGCCAAAACCGCAGTATATTATTGATCAGAATGCAATTAAAGAATTTTTTTTGTTTGCTGATGGTGTTGTTGTCTTTTGGGGTATTAATCACATTGAGGTAACTGTTTATTTTTCTCATATTGAAATGATTGTTATTATCATTATCATTCTCAAGTAATTCCTGTATATTAATGAGAAAATTATTGAAAATTACAGTATTTTCATTCATAAGAAATTGTTTTAATTTTGAAACTTTAATTTTTTGAATTGTAGCGTAGCCAAATAATGGATATTTTGTCCCAGTATACAGAATTGCCATATGAAGCATCAGTTGTCCTCGAAGAAACCGATACCTTATCATTTCGTATGGTGAAAGAGTAAGGAAATTTGTACATTATAAAGTTTTTGAAATGAATAATGAATAAATTATTCCATCTTCTTTTTTGCTATATTCTCACATATTTCGTAAAAGTTGAATTTTGTCAGTTTTAAACGATAATTATCGTCACTCATTAATACTTTTATTTGGTTTCATGACTTATTCTAATATCTTACTTATGTTTAATTATATATCTTTTTTGCGAATTTGTATATATTGTTTTACTTTTTTTTTTTATGCATATAAAATTAATGGATGTAAAAAATGGAAATGGAAACAATAATTTCTTTTTAAGGGGTGAAACACGAATGAAAGGTGAACAATTGCTGCTTAATTTTGCTAATTATTTGGATGGGCATTTTTCGTCATTAGCAACTTTGGAGCGATTTGCTTTCTCTCATGGAATGGCTGCATCAGGTGAGTTTGAGTTTCTTTTTTTTTATCATAATGTTGAAGAGAGACTTTACATTAAAGTATCTGAAATGTTTATATAAGAAAATATTCGAAAAGGAGAAATGAATGGGATAAAACCTATATCAAAACATAGAACATATTTCACTTAGCATATATTGAAATGTTGTAGTCGGAAGCAGTACTGCAATTAATAGTGTTGAATTTTATAGTTAATTTCTTGAAAAGTTTTTTTCATTTTTGAGTGGATTTCTCCTCTTTCATTTACAAATCTTTTAATTTTGAGAATTATAGATTGATATTTCTTCTCGTAGTTATTAGGAGCAACTTTCCTAAATAAACACTGAGTTCTAATTTCAGTAAAAGTTGCAATATGGGAAGCACAATTGTTGGAATATGCTGAACCGCTCGCCAAAGCTTCAAAAGGACTTAGTATTGGTAAAATTCCTTTGAAGCGGAAAAATGTACTAATGCAAACTGGTACTTTGTTATCACTTAGGTGAGCAAGCAATTCCTCCTATCATTTGAAACTTTTTATTTCCATTTTTGCTGATATCTGTTCTATTATTATTATTACTATTGCATGACTTCTTACTTTTAATTTTAATTTTTGACTAACTTTTTCACATATGTTTTATACTTGTTCTTATTCAACTGTTGTAATTGACAAAAGATGAGACACTAATTGTAGACATAGTTTATATTTCCTAGATAATGATCATATAAAGTTACTCTAACTTTACGTATCTTTACTTTTATCATTACGCTCTTTTCCATTGATTTCTAACTGCTTTCGAAGTGTGCTTAAATTGTTAAGTAACTTAATTGACTAGGTTATTACACTTTTATGAAAATTTTTATGGTACTATGTTTTTTCTTCTTTCCAGACATTCAATTAATTTAAATACGAACTTGATCGATTCCGACTTTTATTGGGAAAAACAAGATTTGGAATCATATTATAGAATGGCTTTAAAACATTTCGCCGTTGCTGGTCGGCGAAGGTACATTAACTGATTAATTTTTACTCTTAATGTGATCTTTTCTTGTTATACTTTTTTGCTGATTTCAAAATACTATTTTGAAAATTTTTTTTCCTTGTTGCTCTTGGAATGAAACAGCTACTTTTTCAGAATGTTAAACGCGCAATTAGATTATTGCAGTGAAATATTGAAAGTGGTGAATGGTATGCAAACTCATAATTGTGTATGTTTTTTAATTTTTGTTGAATTTTCTTAAAAAATAGCATTAGTCAAAGGTAGTTTTCACACACAATAACAATAATTAATAGCAACAATTAATAATAATAAATAATTATAATATATGATAGTAATAAATAATAATAATAATAACAGTAACAGTGGCGATAATAATGCTTACAGAATTCTTCCATCTTTTAAGTTGTTTCTACAGTGTGACCAAATTTTAAAATAAGTGGTTTTCTAAGAAAATATTCCCGTTGAAATCAATGACTTTACAGATTATAATTATGTTATAAATTTTCAAAATTTCAGGAAGCAAGGCTAGAATGGATGATTATTTATCTTATTATAATCGAAGTATTCTTCGCAATAATTGATCATTTTGGCTTTAATTTGGGTCCTACACAAAAAGTTCATATAGATAACTGTGAAGAATTAGTAAGCGGTATCAATGAAGCATTGCAAAAAGATCGATAATTAGTGAGATTTCTATGTTATATCTCTTTCTCTCTCTCTTTTCTTTTTCTGGTTGTTATTTCATGATAACATATTATGATTACGATAATCATCGTAATTACTGTAATTATTTCTCCCTCAATTTATCATGATTAATCACTCTTTTACTATCTTTTAGTTTTATTTTCTTTTTTACAGGTTTCTTAAAATGTTTTTATTAGTTCATGGTATTATCGGTTTGATGGTATTATCGTGGCCGAGTGGAGTTTCCATAGTGATATTATCACTGGTTGCTAAGTCATCATAGTTATATTTTTAATTTCAGAAATTTTCTATTATTTTAAATATACTTTTTCAGGTTTTAACTTATGTTTATTGTTTTATCGCGATTATTCATTTCGTACGATCGCATATTGTAGCTATCATAGTTATCATACTTTGTTATTTCATCATAATTTGTTATGTTTTTTTTCTGGCTAAATTTTGCTGCACATTCTTGTTTCATACTTAGTATTGCATTTTAAGATCATAGAATACTTTAAGATAAAAGATTGCAATGATCGATCATTTATTGATTATTATTCTGTCGATCATTATGAATAGCAGCTAAGGACTTCTTAATATCTGAGAATTTAGAAAATTTGGTGATAGGATGAATATCACTAAATAGTGATCAATTCATTCGATTTATGTTGTTGACATTTGTTAAACATTTGTAATTTACATGAAATGTTTTTTATTTTTTTGCAGTTTAAAAATTCGATTATTATAGTTTCACACTTGTACGATATACAAATTCATCTGCAAGATTTTCAAAAAAAAAAACTCAAATTAAGATTTTTTTTTTTGAGAGGGCAGTGGACGTGTGACGTTTTCACGTGCCACATGTAATAGATTTTGATATTAAACAATGAAAACAAATTTCTTTTATTTTTTAAAACATTTGCGAATTACGTGCTTTTAGAACAGTATTACACATTTTAGTTGCATCAAATGCTTTTATTCTCTCTGTGTCAATTATTTTTTAATTTAAAAAAATTTTTTTTTCAGTACAAAATGATTGAATGCTATTTAGTACGGTGCAATGTTTCATTTCTTCTCTAATAATTGAATAAGAACCGATTAGCAATCATTTGCTGTTTTCACTTTTTTAAATGTTACACTTCTTTTCCTCTTAATTTTTCAAATTTTATGAACATGGAAAAAAAAATTGCATCTGAATGATCTTTACTCCAAAATAATCATTATCATTTTCATGATCATCTATCATCACACATACATTATCATATTTTTATCAGTTACAATTATCAACTATTACAATTATCCTTATCATCATTATTATCATTAAAGTAATTAATAATTGTTTTGGTAATTTCACTAATTGCTGGGACTTTCTGTTGCTTGTTATTTTAATTTTTTTTCGAAGAAAAAGAAATTTAATAATTTTTTACGCTTTTATTTTCATATCTTACTTTCTTTACTTAAATAAAATTTTATTTTCACTTTTATTTATGCAAGTGCTGATTGTTGGTTTTGATATTAAACATTCTCGAATATTGGTAATTGAACTGATCAACTCCATTCATGGGAAAAAAATCATCATTATTGATCATTATCGTCATCATTTATTATTACTATAGTTACATTTTAATTATTATTTATTTTATTTGCCGCACCGAAATTATAATATTATCAATTGTAATTACCTTTATCGCTATTTTTTGTCATTATTTCATCATCCTTATTATAGTTATATATAATTCAGTAAAGAGATTTAAGAAATGGCAAACGAAGAAGTAAAGCAAAGATTTTTTACTACAAATAAATGTCATTTTAAAAGTTCGAGTAAAGACATCTTCCAGAGGAGAAAATGTTGTTCCATTTTTAATTTTGAATCATTTATTTACAATGTTTCACTTTTTGTTCATTATAATTTTTGATTTATAATCATTATAATTTCAAATTAACATCTATAAATAACAAATGTGATATTTCTATTTTGTATTTTCGTTTAATATTAACAATTTTATTTGTTATCAAATGTTTGTACATTCGAAAGCTAAATTATTCGTAGAAATCTTATCTGCTAATAGTTATTGAGAAGAATACAAGGAAGAGAATGTGAGAGAATTGATTATGTACATATTAAATTATTAAATGTAAATGAAATGATTACAGTTATCAATAAAAGAAATGGTACAATATTTTGGCCGAAGGTAATTTGATAAAAGAAGAAATAATTTCGTATTTTTACTTTTATCAAATTATATATCAGTATCACTGTAAGTATGATCAGTATATTATCATGCCATTATCATTATTATCACTATCATGAGCAGATAATTTCAAAGATATCACGTGATATCTAATATCACGTGATATTTCTATCAATGAAGAGAGAGGAGGAATTCAGAGAGGATAATATTTGTTCATTCGTGTTGGCAAAGTTTTCGTTTCCTTATAACATTTCCTAAATCATGCAATGATATCCTTATCTCGCCTTTTATCAGTATCATCGTAAGTATGATCAGTACATTATCATGGCATCATCATTATTATCACTATCATAGGCAGATAATCTTATCACTACACCATACTATCATAGTTATAATAAACGAAATAGTTATCTTTATTATTATTATTTTATCATAAACTGTTTCAACTGAATATATAATTTACAGTTGTTTATCTGAATTAAAAAAAAAATTTATCTGGATGAAAATACCAAATTAAAATGCTAGCAGGATGAATTGTCATCTCGTAATAATCAACACATAAAATATAATTGATAGATTCAATAAATGGTTTCAATTATTTCTTATCTCTTATCAACAATAATCATTGTTAACTCTTATCACAATTATCTCCAATAAGATGTATTTATAATTGTTATTGATTGTTGAATAATAAGGAAATTTAAATTGATTATATTGTTATGATTAACTGATAAGTAAAATTGATTAAATATGATTAAAGTCCGAAAAACTTGATCAATTATGCAATGATAATCGATGGTAATTAAAATACAAATAGAATTTTTTTTTTCAAAACATTCATTTCGTTGTCATTCCTACAACTAATGATAAACGAGAAAGATTGAATCCTTTTGTATTAATTAATTATTGCAATTGAAGTATGAATATTTTATAATATTTAAGTATTTGAGTAATTCAATATTACAATATAATATGTAGCAGTTTTAAGTAAAAAATATCATTAAGTATTTTTCTTAATAATACAATTTAATTATTAACTATTATTAGATATAATGATAATTTATCAAGTAATATTAAATGAAATTGTTAAAAGCATTGAATAATGCTAAATAAACTGTTAACTTACTTTTTAATTATATTTAGTTATTATTCGTAGCATTTTAATTTTTAAACTTTATATTGGATTATTTGTGTGAAAAATAAAAAAAGTGGCAATAAATAATGGATGGAAATATTTTCAAGATTTTCAAAATTGATCTTAGCAAGTTGATCTTTACCTTGGCAAATATAAAGTTAACTTTTACTTTTATTTTGCTGCAAAACACACACACATACATACAATGAGAAATCCAGTTTTCAAGTTTTTTGGTAAAAAATAAATAAAAATTATTTATTTCAAAGATAAGAAAGGTAATGAAAAGCAATAATATTTGCATTTACTTTTTACCTTTTAGCTTCAACTTTTAATAATAAACAAATACTTACAATATTGATTTATTTACTCAATTCTTTACAAAATAGTCTATTTGATTTAAATTTATTTAATTCTAATTACAATTTGTAATTTTGATTAAAATTAAAGTATTTCTTCAGGAAAAAATAATCATATATTTATATATAATTCTATTATTAGGATTTATTCGAAATTAATCTACTGGATTTGTATTAGAATTTCAGTTTTGATTAAAATTGAAGGAATTTTAGTTTATCAAATCCTAGTAAATTAAATTTTAATTGATTTTACTGGAATTCAACTAAAATTTTCCTTCAACTGAATGAATTAATTTCTGTCTGAAATGCATTTTCATTTGATATAGTCATACTTAAATGGATTAATGGAATGTCAAATATGTTATCAAGAAAAATAATAGAAAAAATTGTTGTCAGAGTGGAAAGAGAGCGAGAGAGAGAAAGGGAGAGAGGGAGAGAGAGAGATGGAAAATGTGAGAAGAAAAAAATAGAAGTTCATTTCATTGAATCGTTTCCTCATTTAATGCTTGTAAAAAATTTCATCAAATTATCCATTGCTAATTCCATCGGGAAATTACACACTGATTTAATCATTGATATTAAATTACTATTCAGCAAATCCATCCTTCTTTCATCGTCTTTTTGTGCAATATATTTTGTGTTTGTTTAAAATAAAGCAAAAATTATGAAAAATTTTTTCGGATATCAAATTTTCCTTTTTCGATAATACTAATTTATTAATTAATCATTAATGTTTATGATGTATTAACGATTAAACTGATACTAAAATTTAATGCTGCTTGTTTGTTAGAATTTAATATGAAAAAAGAAAAAATTGAAATTGAATTCGTTTAAATTGGAAAATGTGATAAATTAAAGTTTTCTCATTGTTGCAAGGATGGAAAAAAAAGTAATTAAAATCATTTCAATTAATCATTTATTTAAAATGTACGAACGATTAAAAGTTATCAAAACATTCCTTCCTAATACCTTTTTTTTAGGAAAAAAAAATTCAACTTTTACTTTATCATTTTTAAAAATTCTGCTAATGTTTATTGACTAATACTAAAACTTGAATTTTTAAACTAAAAAAAAATATCGAAGGCATAGAAAATTATTGAATGATTGCAAATTTTACATACGGTACTGCAACACTGTATTAATATTTCTTCAGTTATTCATATAATTTCATTGTTTATTTACAGTTAGATTAAAGTTAATAATTAAAAAAGAAAAAATAAATAACCTACCATTTCTTCTGTAATTTTGATATTTTAAATTTTTAAAATGAATGAATTCGACATTTAATACTTTTTATCATTTTAGTTTTATTTTTTAGTTTCACTTTAGAGATGATCCAATAATATTCAATCATTTTATCACATAATTCATTCATTTTAAATGATATCTTTTTATCAGTCAAATGATATTTAACAGAAAAAAGAAGTGACCATAGACAAAAGCTTTTTTTAAAGCTTTCTTTTAACTCTTATCTTAATTTTACTCCAATTTAATATCATCATACTGCTTGTGATATCATGCAATCAGCTAATACATTAGTCATCTTATCAATTAACACGATATCATTTTATCAGTTGGTACAATTTTTCCATATAGTTTCATTAAATTTTTGGTTATTTTTATTTGAACTTTCTCTTCTATTTAAATCATCATCTATATTCATTTCTGAGATGATTTTTCCATTTTTGAGCATTTATTTTTTCCTTTCTATTTCTTTTTTTTTTCTTTTTTTCTCTTTCACAATAACTTCAAATTCTTCAGTACACTTAACAGTATAGATTCCATTTAATCAACATTTTTTTTAATCAGCTGTGAAATTTAAGTTGTAATTTTAATCAGTTATGAAATTTAAGTTGTAAAGGGTGATGTAAGACAGAAACAGAGAGAGAGAGAGAGAAAGAGAAGGGAAAAGAAACTTTACATTTTTATCATTATGCTTCTAACAATCAATATTGTCACAAACTTTTAAAAAAAATGATTTGTAATGCATACAGAAATTCTTCAATGTATCATAAGTCTTTCACTCTCCCTCTCTCCCTCCCTCTCTCTCTCTCTCCTTCTCCTTATCTTTGCCCCTTTCTCTCCTTATCTCTTTCTCTTTCTAAATGTAATTTTTTGTATTGTAAACAGTTATTTTATAGAATTGCTTTTTCTGCAATGACATTTCATTTTACGTTTACTTCCCAGAAAAAAAAAGGAAATAATTCCCTACCTTTATCATTCATTTGAACGAATTTTAAAAATTAAATTAAATTAATTCAAATGGAAAACTATTCACTTTTAAAAATTTAAAAATTTTCATTTGTTTATCATAGAATAACTTTGAATGGTATTTATTTATTATTGCTTAATTGTTTATGTTTCTTCATACTTTAACAAATTTTATGCTATAATCTTTGAAATTTTTAAGCGAAACAACTTTTCTACACACATTTTTTTGCATTTCCAATTAACTTTATCATATAATTTAATTCATTTAACTTTGAATTAATACTTTCATTCATAGAATTAATTATGATAAATATATCAGTTATCAAAGTTTATCTTATAGTATCTAATAGTATCTATTGCTTATTTTCAATTATACTGTTTTTAGATTAATTAATTAAATCTTTCTTTTGCATTTAATATTTTGTTGACAAATTTTTTGAAATTACAAGAATGTTTTAAATGTAATAACCATTCGGTTTATTTCAATTTTTTTTTCAATCAATCAATAAAATATGCATTTTGCAAAATTTTTATTCATCCAATTTTAAAAAAAGTTTCAGTGAAAATTTTCCAGTTTATATTTTTAATCTTTAGAGATTAACTTATGCATTACATTTGTTTTTCTTATTTTCATAAATAATTTAAACAATATTTTTGTCATTTTCCAGAATTTTGTTATTTGAATCAAAATTTATTAATCTACGGAAAATTTTGACGAAGTCACATATTACGTACGAGAAATGCTTGCAAAATTTCGCCGATATTTTATTCAAACTTGTACACAATTATCATCTATGTTGGCATTACGTGAAAATGTTCCATCATTTTCCTTTCGCTATTGTAATACGAAATCGGATTTCCGGATATATGAATTTACTGATAAATATTTAAGTCATCGAAAGGTTTATTTTATAATTTCAATGTAAAATTAGATGTATACTTGTTCTGTTAATAATGGCGCATTTGTCTAATCAAAAGTTTGTAAAATGAAAAGTAATTTCATTCAATTTAAGTCATATATTATTCATTCTTTAATAGAGGCAATTAGCTATTTCAGAATTTTTTTATTTAAATTTCACAAATCAAAACAAAAATTAGCATGAAATAACTGAATCTAAATATTCGGAAAAAATAAGCTGGAAAAAAAAGTGTTTTAAAGTATTAATATAAATTGTTTGTCACTTCAAAAAAAAAAAAATAATAAAACCTAAAATTTAAAAGCAACATTTGTTTTGTTTTTAGGCTGAATTTACTGAAAAATTAGAGATTATCTCTTCTGCTCAGCAACCAACAATTCCAATATATCGGGTGACAAATTCCGAAGGACAATTTATTGATCCTAATTATGATCTTGATTTAACAGAAGTAAAATTTTATTATAATTATTTTAAACATGAAATATAAGTAGAAAAAAAAAAATTTTAAACTTGCAATTAATTATTGTTTCAGATGCCTACTAAAAATTGCAAAATATTTAAAAATTTTTATTTCAATTTTCTATGGAGCGAAAAAATTTGAAATCTTTAATAAAATTTCGCTTTTAGTCATTAATAAATGTCAAAATAAAAGTTTCTAAATTGATAACGAATAGATGAAATAATGCAAAGTAAGTAAATAAATAATTAATTAATTGCTAATTAATTGTTAATCGTGCAATTTCAAAAGGAAATGGCGCTAAAAATGTATCAAAATATGGTTACACTCTATCAGATGGATAAAATTTTATACGATTCACAACGCCAAGGACGCATTTCATTTTATTTGACAAATACCGGTGAAGAGGTTTACCTTTTTTTTTTTTGTTCTTGCACCAAAAATTAATTAAATTAAAATTCCAGTACAATAATTTTCTCTCTCGTTCATAAATCATTATTGATTTCATTTTCAACGAATAATTAATATAATTATTGAATTTTGTTTCATTTAAAACATGATTTCATTTTTTAAAAATAATAGAATTTATAAAATTTCAATTAGATTAAAAATTTTTTTGATCAGATCTTTTTTGCGATGAACAAAACAAACAAAGGAGGAAAGAAAAAAAAGAAAGCAAAGCAAATTTTGTGATTAATTTCAAAATGATTTAATTTAATTTGATAGCATTTTTAGGCTGCTCAAATTGGTTCAACAGCAGGTTTAAATGATACTGATCTGATCTATGGCCAATATCGTGAAACTGGCTCATTACTATACCGAGGCTTTCCTTTGGAAAATTTTATGCATCAATGTTATGGAAATGCTAAAGATATTGGTAAAATTAATTATGTAATTTATAATTAAAATATTAACCTTTGATAATCTTTCTTTTTCTCTTTCTCTCTCTCTCTCTCTCACTCTCTCAAATTTTATAAATTTAACAATTGACATTTAAGAAAAAATATAAATTTAACAAATAATAATGATGAAATAATATAACGATGTCAATTTTATTTAAAATTTCTAATATAGATATTAGAACTAATTAAATTTTTGCTTAATGATTAATTTAATAATTAATAGTTTATTTGAAGCATACTTTTATCATTTTTTTTAAAAAAGCATAAAGTTTTATTTGAGGTGGTGGAAAACAAATGCCAATACATTATGGTTCATCAGAACATCATTTTGTGACAATTTCATCAACATTAGCGACACAATTACCACAAGCTGTTGGTTCTGCTTATGCATTTAAAAGGTTCAATAAAATGTTACGATATTCTAAATTTATAAATTAAACAAAATTTTTTTTTAAATAAAAGTAATTTAATCAATTTATATAATTTATTTAGTTCAAATTATAATAATTGTGATCAAATTTGCATAGAATTGTTATTGATAACTATTGATTGTTATTAGTTCTTTTTTTTACGATCGTATTTGCTGATAAGATAGTGCAGAAGATTGTCTAGCTGATATGCTGATAAGTACTTTTTTTTGTTTAGTAACAAAATTTAGGCATCAAATTGCAATATATAAACTTTTAGTGCTATATGTTAAGAAACTATTTGAATTTCCGGAACTATATTATTTCCGGAAATATATTACTAAATGAAATGTATGTGTATTTTTAGAGAGAAAAATGGGCGAATAGTGCTAGCATATTTTGGTGAAGGTGCAGCATCAGAAGGTGATGCACATGGGGCAATGAATATGGCTTCTACGTTGGTTAGTGATAAAATTTAAGAACTTAAGAACTAATTTAAATTAAACAATTAATTATTTAAAATCAAGTTAAGTTTATTTGCTTTCTAAAATTCGATGTTCAGATAGAAATTAGATTATTTGAATTTTTTTTAATAGTAACAGTAAATGATTTGTTTATGGAAAAAATGATTAAAATGACTACAATTTGGAGTAGTTTCAATTAATTTATAAATTTTTTGAAAAAATTTCAGAAATGTCCAGTAATATTTTTTTGTCGTAATAATGGTTATGCAATTAGCACACCAACAACAGAACAATATGGCGGTGATGGTATTGCTGGTAAAGCTATTGGATATGGTATTCATGTGATACGGTATTTTCTTACAATTTCTCATTTATTCTTTTAATTTAACAAATAATTAATTCTTTTTCTAATGTCTAACATTTTTTTTTACTTTGAAAAAAAATTATTTATTATTAAAATAGCTTTTAAGAAATTAAATTGCTTATTAGAGAAATAAATAATTATTGTTTGATAACAGATAAATTTTTGTTGCAAAGTAAATAAATAAAGAAATTATAAATCGATTGATCGAAATATTAACATAGGGTTGATGGTAATGATTTGATTGCTGTATATAATGCGACAAAAGCAGCCAGACAAATAGCAATGGAAAATGAGCCTGTCCTTATTGAAGCCATGACATATCGTTTAGGACATCATTCAACGTCTGATGATTCAACTACTTATCGGTAATAATAAATTTAATTGCTAATATTAATAATTCAATTGCTTACTGATAATATTAAATTTAATTACTAATGTTAGTGATTCAATTGCTTATTGATAATATTAAATTTAATTGCTAATATTAATGATTCAATTGATTATTGATAATATTAAATTTAATTGCTAATAATAAATTTTTTTTTACATTTCTATCTCAATCCTATCAACTATACAAATTTGTTAACAAACTATCTATCTATGTATTTAATTGATTAATTAAATAATCAGTAATATTTACAGTTCAAATGAAGAGGTTAACATATGGCAACAGAATGATAATCCAATTGCTCGATTTCGTACAGTTCTTCAAAATAAGGGTTGGTGGAATGATGAAGAAGATATGGCATATCGGCAAAAAGTAAGTAACTCAAGGAAGGAGTTTTCTTTTTTTCCCTTCAAATTTATGAAATATTTCCGCTTTAAAATGATGTGTATTTTTTTTTAGGTACAGAAAGAAATTATGAAGGCATTTTTGTATGCCGAAAAAATACCAAAACCAAATATTTTAAGTATGTTTGATGATGTTTACAAGGTAAGAATAAATTTATAGCAAATTTTTAATTAATAGTTCCAATCTAAATTTAACTAAATGTTGTAATGAACAAAAATACAAATCTTTTTTGAGCACTTGATGTTGAAAGATAAATTAAAAATTAGATCACTTAGATATCTAAATGCTTCAACCTAATTCTTTAATCTATTTTTAAATTCATTTCATATATTTGCTTCGTCTTTTCTTTACTCATTTCTCTTTATTTCTTCAAATTCACAATGTTCGCATAATTTGCAGGAAATGCCGAAAAATTTGCAAGAACAACGTGACGAACTTGCAGAGCATTTGAAGAATTATGGAAAATACTATCCAATGAAAGATTTCGAAGGCACTTAATCTTTTTTCATTCTTTTAGTAATATTAATATTATACTGTGAAATTAATCTCGTAATTCATTTCCAACAAAATTTTCAACAAAAGAAAAATTGATGAAACTTTCCTCTACTGGGCAATTTGCACTGATTTCTCCATCTCCTCATAACATGAGAAAATCATTTGTTGAGTTCTCACAACCATCATTATTAACATTTAATTAAGGAAGATTATTGTTTCTGAAAGCTTTAAGTGCAATCTATTTTTGTTACCTACAATGCTTATCAATGGCGCAAATATCCTGTAATGCTATACATGTATATAGTAGCAACAATTCCTATAATTTTTATAAATCCCATATATATATATATCAATTACTTCTCGCTTAATCTAAAACACGAATCACTTTTCCAAATTGAAAGCATAGATAAATGCACCACTCCTATATTATTAAAATAAGACCTATGCGTGAAATTCACAAATTGCAGTGAAGTGATCCATGAAACTACAAGGTAAAGCGTGTCCCTTCTTCTATGACATATATTCTGGTAATTACCAAAACACAGTCACCTGTTGACAATCACCGATACTGCACAAAAACAAATAACACCTAATCAGTCCTTCACCTTATCTAAATTGAACTCAACACAATGCCTACTGGTACAATTGTTGGTTTTTGAAACACATTTATTTACTCTCTCAAGGCAAAACTTTTCTATCGAATACAACAGTTATGCATAGCGTCTTGCGCTTTCAATACTATAATCTGGGGGAATTTTTTTTTTCTTTTTTTGAGATAATCACAATATACATGCCACCTCAAATTTAGACTGCGATAGTTTCATTGAATACATGAAAGAAATAAACCACATATAGCACATGTGTGACAATGTTCATTCAAAGTCCAAATCAGTTTTTTGGGGACTTAAGGAAAAAGAGAGAGAAATTAGAAGAAAATGACGAGCATGATACAACTCAAGTATTGATCTGAAAAGAAATCAAAAAACTAGAGTGAAATATGACTGTTATATTTCACAGTCAATGGTTAAAACAAAGAATAAGACAGAACTGCATTTTTACAGTCTGAACATCAGCGTTCCATTATTGTGCATCATTTTTGGAGACCGCTAGAATCAAATGAGCTTAATCTTCACACCATGCATTTTCCTTTCGAATCTGTAAAATATAATCTATTAAATTTGTGTATCAGAACAAATTAATCACTTGAAGTATATTGGAAAAAAATTCCAAAAAATGGCTTTTTTTTCAAACCTCAGAATTTTATTAAGAGAACCAATCACCAAGTCGAAGAGAATGAGATGAATATATCATGTCGGATCCGCTACTAAAGATCTCGAAGATCGGATACATTAACAGCTGACTAAACTATCGACATAATGTGTGATTTAGGTGATTTTTTACGATCACAGCTTGCTTCAAATAAAAATCTCAACAAATTTAAAGCCTTGGAGAATAATTTAATATGAACAATACGAGACCGCGTCCTCAAAATGAAATACGCATCATGCTTTTTTATCGTAAAGTCACAAATAAAAAGACTGGTAATACCGTGCGAAAATAATAACAACTTTTTCAAATATTAGAAAGACAACTTAAATTCTCTCAACCTGTTCTTCTTCTTCTGGAGTGAAGTCGTTCTTAATGTTAAAGGTCCTTCGAATCTCTTCCGGTGACTTGCCTTTAATCATATTGGCTACCGTCTTGCACGTTACATCGAGCAGCCCCTTTATGTCCAAATAATTCGCTGCCTGAAATAATTTTATATATTTTCCAGAGATATTTATCTTTTCCTTATTTGCTTAAGCAGATAACTCAACAACCAATCCGATGAAAGGAACTAAAAACTTGCCAGAATGAGTTCGAATAATGTGCCCTGATCAACTTTAAGAAATTCAACATCCCACGATGAAATATCGTCAGTGCGCTTCTCCTTGTTATCATTATCTTCTGGGGGAATCGGATCATCTTTATGGTATTCACACCAGTGAATAACCTATGATAATGTCATCGTAACAAATAAATAAATAAACAGATAAATAAATAAGAAAATTTAGGACCAACTAAACTTCTTTTAAACTCTGAGATGTGAACAAAATGAACATCGTGAATGTCGCAAATTCCGGTTATATGAGAATAAGGGACTGATAATTACATCTTTAGTAAGCATGTAATTCCACAAAAACTATCATCAAGTCTCCTCTATTTACAATTCGTGGTCAAATTCGGATCGATTTTTACGCATGAACAAGTTCGTTAACCTATTTCGAATAGATCTTTCGTATACTACAAATATTTTTAAATACATTTTCCTAAATATGATGTTAATAATTTTGAAAATTCTTTTCTTCTTCCCAACCTTTTTGAGAATAGCTGAGTTTACGCTTTGTAACGGAATACCCTCAACCATATCAACATCTCCGCCATCTTGATTATCCATTCCCAAATCTATAATTAAATACGCATGTCAAGAATTGCAATGTGAGATGTGTCGAAATAAAAACTGGGTAATACACGCAGTTAAGTATACAACTATTATATAAGCTCTAAAATTCATAGTATGAAAATGATTTTGCGGAAAACTTGAGATGGAGACCGTCTGTTATATATCTCTAATTTTAGCATTCGACTAGCATGTGGTTTGACTAATCCATCGCCATTTATTGTCACTTCACCTTGAAGCATCGTATTGATCGTGGTTGATAATCGGATCACATTCCGATCCACTTCGAATGTCTCATTATCAGATGATATTAGTGAAATTTTCTGTTGTGCGGACTTCTGTTCGCTCATTTTGACCAATAATGATATTGCGGACTTTGTGATAACACCTGGAAATTCATTTTCTTCGCGAGGCTTCAAAAGCTTCGATATTTTTACCGAACTGTAAAAGAATGTCCAATGACGAGCATTCTTTTCCACCAAGATAAAAAAAAAACATTAGGAATCACTAAAACAATGTATGAAACCTATTTTAGACCTGCTTTACTCTCTGCAATTAAATCAATTACATTTTTTAAAAATATCAACTGTCCTGGAAAAATTCAAGCCAATCATAGAAATCGCAGTCATTACGCTCCAAAAAAATAAAATAAAATAAAAAGTCGCTTATAATAAAAAAAGAAGATAAAAATAAAAAGTGAAGGAATGACAGGGAAGAAGTGCAGAACAAAGGATGTTTTCGATTTTCAATGAATGACGAAGTCGTTCCTCCGATTACTGGCCAAGACTTTCCTCCCTTCATCAAATCAAGCTTTAAGCAAGGGGAGTGCTTTGAAAGTGCACGAACTAGACAAAATTTGGGTGTAAAAAATTGAACAATGTCAGCATGAAACATATTCCAGTGAATCACTGGACAATGCAGCAACATCAGAAATTCAAAACCTCCATATGGTCATGCTAAATAGATATTTACAATTCTCACAATCAACAATAAATTGCTTCATATTTTCTTGAAAAATGTGCAATTCTTCAAACTACTCTTTCTTTTACATTTTCTTTTACATTTACAAACATCTACAAAAATTTTTCACATCCTGGAACCATAAAAATATTCAGAATCCAAAAACCTACCTAAAAGAAACATTAAATGGTAAGCAAGAACTCAAAATCTTATCCAAATAAAATAATATTAAGCAGTGAAATCTATCTCTTCAAAGCTCACAGCTACATAATGATATGAAAATTGAACAACCAAAATACTTTAAATACAATATGTCTTCAAATAAAAAATTCCAATTAGTGTAACGAAAAACGTAATCGATGCGATAAAACTGGTAATTCGTTTTGCGTTCTTCATTTATCGCATAAATTTCATTTCTAATAGCTGTCCACTTCGATCCAACATAATCCTTACAATAAGTTAAGGTACACTCTCACCTTTGACCCCTCCCCCTCCACCAGCCTTACCTTAGAAAACCAGAAACCTTCGAAGTATACTACCTACTTCCACTTTTCATCCCGCCTCCTTAATAATCACAGAATCGTTCGCTATCGTATTTAAACTTAAACTTACGTGACCACAACAGACCATTGCAGCACAAATTCTTATTGTGTGCACGTAATGTAGGATGTGTTCACGTTATTACGTCACTTAGAGGAATAATTATCAATGATTAAAGCTAATAACAATTTTTATTTACAACTTTAAAACAAATATTCACTGAAATGATTTATCTAAATTTTTATAATTTTTATAGTATGACGTAATCCACCCAGGCGAAGTTCAAGAAGAGAAAAGTCCTTCATGACTAATTGCATAATAGACTTTAATGTTTATTAAAATGTCATTATAAAATTCAAAGTATTTACTGTTCAAATGATAGGAAATGGAACGAGGTAATTTCATTAAAGTTTTTTCAATCAGACAAGTTGAGATTATTTAATTTAGAGTTATGCAGACAATTTCTTTTTTTTTCCATAAAACATTATCCTATCAATGATTAAAGCTAATAACAATTTTTATTTACAACTTTAAAACAAATATTCACTGAAATGATTTATCTAAAATAAAATATCATGTATAACTTTATTTTCTCAAAAAAAAAACTTTTTTTTTAGATTGTTCAAATTGTAAACTAAAAAAAAAAGTTTCATGTTATTTAATCAATAACATTCCTAGGTTTTACAGTAATTTTTATCTCCTTTCAAAAAATAAAGAAGAAAAAATACATTAGTGTTAGAATATATTTTATTTCCATTGCATAAAAATCTATGTTTATTAGAAATTGATAAATCATCATCCTCTACAATACCGTCTTAATTTATCCAAATCCAAATTTCGAGCCTAGACCCCATGCAATTCAATTTCCTGTAGAATGATTAGCTTAATCTATTATGTCCAACAATATAATTTGTCTTAAATGAACATTTCTTGTCCATATAACTTACTTTTAGTACATTTCTATTAGTCTATAAATTGTTTCTTTTTGTAGCCTAGGCTTAATTGCTTTTCACGTCATTTCTAACGTAGCCATTAATTTCTATATGTAAATGATGCTGAAATCATGAAATGTGAAAATTCTTATGAAGTTACCTGACATAACTTTTACTTGAACTCATTTTCGTCATCTAATTTTCCATTGCCAACTGAAAAGCAGTTGATAACTTTTGAGGAAGCACATTCCTTACTGCAAAAATAAATGATTTTAATATATGTGAAATTAAAATAAGTTAAAAAGATTAAAAGGTGTACAGATTGATTCATAATTAATAAATTTTGCCAATTAAAAATATGACGATATAATTGAATCCTCGACCTAACTAATAATCGTAATCAATTCAACTAAGTTAAATTGAACTAACAAAAAAGTAGTACTGTTATCTTCATTTGTCTCCACAAGGAACATCGCCATCATAAAATAATAACTCAAACATTAATAAATACGTTAAACTTCCTATTCCTATTATTGTCATTATATGTCAATCAATAATTGCTTCCCTTTGTCATATTCAACAATATTAATGTTAAATTTGCAATTGTATGAATCAATCATAATTATTGTTGAATAATTGAAGTTTAAAACTTCATCAATTCTCCCTTTCCCTCTCTCTCTCTCTCTTTCTTTCTCTTCCTTTCCCTCTCCCTCACTTACTTCAGAGTAACTAGTTTACATCATTCAAACATACAAAATTCTCTGTACAGAAGAATTCTTGCATATTTTGATAAACTTTTATTTTATCATATGTCTACTATCTGCTTCCTCTAAATCAAATTAAAGTGATAAATTTGAAACTTAGAGTCAAAATGATAAAATTATATTTCAGAGTAAAGCAATTACAAATGAATCTTTGTTACAATGTAAACTAAAATTGGTTGTTTCATTTCCAATTTAAACAGAATCAAATAATTTCTTCTTTTTTCTCAACAATTCATTTCTACTTCAATGGATGACTTAATCACTTTCGATATCAAAAAATGCGTTTATAGTAAAGTATCTCCACGTAAGCTACAACGATCACATAGCGGCTCGTACGTCAAATTAGCGTCATCTTGCGCAAATGACATTGTTCGGTTATTGTTGGCACTTTTTTGAATTTCTTTTTTTTCGTATAAACTTTAAAATCACTTTGCTTACTTTTACTTTTTATTTACCTCTACTTTTACTTATTCTTACTTGCTTACTTTTACTTGAAATTATTTTGCTTTAAATTTCGAAAATTTAAGTTTTAATCCTCAAAGTTGAGAGTAGATAATAAAACAAATGCTAATTACAAATTACAAAACTGGGAAGATTTAACTTGTAAAGACAAGAAATTGACGGTGATGTGAAGAAAAAACGAAAAGTAGAAAAAACGAAAAGTGCTTGATGACACTTTATAAATAATAAATGTGATAGAGTGACCTTCTGGGCAAGAGATAACTACAAAAGTTTCAACTTGTAAGAATATGAAAAAAGTGGAAAACGCAAAAAAAAGGAGAAAACATGATCATTTGACAAATTCAGAATCTTTTTTCATGTTAAAAGAATTTCTGCGCAATAGTTGTTAAGTTGTAAATTTCGGTTGTGCGTTATTTCACTTTATTTTTCTTTTAAAGGTATAATTTCGAATGTATTGTAATGGTGAGGAAAATTATACTGAAGAAGATGAAAGCCGTGCTGAACAATGGGTAAGTTGAAATTTAAGAAATTAATATGATCTTTCTTCACAAAAGAAAAAATATTCGAATTTTGATAGGTATAATGTAGTCTTTGAATTGTATCTCTGAAAAATAGAACATTAAAGCATTCATTGGTTACTTTGAATTTCTTTTTACCTAAAGTTTTTGGATCAAAGTAAATAATCAAGCCGTTATCTTTATAAGCTATTGTTCAAAATGTAATATTTGACAAGTTATGTTTCATATGTAATGGCTTTACAAAAATTTTGTAAATTGAATTAGAAAGTTGCTTGAATACTTTTAAATATTCATAACTGTTTGTAGTAGCACTATCAGTACAATTCATTCGTTTACCATAGTTTTGCTTCGTTATTACTACGTTATATAAGATAATTTTGTTCAATTTTCAGCAGAATTACATGAAAACGAAAAAAGCTAAACTTCAATATCAGGTAAATGTATTGGATAAGCACGAGAATATTTCCTGTATTTTTAAAGGCATCTCAATTTTTGTTAATGGTTATACAGGTGATTCTTTTTATTCTTTCCTAGAGAAATGAGAGGTAACGTTGTTTGTTGAAAATTATGATGACGAGTGGAAATCACTAGAATAGTTTCTTACGGATGAGTTAAAAATACGTGACGTGCTACACTTTCCATAAGCATAAGCGTACTAATACAAAAAAAATCCAAAGCAATTTGTTGATATTTATATAGGTTGACAGTAAATAGACTGGAAGCAATACGCGACTACTGTTTTTACAGTGAAAAAACCGGATAATTTTTTGAATTCCATACACACTTATGATATTTACAGATGATATTATTCCTATTATCAAAATCTATATGCATTTATGAGTGCATTTTTTTTGATTTCTAAAACGTAATGTGTACATAAATTTAGATCCACCAGCATCAGAATTACGAAAGTTAATACATTTGCATGGTGGAGAATTTCATATTTACTACAAATATGGCACTACAACCTATACAATCGCCACTCATTTAGCCACTGATAAAGTAAAGAAGCTTCGAAAGGGAGAAAAAATCATTCATCCAAGATGGCTTACTGATAGGTTACTTGATAAAATATTCATCACTTATCTCTATGAATTCTTTTTTAATTTGTTACTCATGTAATATCAAAACCTTATCTTGTCAATTCATTGTAGCAAATCTTTTGTTGTTAAACGATCATTCTCTGTATAGGAGTTAATTTCCAAGTTATGTGATTCAGTGAAAAAATTTTCGTATTTGCAGTGTGAAAGCAGGAATTCGATTACGTGAAGACGATTATTTATTGTATAAAGATGGCGCACTGCAAACAGCCGTAGCAAAACGTCTTGCTGTTGGGAATTTTGGCGCCTCAAAAGTAGCACAATGTGCTGCGAATGATCCAAACTTTGTGAATAATTTTTATGAAAGGTAAAGCTCCCTTATTCTTGATTTAGAAATGATGCTTAATTCTCGAAATCTGTAGTAAAAAAAAAATGGAGCAAGCTTTTAGAGGCAGTACAAGTAATTTTAAAAAGTTAGTGGTTTTTTCTTTTTTTAACTATCGAAAGTCGTAGCTACGCATTTTGCCATTTATTTTTTTCATGTCAATTTGGGATTTAACTTTACTTCCACAAAAGAACATACGAAAAAAACATATTCAAAAAAACACACCTTTTTTCTCGTTCATAATTTGTTTCATATTGATTAAAGTAAAAGTGAATTGTAGATCTCGTCTGCATTTAATCTCAACTTTGGCGCAGGAAATGAAGCATTATGTAAACGAACTAAGAGAAAATCAAAGTAATAATTTTCCCTCACGGGTACGCCTACAACATTTGGTTGATGAGAACTTTGCTAAGTAAGCAGCCTATTTTGTTTGAATTTTCATTTACACTACACAAAAGCTAATTCTTATTTCATTCAGCATTCTGCAGTGTAAACACATTAGCAACATTTTATGCAATGTTTGCAAGAAATGGCAGTAAATTGTATCATTTGAATAATTTCTATTCGTAGGTATGTAAGATAGCAAATCTTTTTATGGCGCTACATGTTACATGTGTTCCTATGAGAGAAATTTCAAATTTTTAGTTCTCCAAAAGAAACCATTTGTCATATCGATTTGGATTGTTTCTTTGTGTCGGTAGCATTGAGAACTCATCCAGAATTAATTGGGAAACCAGTGGCAATTACCCATTCAAGAGTAATCTTTACATATATTTGATAAAATCAGTAGTTTATGCCAGTAGCTTGAAATTGTTTTGGTCATTCACAGAACATATTTCTTTTATTGATGCAACTGTCTGGTGATTATTTAAGAAAGTATGTTTTGCTTTGATTTGATTTGCTGCCTGATAAGGTCGGTTGTTTTGTACTTTTAGAGTACAGAAGGTGCTGGTATGTCTGAAATTGCATCATGCAGTTACGAAGCTCGGGCACGAGGTGTTCGTAATGGTTGTTTTATTAAAGAAGCTCGGAAAGTATGTCCAGATCTCATTTGTCTTCCGTATCAATTCGACGATTATCGACACATTTCGAAGGAAATTTATGCAATTTTATCAGGGTTGGTTGCTGGTTGTGCTTATCTATTAATATTTATTTAGGCGTATTTAGTACTTAAAAAAAAACGCATATTTTTGGGTATTAAATAGTGAGCCATCGAAAATTTAAATATTATAATTAATAGAGGAAGCTGGCTTAGTATGCTATATTTAAGAATGGATTTTGACTTGAAGTGACTTATACTACCACCATTGTTACTTATGAGCAACCGGAATGATCCTCACCGTGTTTGTTGTTTATTTTTTTTACAGGTTAATTTCTTAACATTAGTTGATAATTTTAGGTATACGCTTAATATTCGTGCTGTAAGTTGCGATGAGATGTATGTTGATTTGGAAAGCTTATGTAAGGAGATGCATATAGCAAATGTAATGGAGATTATATCTGTAATAAGGAGTGAAATTTTAACTAAAACAGGCTGTAATGCTTCTGTCGGTATTGGTAAGTTAAAAATTGTTAAAAAAATTATTGTTTTCGCAACGAGTGCAGTAATTAGTAGGTTATTTTCTGCAGAAAAAGCTGCATTAGTTTATTGTTATATTTACGAAATTTTCTTATTCTAATGATAAAATGATAAATAAGTGTTCCATTTAAAAGAAATGTTAATGTAATTTGTATTAAAAATGCATTTAGGAAATACAATGTTAATAGCTCGTATAGCAACTCGGCATGCAAAGCCGAATGGCCAATTTATGATCAAACTGGATGATATTGACGAATTGATCAAAAAAGAAAAAATTTCTTCTTTACCCGGAATTGGTTACAATATTTGCGCAAAACTTAAAAAGTAGCAATTTATAATTTTGTAATAGCATCATCTAATTAACGAAACTTGAGTAACATTTTCGATCAAAATTAACAATTTTACAGATTTAATTGAAATTGGAAATTTTTTTCAGTGCGTTTGGGGAGATGAATTTATGTGAGGATTTGCAGAAAGTGTCCATTAATCGTTTGCAAAATCTTCTTGGTGAAAAAATCGGAACTCAGGTTAGCTTCGGAAGCAAAATCAAATAATTATTTGTGCTTATGTTGTAGATGAAATGTACTCGATTGTATTTCTCTTCAAAAGTGTTATGTACATACATCAGAATATTGCTTAGTCTTGAAACAGAATATTACAGTAGTTCAAATATTGAATTATTCCGTAGTTAGAATTCTGATTGATTCTGAGAAAATTTTTTATTGTGAACCAAAAGATAATATGAAGTTGCAAATTCATATTTGTTTCTGACAAGTTATTTTTATTCTTTAGTTTTTTACATTTTCAGATATACAATATGTGTAGAGGAGTGGATAAAGAAAGGAATTTTTTGGAAAAGGTTGTTCGCAAATCTATTTCATGCGATATAAATTATGGGATCCGATTTACAAAAGTGCGGAAGTTTTTCATTTACTATCCTTTGTTGTTTTTAAGCTTCACTGAATTGATTGAATTGTAATTTCGAGAGAAAATTTTTCGAGATATTTCAGGAAGATGAAGTAATGGAATTTCTTGGAAAAATGTGTTCAGAGTTGGAAAAAAAACTTCATATAGCCCGAATGACTGCATCTACCATTACCCTTAGATTACTGGTAAATAAATAGATTGTTCGAGGTTTTTTTAAATAATTGGGAAGTTTTATTCTTAATTCTTTCGAAATATTATTCATCACAGATTCGAGCACCAGATGCACCTCTTGTAACAGAAAAATATTTGGGATGTGGGAAATGTGATGCGATTACAAGAACGGCTCATGTAAACGGTGCTACTGCAAATAAAGCAGTATTACATGCAGAAGCAAAAAAATTAATGAAAGCAATAAATCCGCTTATATGCGACTTAAGAGGAGTGAGCATTCTTCTTTTTTTCTTTATAAGTTTTTTCTTTTTTTCTTTTCAATTCTTTTATATTGATGCATGTTGGAACGTCTATTGATATCTTTGTCGATGTACCTGATAAAGGACAGCAAGTTTGCTAAGTTACTGGAACATTTTTCTTGTACTAACAACAACGCATTCAGTGCTATTAAGATTTGCACTCAGAATGTTAATTACATATAAATTAATCTTTTCTTTTTTTTAAATATATTTACAGATTGGTATTCAACTAACGCATTTAAATGAAATACCAAATGTTTCAATCGATGAGCAACCCATCAACAGAAATACGCTAACACAATTTTTTTCTGTGAAAAGCAAAGCACAACAACATATTGGAAAGAAAAAATTGAAGAATGAAGAAGATATTGCTTTAGAGCTGGCACTAAAGAAATCACTTAAAGAAAGCAGACGAAATCGTCGGGTAGTTTCATGCATTATTCATTTACAAAATAGCACTGCTAATGCTGTAATTTTCTTTTTATTAATTTAACCGTTTGTTGTTATATTCCCAATTTCACTCTACTTTTCCTGATTTCGGGCAGCTATATCACCTGCTTTGAAATAATTTTTTATTTCTCAGTAGTTTGATGGATTTTTTTTTACAAATAAAGTTATCATATTTTGTTCATAGTGTGGCTGTAAAACTATCAGTTTTACAGCCATACTATGAACAAAATATTAGGAACGATAGTTTATTGAGTGATGAAATAATCCAAAATGGTTATTACTTGTAGTTAGACTACCGTCGAAGATAGATTATGTATTAATCTTTTTTTCAGTACTATAAAAAAACCATCCATCCGGTTTATCGGAATTATTTCGAAGATGAAGATGTAAAAGCTGAATTTTTACGGATATTGCAACAGTATAAATGTGAATTTTGGTTATTAAGTAAAAACTTTTTCTATTAAGATATTCCAAGTAAATATGTGTGAAGTAAAGTGGGCATGTTTTATCGTTTTAAATTTATTATTAAAATGTGAGCATCATTTCGTTCCACACTTTATAATTAAAATCATGTGTAAGAATGACATTCGGTTACAAAAAACGAAGACAAAACTTCTACAAATGCTTTTTAATGTTTTTTTTTTTTTTTTCAGATCCAACAACTGAAGTGGTATCGGAAATGGCAACATATTTCGGTTTATTGGTAAAGAACGGTGATCTGAGTGATGTTTTATCACAACTTAGGTTTTTGCAACGTGAAACAATGAACTTTTCATTGGAATGGATTATTGTAGTGTCTTCCCTAAAATTGGCATTGAATCGTCTTTGTGATACAATATATGGTTCTTTATTGTTTCGTTAACTGTGATTTGAACATAAATATTTTACTTGTACCAACAATTTTTAGGATATTTATCCATGGATTAAAGAATTTTCTTACATATTTCTTCTTTATTTCTACACTTATAAATAAGCTTAGTTATAAGCTGCACAAAGTGTCGCAGTTTTCGAAAATTGCGACACTTTTGTAAATAGTAATGGAAATGACGAATGGTTCGTTCGAAATTTATGTTCTATTTAAAACTTAAGAAACTCAACGACTTTTTCACTATTTAAAGGTAAGTTGGGGACGCTTGAAAGAGTCAAAACTTGATGTTGACACTAAGAATTTGCGACTTCATATTTTGTTAAGGGTTTGGAAATTTTCGAGGAAATTCCACGATTGCGGCAAATATTCCTCTTTTTTCACTTTCGCCATTAATTAGTCAAAAACAAAGAAAAAGAAAAGAATACGAAACAAGGACACTGGAGTGAGACCTACAGTGCTCGCTAATTCCAGAAAAGTTTTTCAAATATTTTGCATCTCTGATGGTTAATATCCCACTAATCTCATTTTAATCTTTTTATCTTCACTTGCATCCTACTCATTTCCTCTTAAGCTTGCATCATATGGCTAAAGTTCTATGGAGTGTTGTTGTTGCTTTCCTTTGAATTTCCTAAAAGTACCATTGATTGTTGCTTAATTTTGCAAATTGAGCTTAAACGTAAGAAGTAGCAATGTGATCAGAAATTTGTTAATTTGTACTAAGAGGTCACTTAATAGTATATAGCAGAAGCATAAACCCTTCAAAGTTAATTTGATAATTGACATAAGATGCAAATTCGCAATAGTAACTTTTATCTTTGCAACGTCAAAAGATCATCAGAATAAATGCATTTCATATTATGAAATGAAAAGCTGCAACTTAAAATACAGTTTCCTAAATACATATTTTCATTGGAATCTTCAGCACCGTCTAGTTATTCGAATGAATTCTAAATCTCCAAATGTTACATTCAACATAGTTATATATGAACTTTTTATGTAGACTAATAATTCCAACCATCAGAACTTCTCGTCGCTTCATTCTCAGTTTACAAAACATTGATAAGGATAAAAAGCTATACGGTGTAGCAAACCAAGATAAAAGGCAAAACATCTATTTCGATTCATGCATAGCACGAAATCCACGCATATTGCAGCATAATAAAAAAATGCTTGAATCCGAATATATCATAACAAGCCTATTTTTCGGTATTACTATTATCAACTCAATCATAATTTCCTTCTGTACCTATTCTTAACAGTTAAATTAAGTGCCTCAAATTATATTCCAACTTTATTTACCGAATAAAAACGATGTCCGCATGTAATTGTATCTGTTAGTAAATGAAGCAAAACTATATGCAAATTATTCTATGATAAGAATTTTATTCCGATCGAGTTCCTTTTAACCATGATGCGATACTTGTTTTCACTTTGGTACTTGTATCTGCAAAATATTTACTGGTATTAACAACAGCCGATGCTACACGACGACCACTTCCTGTACTGCCAGCTGTATGCTCCATACGTAGCAATACGTCCGATATACCAAGACCACCAGCAAATGGATGTCTGTAAACACTTGAATAAATTTCAATCTTTTATGCAACATGTTAAAATCATCCAAGATCGCTTTACAATAAAATTTTAAGATGAGCTCAAAATGTATCACTTTTGTGCTATTATTGATATGATGAGTAGTGACAAACTATTACAATGATAAAAGTAAATAAATTATGACAGTGATGATAAAGGATGATCTTTGCTACTTAAAGCATATTCAATAGTTTACTTCCGTATTTTTTTTTTTGAAAAAAAGGAAACAATTAATTATACTATCTGCTTTGCAGCAAAATATCAACTTTATGAAGGATTTAACACTTTAAATGAAACTTTTTATTATTGACTTTACTTAAAGTAAAATCAACAATGAAAAGCAAAGCAAATAGTAAACACTAGCTATTTAATCATTCTGTACAATAATAAATTGCACATTAAACAGAACAAATAAAAAACAAGAAGACAAACCCTGGAACGGTAGATGCTAAATCAGGATAGTCACCACAAGATAAAATACGATAATTATTGCTCATTTTCCATTCAGTTATGAATGCTTCATTGAAATCATCCAGCGAATCTTTCAAATCAGCACGAACAGTAGCCATAAGTGATAATAGATATGCTTGCATTTGCAATCGTATCCAATCATCACTACCTTCCCAACCTGTGATTAGTAAATATTAAAAATAACTTTGAAAATTTTTATAAAATTTAAGAAGCATATAACAACGAATAAAGTAATCAAATCAATTATAAATTATTAACTTGTTTATGATTTTATTAGGTTTTCCAACAGTAACTTCTCCAACAAATGCTATCTGTTGGAATTCAGTGTAATTTAATAATAAATAATGATATGAAAATACGAAAAAGCACACTTGGTGATTTGGCATTTGCTTCCATTTCTTTCAATACAAAATCGATAAAACGTAAATCTGCTGCTGTTAATGCCAATGATCGTTTTAATTCAATATCTACGATATCGATACTCCCATCGCCAACATCATCAACCTTAGAAAATCATTTTGCAATTTTTTACACTCAAAAAAAAAAAAAAAACCACAAGAAAATGACTTCATATACCACTCAGAACTAGTTAATATAGATTTCATTATTTAGTATTTTTCTTTTACTGAATATCTTGTTGGTTTCAATGAATGTAAGCAAATCAAGTCTCTCATTTTCTTAAACAGTTTGATAGTGATAGCATCATTACATGGATGCAAATGTGAGGAAAAAATATATTGTATCATGTAAGCCATTTAATTATATATTCCATTTATGCTATCTCTCGTAAACTACTACGGTTACGTTTTGAAACGTAAAACAAGCTTAACTTGTTTCAAACGCTTAGCAGAATGCAATCATACGTTTGACACATTACTATGCATAGGTCGGGGACTTGTAAACTGTTCAAAAACGGTATATTAAAAGTACGATGTAATCAAATTTTAAGATTTCGAAATAGACTAAAAGTCATATTTCCAATAAACCCAAATCCTAAAATACAATAACAACAGTTTTTTTTTCAACAAGTAATATTTACAGTGACTATAACATCCAACAGATCACGACGTTGAACAAATAAAGCATTCGTTGCACCGATGCAGTAAGCTCGTGTTTGATCGGAACGAATCATATCCAAATAGCATATACTTAGATAAGGATGAAATAATGAACCCTATAATAATATTCTTCATTTTTCATAAAAAATAAGAAAGTTGTAAATAGCAGTCATAATCTCCGTAATTGAAATTCATAATCGTAATTTAATGATTAATTTATGATTATAACTCATATGTTCTCATTTCAAAATTCATACACCACGTAAAATTATTACTTTTGTGAAAATACTTAGTGGAAAACCGTATGAATCAGTGGACAATATTTGCTTCCGCTTTAGATTTGAATAGCTTTCATCACTAATATCAATTGAAGATTGCGTTTCGGATGTGCATTCCACAGCTGATGTTAGTAAATCTTAAAATAAAAAATAACAATTTAACAGAAAAGAAAAACATGTCATTACGAGTGAAATGAGATATTTAGTTAGATAAATCGTACTAAAGGTAGAAACCTTTGTGAGCAAATTCTTCTACGGGGTTGTTTTCATTCACTTGGTTCTCTTCCATATTTACGCTAACCATCATATCATTTCCAAATTCTAGAACTCTGCTTCCTAATATATCTTCTCCCATTTCCGAAACTAAAAAGCACATTTATATCCTAAAACGACAGTCGCACAATACAAAGACAACAATTAAGCACTTTCAGTTAAGTTTCTTTGGTTAAAATTTTTTAAACATTAGCACAATAAAAAGATATATTTAGATTTGAAGACTGAAAAAATCAATGTTGAATCTAAGCAAAGAAAATCTAATTTTTCCACTTTGCAAAATCAATATGGCTGAGCCACTATCTGCAATGTTGGTTCAGTCCTATGGACTCTGCAAAGAGAAGATATGTAAACTAATCTGTATTTGATTACTTAATTTGGTTGCTACAACAGAAAATCGAAAAGCTATGCAAATTTTATACCAAAAAGTTACATAAAAACACTTCACCCATTATCCACTTTCATGTTATTAAATATAAGCTTTGAAATAAAATTATACATTAAATGCCGACCTTACCAATTTCATCTTCATCTACAGTTTTATTATCAACTGAACATTTTCGCGAATTCGGGTTGTATGCAGCTGCATGAAATAAACCTTCTTCAACCAATCCTAAATTAAAAAATTAAAAATCCTAATTAAAAATGTGTTAAATCATTTATTCTCTTCCAGACTGGTAAATAAAAAAAGTATATTGTGACTGGAAACACACAGACTCATTAGAAACAGAACCCAATAGTTGTTAATCAAGTACAAATTAGAAAAATGAAAACATCGCTCTAAAAGTATTGCTATTATTCTTACTTGAGATGAAAAAATGCTCAAATATTTATTTTACCAAAAATTATTACCGAAATTCATAAAATTCTTTTAAAAAATTTGGATGAATAAACTAACAAATATATTTCAGAAAAAAAAAAATGTTATGGAAAGTGAAGGATAGTGCTGAAGAAGACGTTACGTGGGAAAAGTGAGGTGAGCGCAACCATCAACTGACTTAATTGAAATACTGGTGATATGTAGAACACAACCTAAACAGAAGTATATTTTAAGAAAAAATTTCATAACTGGATGTCTGATAAATGCCTAATCGACCATATTTGCTATACATAACAAATAAACAGAAAGGAAAAAAGTTCCGGAGGACAAAAGATGATTAGAGTAGAATTCTCTGATCGGACTATATAATCATTCAACATAATGTTATACTTTTATAACAACAAAGCTTCATGCTAAAAATAGCGACAGTGTAATTGGATTTCCTAAAATAAACTCATATATTAATAGTTTTCGCTCTTTAACTGACTATTTCTTCTTAATATATTGCTATCAATATCCCAAAAGCAATAATGAGACTATATTACATAACTGAATTTTCTAAATTATTACTACAGTTCCTAAAATAATTTGCGAAGATATCATATTTCTTGGAACAGAATAAATTACCTTTTTTTCTAACAATAACAATTTGAATAATACTAATACACGATGTCTGAATGTCGTTACAAGAGACTGCACTGAGATATCTGCAAAAATATTTGTCTTTCTTTAAAGACTTTTGAAGTGTGTGCAACACTCTATATGCATCATTTCCTTGCGTTTCCGGAATGTTTCAACCTCACACACCATCTTTAAATTAAAAAAAAAAAAACTATAAAAATAGAACATAGCAGAAGGAAATAGAAAGTATTTTTTTGTGCTTCATAGGTCCAGTATACTAACATCATTATTTAGGTTTAAATGCTTCCTCGATGCCTTAACCAAATAAAATTGAAATCTAACGTCAAAGTGATTTAAATACCAATTTTCTGAATATTCTGCTTAACTATATCTTAAATATTTAAAAATGTAGCACAAATATACTATACCCATCACTGCAGCTTGCTCATCAGTTACTGAATCCGGAAACATTTCACAAAGATTTTCATATAGCTGGCACAGCACATCAACCTACAAACTGTTACGATAGTGCAGAAATTATATATAAAACAGTTCATCATTAAAAGTTCTTGCTTGCTCCGCTAAATCCGCCACCTACATTGCAATATCTAACAGTCAGAGAAAATGTCAGAACACCCTGTTCTTTTCCTTCTTCAAGAATTACTCATTCTAAGACTTAAATCCAGTTTCTAATAATGATCTATTCTATCAAACTTTTAAGCATCGATTAATCTAAGAACAATCTGAAACTCATTTTAACCTGAAACTTACCTTAGCAAAATCTCTTTCGTTGAAATAAGCTTTTGTAATAAGTTGTAATTTAGCCGTTAACACACCGAAAAGTGGTACTCGAGATAGAACGCAAACACTCTTCTGTACACTACTTCGGGTGACATCTGTTGATTTGTTCAAAAGATCCTTGAAACGCAGGAATTTTAAAATGAATTAAAGATCCCGAAAAAACAAAAAAAAAAAAAAAATGAAATAATTCCTCCCTAACGAAAATAAGAGGAGCAGGAGCGAACTTATTATGGTGGCAGAAATAACGGAAATGATAGAAATAATAATAAAGATTGTTACAACAATAATATTAGCAATGGATAAAGATAGTAACCTTTGCAGAAATTTGACGGTAACACGAAATTCCAAAGACTGATCGGTTCGGATCATCTAATGATGGCAACAAGAAATATATTAAGTCTAAAATCATTTTAAAAGAAAGAAACAAATGAAATTTTAGCTTTTGATAGGTCAGATAATGCATTGTTTATTCCACAAATAATGCGAAAAAAGTAATGGTATGTAACTGAAAATCGATCAAAAACATGTAAGAAGAGAATTCTACTTGTCAATCTTTTGCAGACTGTTTCATCCATTGCTGCAGGTGCAAAGAAATTACAAAATCGTTAAACAGAAAAGTTTAAAAATTCGAAAAAGCGAAGTTTTCTATTGAATTGAGATGAAATATAAGTCAAAAGCAATGAGAAATAGAATTAACCATAAAAATTAAACAAACATTTAAAACATTCCATAAAGATAACAGAATTAAGGAGAAAAAGTATAAAGTAAATTTCTCACATACCGTGGTCGACGTTATGCGCACCATCAGGAAGTGCAAGTGATGGCAAATTCTGCCACGCTGCCGGCAGTTCTCCCTCACGGTCTGTTAAAGGTGGATAACAATATTCAATCTGAAAAAAGTAATTAACGATGCATTCAAGCTTAAGAGTCTATAAATCCACAACAGATTTCAACTGGAAATCCTTATAAAAGCAATATTATAAAATATGAAAAAGACTTGAAAACAGGAAAATTCAAAAACACCAAGAGAAATAATTGCTTCTTTGATTCCACTTATTAATCTTATTGATAGACCTTGTCTGTCCGCAAATCTTCGTTATTGATCGCATTAATTAAACCCATTGATCTAATCGAGATTACGCATCAAATTTTTGATCTTAGTAAATTTACTTAATAATCAATGTTACTTTAGTAATCGTTTATCAATTACCTGACATCCCCGTTTATGATGAAAACCAATGACCGCAACGTAAAGAATCGAGCTAACCATTCATAAAAAAACATTTGATATTTTAGAAGCATAAACAATCAACGATTTGCCAATACTAAGTAACATCTGGAAAGAAGAACGAGAATTACATGATAAAACATAATAAGTAAAATTAGACGCATAACACGGATACATACAAGCAGAACTCAGCCATCTAACGTAAGTATAAAAAAAATAATTCTTATATATAGCATACATAACATAAATTCTCATATATAGGATGAAAATTACAACAGAAGCTATAAACATATTTATTATGAAGTATACGACAGTATTTTCAGTGCAAAGTAGCACGATATGATACATTAATTTGAATAGAAAATATAAAGTATAATAATGTGATCAAATTATGTAAACTTACCTAGCATATAACCAACTACACGCATCACGTGAATGATGGCAATTATAATTCGACACAAGTTTTACTCGTATGACGCTTTTATGATACACCAAATGATTAACATTTATGAAATTAAGGATTCGATGTAAAAAATAAAAACCTAATTATCCAAAAATATTCATTTCAGTGTTACATAGTTTTATACTGATTTCAACGACTCTCTCAATCTCAGCAATTATATTTTCTTTCACGCTATTATCTTGGTAATGTTACATCATTCTCATTTCTATCATTACATGAAATTTCGTAAAATATTATTAGATTTGTTGATATTAATAGCAAGAAGTGCTAAAAAAAAGTTATTACATATAACTCCAACCATTTCCATAATGCATTATGATACCGACAAACCGTCATATATCCACAGCTGCTAATGTTCTCAATAATTAGATTCCTGAAATCCTATGAAATGTCTCAATCTGAATAAATAATGAAATTAAAAACAATTTTTTTTCAGCAAATTTTCTGCATTTATTGCACATCATACAGCTTATCTGCCATATGTAAATGGTAATACAGCAAATAACGCAAGAATTCGATTTCTCAATAATTTCAAATTTATTTTCACTGAATAAATAATACAATGCACAAAAAAATTAAAGCACAGATTGTTTAAAACCATTAATATACAAATGAAAAAAAAAACTAGTCCATTCAGAGAAACAAGAAAAAGTAAGTTCTTTACTCAGACATGACTTTCCGCAGGAAATTTTCAGAAAAGTTAAATCAATATATCCGCCGATTACTACTTAATTTCAGTTTACAGAACCAATTATGACGTAATTAAGAAAGATCACGAGCAGCTGAAAATATAATTATTATTCACATTTAACCAGAGAAAAATCTTAATTATTGAAAGTACCTAACCTAACGACCTGAGCAAAAATATTTTTTGTCAGCTCCTTTACAAGAATCAGAAATTGTTCATATAACTAAAAACAAAAACAAACAAATAAAGCACAGTGAACTTATTACAAAAACCACAACAATCGATAAAACATTTACGACAACTTGATAAGCATCATCATAGGAGTCGGGTAGATAACGGTAACAGTGTCGAATAAAAACAATAACTGAATGAAAAATAAAAATGAGATCAAAAATGTCCCAAAAAAATAAAGCAAATTAGACTGTGGCGTTGCTAAACTCAAATATTTGAACAAATCAAAGGATACTAAACCATGATATTTAAAATTATTGGACATTAAAATAAATGTCCTCGTACTGCGGTGCAGAAGTATGCCATACTTGCCGAATATCCAGTAATCAACAAACTCATATCAGCCAATTCTTAACTAATTTTTAAAAAATCCTTTCTTAAATCCATCACTTAGGTGGGCTGTTGATATAGGAGTGGTGGAAAAAATTGGAAAAACATATATCTTACCAGGAACAGGATTGGAATTGCCACAACAAACATTTTACATAATCATCCATGAAAAAACAAACACATGATTATTTGAGCAAAATAATGAGCTCATTCGCTACCTGAATCGCCTTATTGTTTAAACGTTACTTGTATATTACACTGATCTAAAAATGGAAACTTTGGACCAATGTAGTTTAAATGTCCATGAAATATGATTCAGCAGACACATAGTCAATCACAAATCCCGTGAAGTATGCGAATCGATGAGATCATAAATACATCATTACAGTATAAACATTACTTCTTACGAATATCTGTTAAAAAAGTTGCAATCTTACATGCAAAAAAAGAACAGTGCAAACAATTCATACAGAAGAAATTTCAGAGCTACGAATAATCCAAATACCCAAAAACTCCGAAGATCAAATCCAATATTTCATTAAACCATTCATTAAACCATCAGTTTCTATAGAACTTCTAAACTGAAGCGACTTCATAATTCTCGGAATAAGATGAAGACCTAACAACACAAAGATGAACATCACGAGTTTAATAGCCACGGATTTTCTGCTACAGTACAAGGTGTTCGATCTCCGTAATCATATAGCAATTCTTCACCAATATCGATGTCTCGCTTAGCAATCAGTATTAAGTGTTTCGATCCATTTAATTCGATAACCTTAACGTTATATCGATTTATTTCATTTTCTTATCATAAATGGACGAATTTCATGTAATAGCATTTGCTGCAACAGATAATTACTTTAAATACAACAGTGCTAGTCTAATAATATACGTGAATGGTTCAGAGACAATATTAAGTAGTTACGTAATGAACATAATGAACTAGTTTTAACATATACTACGTTTATGGCGTTTAATAGAACAATGATTTCATGCAATCAAAAATGAAAATTCGATATATTCCAATATCATTCCCTAATTACTACCATTAATCTAACGTCAAAATTGTCATAAGATGAGACTAGTATGAAGAAAGTAAAATTTATAGTTAATCTCCATATTAAACATACTTTTGTTTTGAGATTCGGTCTTATCACAGAATGATTTATCAGACGCCCTTTGTAGGGAGTTTCATCTGTAGCATCAACACAGTACTGTTTATTTTGATATTTGAAAAAATACATAAATGAGCCAATGCTATCATCTTTGGCATATTCTCGTTCGCGAATCCTCGCTAGTCTCAAATCTATTATTTCACCTGAAACTATGCGTAAACCGCACGTTAGCAACCGGCTGCAAATCCATTGCTTCCATTTCTAATTAGTTGGGATAAAAGTAATCCAAAGTGATATCAGAACACATAACTAATGTATTATTCCATGAATACAAAAGCCTCCATCATCAATTAAGTCTTAGCAAACTTGTAAACCCTAATCGGATACAAAGTCTTTGTTACACTCATAATACATTTACACTTATTTTACCTTTATACTCGACCACAAATTCATTTTTCTGGAAGTTCCGCAAGGTACGAATTCCACGACCTTTTTCTTCGCACTCAAAAATTTCAAGGAATTCTTCATTACTACCTGTTAAAATAGCATTTGCCATTGCATCACGTTCCTCCTGCTGCAAATATCGGAAGGAAAATTCGAAATATAACAGTGGAAATACTAATTCCCCAAACTGCGAAATAACAGATATTAGGAAAAGTTTGTAGTCTTGAATTTTTTGCCGAATTAATAAACAAATAATTTTTTTTTAATATTAAAAAATTATACAAATACAAGAAACTTCACTTCAAGCTGCTTTTCCGTTTTTCGACTGCTTCGACGAAGCGGAAAATACTCGGTGATTTTGTGAGTCGAAGCATCATCGCTTTTCTCAGCTTCTTTTCCAACAGATTTCCCTTTCCTGTAAAGGAAAAAGAACCATGAAAAGCGTTATTTACCATTCTAGTTGAAAACGAAGTTAAAAAAACAACCAACAACATCTGCCATAGGCTGTCCAAAAGTTCAAAAGTGAAATAATTTTAAGAAAATATAAATGAGAGTAATTCGCAAAATGAAGGATAACTGTAACAACTGGAAGAGAACCATACAAATTAACACACATACCTTGTCGTCTTTTTCTTGGTACTTCGAGCACTTCCACGTTTACGATGGACTATTTTGTCAAGCATTCGATTCGACAATGCTGATACTGGTAAACCCCTGAAATCAGTTCGTACATACTATAAGTTCGAAGAAAAATGAGAGTGAATTTCTCACCCAGATACAAACAGGTCCATAATATGAAAAATTACATAAAGTATTAAATCGAAGATTAGACTAATACTGTTTCCTAAGAATTTTGGAAAATACCGAAACTTGAACTAGTCTTTTTTCTCCTTTTCTTTTTAGGAAACAATATTTCCTTTTTAGTGCAAAATTATTACAGCTATCACTGGTCTTTTCTTTATTTTCCAGTTCTTCTCAATTCTAATCAATTGTTTAGTAGTCCAAGAATCAAATAAATGCAATATAAAAAGCAGTATTCATGTCACATAAATGAAAAAGACAATTCATCTGTTTTTTAATGCTTTAAAGTAGATTACTGTATAAAAAACGAGTAAAGCAAGATTTATTTCTCCTCTTGGAATTTATTCCCTCAATCGAAATTCCTCCTTTTCTGTGCTCCCATCATTTATCATACGAAATACATGTGACCGATAAATTTAAATGTTACAGGTTTAAACAATTTTTAGTAAATTAAAATTTTGACGCTTTTAATTTGTTATAGCATGAGTGGCCAAATGTTAGAAGTACTCTTGAAATTAATGTTCAAGATTTAAAAGTGATAAATAGAATTCACTTTACAGTTTTTTTACATCTAAAAGTCAAAATTTAAAGTTTAACATCCTTATTTAGAGCTAGCAGCACCTCAGACTTATTTAATCCTTGATAACATAAGCAAAAAATTCAATAAATGTGTTAAAAATTAATATTTGATACATAACAAAATTTATTAAACTACATCTCCATACAGTTGATGTGGAACAGAAATTTGTTGCTAACTCTGAACTTTATAACCGATTTAATAATCGGGATTAAATTTGATTTTGCCATACTATACACCAACAAATCAACCCTACAAGGTCAAATTCTCGACAAAAAATTAGAGCAAAATTTGAAAATTGGCGCCGAAGTAAAACTAACCGATGCAGCAGTATTGTCTGACGTTTCTCATCTGTACCATATGCGAGTCGTATTGTAATAACCATCGTTACGTCACGCACGTAATATTACGTTTAAGGTGGCATCGAATGATATAGGGAATTGATTACTATGAATGATTTGAATGTAATTATAAGAATTTGTCCTTCATATTGGTAGTATCTTTCGCTGAAAACCATTAATGTAACATATATGTGAAGAAAAAAGGAGATAAAATTCATAAAAAGACGTGATATATCTATGAAATTTTGTAAAAGCACAACAAAGTCCATAAAAATTATGACAATAGCGTAATTGGTAATCAATTTTCATCTTATTCCTTACATGAATACCTATAATGTAATACGTACGTGGACGTAAAAAACGTTGTTCAATACAGTGAAACTGAGCAATAGTAGCATACATTTTACAACAATAATCATTACACGAATAGTAACAATAATTGTTGATATACTAAATAGATATTTTCTCAAATTAATCGATAAATGAGCATAAAGCAATTTGCTGACTATGACTACCAATATAATTCGCATCTCTAATACCATATGAATCTTATCCGTTTGTTTTAAGTATGTTTATGCATACAAAAGAACTGTATAATATTTAGTAATTAATTAAGTGAAAGTAAACATTTATCTGTTAACACGTATTCCTTCCAACATTTCATCAAAACCTGCTCAACAAAAAGTTTATTAATATACAAAAAGCACGCGATAAGATATGAGTCATTTGCATCCATATGTGCAATATATATACAAAAAAAGAAAAAAATATGCAATAACCTCACTTACGTATCACTTACGCAACCTCACGAAGTTACACCCATATATCGCATTTTATTTTATAATGGAACACGTCCATTATACGCAGGACATTATGCAACAGACGTAGTATCAGTCAAATTTTACATAGCAAAAAAAGCAATCACTGCATGCGAAGACATTTGAACGTCCTTCTTTTCAGTATTTAATGTATAAATCGATTACATGCATGCATGTATGCATGCATGCATGCACACCATGCATGTGTCATCTTAATTGTGCAAAAATGGAATAGTTATTTGCAGTGAGCGATGAATACATGCATACAGAAGTATGTCTCATAAATTATGTCTCATAATTATGATTCACTCTATGATAATTGTGAATATTTCTCGCATTCCGTGATGCGTCCATTCATGCATTATTTCACTACACAAAAAAAAAGAAATGAATTGTTACCTGCATACATGCATGCATGCCTTGCAAGATTTTATCGATATGACATTTCGCAACACCTACATTTCTTAATTAGGAATCAATCATCTGCATGATAACTGCAGATTCATTTCATGACATTTTCACTTCATTTCGAATTATCTCATCATTATCACTAATGTACATTCAATTATTTGAGTCATTTTGAGTACATGTGTCGTTTAAGTTGAGGTGATATTGATGAAAAAATTTTCATTTGCCGAATTTTTCAATTTTAGATTAGTATAACAAAGAAAAAAAGAAGAGAAAGACTGAAAGCGATGTAGTGAAATGTTGTTATTTATTCATAGATTTAAGGTAAGTATCAGAAATTTTATATTTTCCACTATATTCAATAGAAATTAGCTCATATTTTCCAACCAGTTGTTTTTTTTTTTTTCATAATAAAACTAAAAGGATCTTCAACAGTTTTTTTCTCTCTCTTTCTTTTACGCTGTAATTGTTTATTTGTGTTCTCGTTCCTTTTCTTCTAACATTTATTGTGAAAATTCCACAAATGACTAATTGACGAACAATTAAAGAAGTTCATTAAAATTCAATGAAATTGAGCGAACTGCAGATGGAAGAGAGAGAGAAAGAAAACATTAATTAATTCGATTTCAAAAATGTACAATAAAGGACGGATCATTGTGATGCCGGAACAGTAGCATTCCTGAAACATTGAACTGATATGCAAAAAAGGAACAAATCCATTCTCACTTGCATTTTTGTTGTAGAGAATTAACAAGAAAAAGAAATAAATGAATGGAATTAGAACACTTCGAATGACTTACAAATGAAATGAAATGAAATGAAATAAGTAATGATTTGAAGTGAAAAAAGAATTAAATTAAAGCAGCAAGTATTGTTACTGCTAGAGATAGGCAAATTATAATTTATTTGGAAATCAATTACATGCACCAATTTCAATTTGCAACTTATTTAAGTAACTTCAAGTTAAGCTAACATTGCTAGTATTTCTTTGCTTTTCATATCTGTTAAATATTATCAAGAAGTGTACTAAAAAAAAAAAAAAAATACAAAACAAAAGACAATTGTAAATTTCCCATCAAATCTCAAAAGATTGGAAAAGTTGTTGTTAGAAAGATTGCTCTTAATCACTTTAATATCATCGAGTAAGAGGAGAAAATGATAGATATTTTGAATGAGAATAAATATTTGATGGGAGATTTATTATTCCGATAATATTGCATTATTTCTTCGCTCTACATCGATAGCGAAAGGAGCAACGAACGAAGAGTGAAAGGAATAAAATGAAGATTGTCAACCAATATAATACATTGCTCTAACAAGAAATGTCATCTGTAACAAGTATGTTCACGTCTTTTTGGCTCTTTGATCATTCAACCAGTTAATTCGGCAAGAAATGAGTTAAAACCGTTAATTTATTTTTGTTCATTAACTTTTAATTTCATACAATGTTACAAACTTTTTTCTTCCTTTCTTCTCCCAGAATATCTCTCATCATTCATCGATATTTTTTTATATGAATGTATGAATGAAGAAGGGAAGAGATAGCATTTCCCTACAACGATGGTCCCTCCATTTTTTTTTTTTTTTTCTCCTAAATTATGCATCCGCTTGACCTCTCCCAGCATAGCACTCTGACCTTTTTAGCCCTATACAAAAGATTATGGATAAAGAGTGTGAGTGGGAATAGGTGAAAGTGATGGATGGACAGACACAGTCCAATCTATTCGTTAAGAAATCAAGAGAAGTTGTATAATTAGACGAACAGAGAAACAATATCCGTACAGTTTCACATTGGCAGACAGGGAGACGGATAGACACACATGCACGAGATAAAATCAAAGTAGTGGAGAGACATATGGACAGAGTTCAAAGTGACATATGGGACGGACAAACGCACACATACAGGAAAGGGTCGGACAGACGTCTACACGTATGGGGAAAGTGGCGGATAGACGTATGCGCACATGCAAGAAAGTGACGGACAGACAGACGCACACGTGCACGAAAATGTCGGACAGACAAACGCACACATACAGGAAAGTAACGGGCAGTGAAGTTTTGAAGTGAGAAATTCTGAGAGACAACTTCAAACAGCAAAATCACTTAATTGGAATGTAATAGAAGCAACACGTGGCTTGTTATAACGTGCGTGTCGTTGTGTAGTGACGTGTGGTGCAGCCGAGCGACAATATTATGTGGTGATGCAATCACGTCCAGAATACATACAAGTATTACTTGTAAAAAGTTTTTGATTCACTGCATTGCTGCACCTTGGCAAACATCCAGAATGCAGTTCTGCAACAGAGATGGGGCGGTGCATCGCGATGCAGCGCACGCGACAGCTCAGTATAAAAGGCAACGCGGAAAGAGGCTGCCGAGCGAGTTCTCTTTTATCTCTTCTCTCTCCCCACGTCTCCATCCATTCCAGTGCACTGTGATGGGTGCTGGCTGTTGCAGCATTCCAGTGCGTCTCGACACGACGCTATTCTTGTTGGCACATTGCCAGAATCCAGAGTTAGTATTTTTGTAAGGTGTGGTTAGTGATGCAATTTTATTTTTTTGTCTGAAGAAGGATCATGTAAGTCTCGGAAGTACACCAAAATTTGACACGTGAAACGTAAGGATGTTGAAAAGAAGACGAATGAAAGTGAAAAATGACGTGCGATTGGGTGGAAGATTAGTCGAACATGCTGAATTTCTCTATGTCATTCAACGACTATTCAAAGTGATCAAAATAACGAAGAAGATAGGAGAATCTCTGCAAAAATTGATTGATTGAAAGCAAGTGGAGATCGAAAGCTTCTCAATTGTTCATCATCGTTCATTATGTAAAATTTCATTCATGCGATAACGTTGAATAAAGAAAAAGAGAGAGAGAGGTAGAGAGAGGGAGGGGGAAGAATGAGAGATTGCTGTAAAATTGATGTAAACAATCTGAAAAAGGAGGTGAAGGAGGTGTGGGGCGGTGTCAATGGCCAGCACATAATTAACGCAGTTTACGTCAAAAGGTGTGACCTCAGAGATGAATAACCAGAGAATTGCAGTGTAATCAGAGGATTGAAAATAATACATTCGCAGTGTGAAGGAGTGACAATAGTCGATGATTAAGGACGAAGTGTTACCTTTCTCAAACCAGACAAGAAAGAAGGCTCGTTTTGTAATTATTTTGAGTGAAATAGTATGTAATTTTAGTATCGTCTACTCCTTACATATATATATATATATAATATACTTTGATAGTTTCGTGGAATGATTTGGGAAAGAAATTCGATGCCAAACTTATTTCGTATTTTGGAACTAAACGTAACGATATCAGAAAGCGGGAGAAGGGGGAAAGAGAAGATACATGTTGCGGGAAAAAAGACCAACATTTAGATGAATTTCATATACAGTTGTTTTATAAATTTTGCAAAATGCCAATCTTTTTTTTTTCTTTCTGTTTCGAGTACAGTTTTTAACATTTGGAACAATTTTAAATTTCTAGAAATTTGCATATCAAAAAAGAAAAAAAGAGAACCCTTAAAAAGAATAGAAATGAGCGCTGAGAAGTGCACACACATCTGAACGAACGATTATCGATTAACACTACCCGCACTTCTCCTCATTCTCACACTTTCCCAATGATGGAAATGAGGGAACTGTCCTCCGATTCATATTGTTTTGCTAACAGTGGCTGTTCTAATCTATACATATCATTATGCTATTTAGCTAGGTAATGTATGTTTATATCGAAGTTTCATGGATTTTTTCTAATTTAAAACTTAGTTACCTGAATTTGTACGATAGTTTAAATTACATTCATATTTCAACTTCATTTACTATTGTTAGTCTAATGATGAGCAGGAAGGCGTGAAAAGCTAAATAAACATTTTGGTAAGATTTAAGTTGGAAAGAAATTTAAATCGAAATTTTGAATCTCAAATTGGTCTCTTGTAATATTTCACTCTATTTATTTACTATAGCATTTTCTGAAAGGATATTAGTCTATTTAAGCCAATTTATTGTTAGTTTTATCCAATCCCAATTCTATTCCTATTTTCGGTTTTCTTTTATGTTATATCAAATTTGTTTGTTTCTCGAGAAAGTTTTTAAATTCAATAATTTATCACATTTCGAATATTTTTTTTATATTGTCAATGAATACTCTTCATATTTTTGAAATCTACTAATTAGTGAGAGTAAAATATGAAAATTGGTTTATTGGCATGTTAAGCATTAGTGACATACGACTGTCATGTTATTATTAGACATAAATAGATGAAACATTATGCATACATATTGAGCACACGTGCTAGATGGATAAGCAACCATGTAAGGCATGTTAGGCGCTGATGACACATAGTCGTGGAGAGCTTGGCGGATGATAGATACCTATTAGACATACGTTATTACTTTAGTATATCATTAACATCAGTGGCGTTTCATTTGTTAGACTTGATGAAATGTAATAAGATATTTCAGGTGTTGATGATATAAGAGTTGATTAGTAAATCCGTATAGTAAGCGTTGATTATCTTTTGCCTAATCAAATTTTATCATAATTGCAGTATTGGACGCGTATCCAAAATTATTTTTGTTTTAATTTTGAAAAGATTTCAAATATTTGCAATGGATTTCAAGATTTCACTTTATTTAGAGGGTTCACATACGAATGGATGATCTGTTATCTGCAGCAATATGTGAAGCTGGTTTAGAAGAATTCTTATTGGCACCGGAAATCACTGATAGTGAAGTTGAGAAGTCAGGAAATGATATATTAACACGGCCAGTCAATACCAGTGATCAGGCAAACAATTTGACAGGATTTTCATTGGGGAAAGCCGAACCAGAAGATAAGAAGCAAAATATAGAAATATTAAGCGATGGTTGTTTAATCCTTCCTTCATGTTCACATACTGATTCTGAAAGTAATTCTCGTTCTGATACGCCGCGCGCTGATGATCCCTCAAATAACAGCGCCGAAAATACAGTCATTCATCAACAGTCAGTTGAAATTGTCGGGACGACCGAATTACCGAGTGATTTAAGTGTTGACGATGGTAAACGGACGATTTTGCCACAACATGAAAATACTGACAAGTTACCGGATGGTGGGAACAATATGATCCGTTTGCAACGTCCAGTTACCTCATCGCAACAGCCATTACAGCCGAACAATTTGACGGTAAGCTGATAAAATATTTCACTATTGTTATAGGCATGAACGAGATATTTATGATGGGACAACTTACAGCTTCTGCTGTTATCAGCCTAGTTTTCAAAGTTTTGTCTTAAAAGAAGGAACTGGACCTGAATAGTATCACATAGTTTCAAGTTCTGAGTATTTTTCAGCCAGTGAGAAACTCTGCAACAGCACGATCGACAGTGAAAGTACGTGAAATGCGCAGAGCTATCAATGAAGCTGCCGATGATAATGATGTTGAAATTATCGGAGGAGCATCGTACATGAGTGGTGCATCTTGGAACTTACCACGCCGCGTGATAGTTATGCAGCAACGTCCCAAAAATGGTTTAGATTCTATTTAAAATTAGAAGAAAATGAAACAAGTTTCACTCCTCTTTTATACTATTCTATTAGATTACAATTCCTTTGCATAGGTATCGTTTACGTACGTCAACGTAACTGGGATGTTATGCCACGACGTATTCCACCTACACGTACAGTTTTAAGTCGAAACTGTAACGGAACATTTGCCCTTCGTGGTAGTCGTATAATTCGCCCAGTTTTTCGGTCAGATCGATCAACACCTGTATTCTTGCAAAGGTAGCATTTTGTTGATGTAGAAAGTAATTTTGGAAATGCAAAATTACTGTTCAAAGTGAGAACTTATTTATTTTTAGTTCTTATTTATTTCAGCATATATTTAGTCTCCGAAAATTTTCGGATTATAACTAAATCTGATTTATCAGAACTTTTCATTCATTCGCTTCTTTTACAGGAGCAGTACACCATCGGGATGCATTGAGAGAGATTCAGTGAACATTTTGCAAGAGACAGGACATCAGTATTTGCCTTCAGCAGCATTACAACCGAACATCACATCTGCGTCAAACGCTCAAGCAAGGATTATACGGAATTCAATTTTACGCCGAACATCTCCAGTGACTGTGCAAGGTCCTCGTTCTACTGTAACAACAGCTCGTGTGATACCAAACTTGCAAAGAGCTCGAAGCCATTTAACCGGTTCTATTGCTAGTATGAAACCAATCTCACCCAGCACATCAGGAAATAATTGTAATAATGGAAAACGACAACTCGATGCAACTGGTCGGATACGTATGCTTGGAAATTTGGTTGAACCACGGCTACCTGTAGGTGAAGTTTTGCGACGTATTCGAGTGAATGAGCGAAAGCTGTCACATAGCGATGAGTATCGTGGTAGCGGAACATCAAAAGATGAAGTGTTCTTTGATAATTCAAGCACTATGGAACGCAAACTGTTGGACCAGAAAGAAAAAAAATCCGTAAGGAATGAAATGGAAACAGCCCTACAATGCCGTTTTACTCAAAATGAGCAGGAAATTGATGACGAGGTTTAGCTTTTTCGGAATTTTTGTTTCTCATTATATTTTTTACATTTTGAAGAATTGCGGATTTCTTATAAAAATTTGAAACTAGTGTATCGTAAATCTAAATTTTATGTTGTTTTTATATTTTTGAAGTCGAAAAACTGTGTTTCGCATGTTAAATTTTTTACTATGAGATGTTATTTACTGGCAAAGATTAGACATTGATTCTTCAACAATTAAGCTGACTGTTAGTCAATATGAGTATTTGTTTGACGACCCATGTAATATGTCTGGTTTCCGTGAGAGCACTCAGTGGATGGTTTGGTTTTGGCTTGCCTAGACTGAATTGGTGATACGGTTTTAAAACGTCATCATATAATTCCAGTTAGTGATTGCATAGTATGATTTAATTGTTTATATCGTTGATTCATCCTTTTTCAATAAATTTTAGGAAGAGAATTTGGGCTATGCTGAAACATATGCAGACTATCGTCCAACGAAACTTCGTTCCGGTTTATCGCATCCGGACAGTGTTATTGAAACTGCATCGTTGAGTAGTGTTGCGCCACCAGATATACGTTATAGTTTAACTATTCCGGAAGAGGTTTGATTTATTGCTTCTTTTAATTTCTAGAAGATATAATGTTATATTTTTTTGAAAGTCTTTTGCCAAAAATATAGCTTTTCATCAAATCAAACCTAGGAAATAGCTGAAATTGGCCCAAACATTTGTATTCCGTTCTTTCCTGCTATTTCTCTTTATCACTTTTTTATGACTTATTTTTCAGATCATTGATACAGGTGCGATTTCAGCCGTACAGTTGGAAGCAGTTGTATATGCTTGTCAAGCGCATGAGATGCGCCTTCCATCGAATGAACGCGTTGGCTATTTGATTGGTAAGACCTTCAGTTATTTTAAATACGTGGTTGTTCGATTCTGTATCGTAGATATTGTTTTTTCTCACCGTTTTATTTCTCTTTTAAAATTCTGCTATTATAGTTTTGTCAGGCACAAGTGTGCCATTTTTTTCATGTCTTGGGCAAGTTTACAGGTATTCATTGCCTCAAATTCAAACCAATCTTACATTGTTCTGTTTCATTTTCGGTATTTTTTAACAGCACTGTTGTATTCTTGAGCAGTGATCTGCATAATTGGATATTGCATTACAAAATTTTCTCGATTTCATAGGTGATGGAGCTGGTGTGGGTAAAGGAAGAACGATTGCTTGCATCATTTTTGAAAATTATTTATTAGGACGTAAACGATCAATTTGGTAAAATTTCTTTGTTTCCATTTGGAAATTAAGTGTTTTTTAAGTAAAGAAATTTTTAAACTTTCAACATTTGTTGTTACTTAGACTTATAGTACTGTTATCTACTGCTGACTGCTTTGGTTTGAAGTCTGATGCTACGTTTTCAATTAATTTTAAGTCGCGACATATCGGTAATTAGATTCCTGACAAACATCCAATAACTTTAAGAAAACCTTAAATTGTATCGAATATGTCAGTTGGAGAAAAGAAACATTTTTGGTTTTTCTGATTTGAAAAATGATATTTTATAGGCTTAGTGTTTCGGCTGATTTGCGATACGATGCCGAACGAGATTTGAGAGATATCGGTGCAAAAAATATCAAGGTTTATGCTTGAATTGTCCTTTCATTTTGTAAACTGTTGGTTAAAATTGTAATGTGTATATTATGTCGTGCAGTAATCAATAAACATTCTGACTTTGTTTTGTTATACTGAGGTATTAAAAAAAAAAAATATGTTATACTGAGGTATTATAAAAAATTTTAAACATCATTAAGCACAGCATTCATGATTTTTAGGTTTACGCATTAAATAAATTCAAATACTCCAAAATTGGTGGAAAGGAAAATGATGTTAAGAAAGGTTGCATTTTTGCAACGTATTCATCACTCATTGGTGAATGTCGTTCAGCAAAAGGTAAATACCGAACAAGGCTTAAACAATTGATCCAGTGGTTTGGTCAGGTTGGTTTTTAGTTTCATCCTAATGTCTGTTGATGTCTAAATTTCTTTAGACATTGTGTTTGTTACTGTGATTTAATCACATTCGAGTATAAAAATGATAATTTGGAGTGTCTCGAGCTGAATATTTTCATGTACGTTTTTAGTATTTCTTTTTAAGCTCTACTGTACTACAAGACGGTGCTGTGATACTTTTGGCTGAGAAATACTAGGACGGTAAAGCACTATCTGATTCCATAATATAGAGCGTATTTTGATTCGAATAGTTTTTACACTAGGTCATGTAATGCACTTCTGTGAGAGAACATATGATAGTATCATGAATCCTCTTTTTATTGATGTTTAAAATGTTAGTCATAATTTATCAGTTCTTGTTATGTTTCTTCTTTACATTTATCATTTTTTTTTTAAATCCTTGCATAATTTCTTTATCATTGCTAATAACTTAAATTTAAAGGGGCTGCAGTTTACTAGATTGTAAAATTGTTGAAGAAACATTGAGGGAGAAATTACAAATGCTCTTGTACTATATTGCCTTTGTTGTAGGATTACGATGGTGTTATTGTGCTTGATGAGTGTCATCGTGCCAAGAATTTGGTTCCAACATCTGGTTCAAAACCAACGAAAACTGGTCGAAGTGTTATGGAACTGCAAAAAGCTTTGCCAAATGCCCGAATTGTTTATGCTTCAGCAACTGGTGCAACAGGTATAAACTGTTCAACAAATTAAAATATATGTTACTATTGATTATATAACAAGCGCGCTGATTTTCATGAAACTTTCATGAAACCACGACCTACCACAGGTTAATCCAGTATATGGGATATCAGTTTAAATGCAAGATCTTTTGTGGAATTATTGTTTTCAGAACCTCGAAATATGGCATATATGACACGTATAGGCTTGTGGGGACAGGGACAAGCATTTCGAGAATTTAGTGATTTCATTAATGCTGTAGAAAAACGAGGCGTTGGAGCTATGGAAGTAGTTGCAATGGATATGAAGGTTTCTGTGTATCATATTTAACCAATGCTCCTTTGCACTTTTTATGAAAAATCTTCCAGTTAGTCTTTGATCTTCGAATTTGTTAAAAGTTAGATTTTTAGCAGCGTGGCCTTTATCTGGCGCGACAGCTTTCTTTCCGTGGTGTCAGTTTTCGGGTTGAAGAAGTGCCACTGTCGGCAGATTTCGTGGAAGTTTATGACGCATCGGTTAAAATATGGCTTGAATGTCGAAGACAGTTCCAGGTCCGTATACTTTGATGCATGTTCGTTTGATTATTAGTCGTACATCAAGTGGAAAAGATTCGTAATGTAGGAGGGCACTCTAAATCATGTTCAGATCCCACTAATATTGTAAGCAATAAATTGAAAGATATGCAGTATTATTGTGATTTTGAACTTTTTCAAGTGTAAGATGACAAAAGAAAATTTCTTGCAGGCAGCTCTTACTCGTCATTGTATTGGTCGAACGCAAGTGAAACTGGTTTGGGGACAGTTTTGGGCGGCACATCAACGATTTTTCAAGTACATCTGTATTGGTGCAAAGGTACATTAAAACATTTTTTGCATACAAAAAAATTGGAGTAATTCTTGTACTATGGAGATTAATTAAGCAACGTTATATTTACTGCTGTTTTTCTGTACCAGTTGATGAAAGCAAGTGTTCAGAAAATTTTTCGGGGTAGGAAAAGATGATAGGATTAAAAATATAGGACTAAAATATTCAAACTTTGTTCAGGTAAAATCATGTGTCAAGATAGTGCGTGATGCAATAAAAGCCAATAAATGCGTTGTGATCGGTTTACAAACTACTGGTGAGTCGAAAACACTGGAAGCACTTGACGATGCCGGTGGAGAATTAACTGAATTCGTATCCACTGCCAAGTTTGTAATTAACGAAATTTGGTGAAACTGCTTGAAAAACATGACATAAGGTTAAATGAAATGACATTGATGCTCATAAGTATGATTATATCTCGTACATGTTCATACGCATTAAATCGAAAATTTTATGAAGAACGATAATTTAGAGCAGTGTTGGCGAGGCTTATAGAAAAACATTTCCCAACGGAAAATACGAATTCTTCAGCGGATGTATATACCAATTTCGACAAAATGTGCAATGAATTAGATCGTCCAGCCAAACGCAAATGTGCGTATAGTAGGGTGTTATATGTTGCAAAAAGTGATTCATTTGCAACGGCTGAGGACTATGATCTACCATTACGTTGCAGTGTTCCTGATTAGATCAGTGTTGTTTCGGTATTTGACTGTAGGTCATAACATATGCTAGATTATAAATAACTAGCATCACATATCACCTGGAGATGTTTTGTCAGGAAAAGAAAATTGAAATTCTTTACCTCTGCTGTAGACAAAAAATTAATAGCTTGCTGAAATATGATTTGAGAACCACCAAAAAATATGTTTGTATCTCGTTTCAGTGGACAGATTGGGGTCTGTGAGTTTGACAACCTTTGCTTCACCTGTAAAACGGATGAAACAAAATTCGATTACGGCAGAACAAACAAATGAGGAGGAACAGTCTGATTCGGATGGTACAGAGTCATCGACACGAGATGATAGTTCGCAGTCAACGGAAGAGGAAGAAGAATCATCGAGTGAAGAGGGAGAACGTATGTTTTCTTTTTTGAAAGTGATGTAAAATAGTGCTGCAGTTGGCACTTGTTTAATGACAACTTGAATTGCAACTCACTGGAGAACAGATTGGAAGTTATCTGATTGTTAGCATTGAGAATAATTATTTCGCTATATATTTAATCATAGAAATCAAAAAATATCTTGTGCAGTAAGTATAAATTATGGAAAAGGTACAAGTATTACCATTGTTGTGATGTTAATACTGTTTGGTGAAAAGTGTCGTACATACAATGCTTGAAATGCTAAATCTCGTTTTATATTTCAGTACTGTATAGTGTATAGAGAGTACAACTTGTTGAGATACAAAATGTATTATAGAAATTCAGTATATTATTTGTAGTTTTTTATTTAATGAGATGCAGAAGGTTTTGTCTGTGTCAAAATTGATGCCACGAATAGATACGAAAAGAAGCCAAAAGCAATATTATCTTCTACATCAAATCTTCGTTGTCCTGAATTCTTTTTTCTTTTACCAATCAATAAATAAGTGAGATCACCACTTTTATGTCCACATTGAATGAATGAATGAATGGAATGAATTGAATGAATGAATGAATGGTGTATTCAGAAAATAACCAGCTGTAGAAAAAGTCAAATTGGTGATGTGTCGAGTGGAAATGTGTATAATTTTAAGAGTGCACTTCTGGATTATTTCTTGTTTCATTATTTATGTTTCCAATTTAGCATCAAATGGAGCCATCCAAGGTGACGAAGATACCTGGTTGCAAAGATTATTGGATGAGGCAAAAAGTTCAGATGAGGAAACAGCTGAAGAAAAAAGTAGCAGTGAAAAGGAGAAAGGGGGCAGTGATGAGGAAGAATTGAATCCATTTACTTGTGATTTTACTAGAGGTACAATTTCAAAAATTTGAGCAGTTAATAATTTTCAGCATATATAAGAGGTGAAAAATAAATTTTGTTATATTTCTAGAAGATCCATGGGCAGCAAAGCAACAGGTTATTTCGGACTCACCGAAGAAGAAAAAAGTTAAGAAAAAGAAGATCAAAAAGAAGCAGAAAAAATCTACGACTAATAAGATCGATTCTACAGCGATGGTAGGATGATTCTCTTTGGAAATATGGTACATGAAGTGAAATTTGGTTTGATGAATAATAATGTAAAAATAATTTTTGCCTTTATTGTCTCCAGTGTTGCTAGATACGATAACTAACCAGCATTAAATGGAATTAGGTGAATTAAATGGAATTAGTGTGGCGTGCGGTATTGCGAGTTTTGTAAGTAGACTTTGATTGGTATGCATTTAAACCAGCAGTAGTGATTGAATTGATCATTTATTTGTCGTGATCCTTATGTTATAATAATATGAAAAATGATGTTATGAGGTCGAGATAGCTTCTTACTACAAAAAAATGATTATCCGTAAATTCGTTGCAGCATAGTACTGCCGATGTTTTCATATCATCTTCACGTCTGGTAAGTGATGAGGATCTTACGCTTGGTGAAACTTCACTAATCAAGGCTGAACTGCTGGCTGCTGTAGAGCGCCTAAGTCCTCGATTGCCACCAAATACACTTGATCAATTGATTGATGAATTGGGTGGTCCTGATTATGTCGCTGAGGTTTATTTTTGTTTTAATTGAAAAACATTTGAAAATTTTGACTCTCTGAAGATATTAATTTAACATCTTCAGATGACGGGTCGTAAAGGTCGTGTTGTATGCCGTGAAGATGGTGATGTTGAATATGAACTTCGACATGCTGGAGCAGATGTACCGCTTGAACTAATGAATATGGATGAAAAAGATAAATTTATGAAAGGCGAAAAATTAGTTGCTGTAATTTCAGAGGCAGCATCTTCCGGTATATCATTGCAGGCTAGTTTTATCTCTCTTTTTTTTCTTTCGATTTTTGAAGTGGACTCTATTTCTCTATTTATGTACTGAAAATTTAATGCCTTGGATAAGCTAATGATAGTTTGTTTTTAGTCAGATCGAAGAGCTACAAACCGTCGACGTCGCGTACATATCACGTTGGAATTACCTTGGTCTGCCGATAAAGCTATTCAACAATTTGGTAATTCCTGTGTTTTATGACTCAGCAAATAATGCATTTTGGAAGAGGGAAAGTTTGAGGAAATAAATTGATGTTTTAGGGCGTACACATCGTTCAAATCAAGTGAGTGCACCGGAATACATATTCTTGATATCCGAACTGGCTGGTGAAAAAAGGTAATTCAGCATAGCTTATGTCCATACGTCGTAGCTTTTCCCGTCTCATTTTTTAAAGTCATGAAACCGGTTTTTTCACGGAAGGCTTTAATGATGACAAACAAGTCATTAAAGTCATGGCAAGGTACTAAAAACATTTTTCTAAATTTGTTATGTGGAAGTTATTGTATTACGTTTTATACAGGTTTGCATCAATAGTTGCTAAACGACTTGAATCTCTCGGAGCATTAACGCATGGTGACCGTCGTGCGACAGAATCACGTGATCTAAGTCAGTTTAATTTGGATACGAGATATGGTCGAGCTGCTTTAGACGTACTGCTGCGAACGGTTACTGGATTGCTCGATCCTCCACTTATACCACCACCAAAGGATTATAAACCTGGGAATTTCATCACTGGTAAATATTTCTTGCTTCGATTTGCTGAAAATATATAAACACGTAAATCACCTGATCTGTGCAGGGTATGTTTTTGGTAATTATTGTGTTTCAAGCTTTTTCTTTTTTACGGAATTTGCTATAAAAATTTGAATTTTACAGATATGCAGTGTTATATGGAGGGTGTTGGTTTATTGTCACTGGATAATGGTGTTTATACAATTGAAAAAGAATCTGCAACTATACCAAAGTTTCTAAATCGTCTTCTTGGCTTACCAGTACATGCACAGAACGCACTTTTCCAATATTTTTCTGATATCGTTGCTGAATTGGTTGCACAAGCGAAGCATGATGGAACTTATGATATGGGTATTATGGGTAAGTTAAGCTATCGCTTTTCTATGAATTTGATTGGACTGTTTTGAGGATTTTATTAGCACTACATTAATATTATGTCTACTTTTATTGTTCAGTTATCGAGCGATGTTTCAGATCTCGGAATGGGTGGTGATGAGGCACGCAAGTTAGAAACTCGTGTATTCATGGGACGCTATGAAAGTGGTTTCTTCCGGGTTGAGATTCACAAAATTGGTGTGGAACGTGGTGTGAGTTGGGAGGATGCTTATGCAATTTGGAAGGATCATCACGAAGACCAGGTAAAGTTAAGCCCATTTCAGCTTATAAAAATCGTCATTGCTTAAAAACCAGTAGTTAGTAGATATATTCGAATTGTTAGCTAGCACTTTTTTTGAATTTCAGGATGGTTTTTATCTGGCATCAGTTGGTAATAATGGGAAGAAGACTGCGGCTCTTGTTTATGGTATCGGCAAGAAACGTTTGGATACAGGTGCACGCCTTTTCTGCATAACACGACCAAGCACAGGTCGAAGTGCAAAACTGGAAACAATTGATGAGTTAACAAAACGTTTTCATCTTTCCACTCCTGAAGAAACTGAACAAGTTTGGAAAGATTTGTTTGAAGGTCAGGAGATTGCTATCACTTTAGTATTTCGAGTCAAATTTTGTCAAAAGCATGGCTATCGAATTGCTTATTCGGATGTACTGCCGTTCTTCCGACTTCACTCAGTTTCAGGTTCGAACAAAACCTGCCAGCATAATTATTTTCATGGTCGTTGCCGGAACGAAGCGATGGGTGTATACTGTGAAACTGGACGGCGGACCCGAACTTACTTTGTTCTTTCGGGTTCAGTGCTCTCGGTGTGGCCGATTGTCGAAGAAGTATTGTCCAGCGGTATGTCTGCTCGAGAAATCAGACGATCACAACGGATGCAGATAATCCGTGTCAGAACACCACAGGATCACAAAATCGTTGGTATGAATTTTTGCTTTATCTCTGAATAAAGGCCATATTTTTAGTTACTGGTGGAATGACATAAAACTTCGCCTAAGATTTTGTTTATGCGATTGTGATTTGAAGGATTGTAATTTCCTACAATATTAAAATTGATTCTGCGGTTTTGCATCCTAAAATTTACTAGTTTAGGATTACTGGTATTGCCGCAATATGTACGAACACTGGTTGCGCGTTTTGAGAAACACTGTGGTGGTTGTGTGGAGTCGAAATCAGCAAATACTTTAAATTGAATTGATACAATGGTGAAGAGCTTTATGGTAAAAATGTATACGTGTCCACAGGCATTCACTTCTTTCATTTAAAACTCTCTTTCAAGGAAAGTTCTCAGTTAAATTTTAAAAACTTTTGTGTTGTGTCTTTTTTTTGCCCTGTGTTATATTCATGTTTTTTGGTGATCGGTGTATAAGAGTGAATCGAGTTTTTCTCTTGTTCCAGAAATTTGATAAAAATTGTTTTGCTTGTTTAAAAAATTTCTCTCTTGTTATTTGTGTATACTTAACAAAAGCAAGCCAGTATATCTGTTGTCTGTTGAGAAATTGGTTTATTGCTCGTTATCCTGTGAATATCTACTGTTTTACGTTATTTCAATTTTCACTTTCCTTCACTAATGTATGTTTTGCGTTGTTATTGTTGACTCATTATCTCTATATATATTATTTCAATCATCCAGCAGTTGCTGTTGACAAAGCTTTTCCGCACATTGATGCGCAAAATGTTTTCCTGTACTAATGATTTTATCAAATGAATTTAGATTTGTGTGCCGTTGCTGAACATTAATAACATTTTACACATTCTTGTCAAAAGGAAATTTTGACTAGGGTATGACATAATGAAATATCTTGGCGTTAGCAGTCAAAGACTTGCGTAACATTTAATATCCTGCACTTTGCATATTGAATTAATGGTTATGTATTGCTAGGGTAAATTTTATCACTGAGCTAAAATTAATATTTAATCCAAGCAAAAGGCATATTTGCTGAAGAGTGTTTGAATTCTTATATTTAATGAGTCTCATATGATGAAGTGGTCATTGAGGCAAAAAGAAAAAGCACTACAATGTTAGTTTGAATGCATTGTCAATTTGAGTACTCGATAAAATTGTCAAATATGGCATACGTTCTCCTCTATTCAACCAACAACAAATCTTTCCAGTAAAGAATCTTTTCATTTAATTCTGATGAAAAAAGTTGGAAAATACAAGCAAAACATGAGATTTGCCTGGAGGTTGGGGGGATCGAACCCCCGCCCTCTCGCATGCAAAGCGAGCGCTCTACCACTGAGCTAAACCCCCACTGTGGGGTCACAGTGGTAAATAATTTTTACTCCATACTAAATTTATTTGTATTGGACTGAAATTTGCATTAAATTTTCTTGTTTGCTTATTTGTATGCTTAATTCTTCCTACAAAATTAATATTTAGTCTAAACAAAGATATATTTGTTAAAAAGATTAAACTCTCATATAAATAAAAGATATTTTATTAATTGTTATTGATAAAATACCTTTTATTTATTAAATTAATTTAATTTCCATCATGTTAATTGAAATATTTATGAAATTACAAAATTAAAATTAACATTATTAATTGGCTAATGGGAAAGAAGGTTTTCTCTTTGTTTCTTTCTTTCTCTCTCTTTTTCTCCCTTATTCTGCCATCTAATTACAAATATATCATATCATTAATATTATTATTGTCGATACTGATTTATCTTAAAATTGAAGTGATAACAAGAAAATAATTTGAATTTATAATATTCACTTCTTTTTAAATATTTTCAATTATTCAATTATGTGTATTGATTGTATCATAAAAATGATTTATTGCCGATTTTACATTAATTATATTTCTTTCTTCTCTCTCTCTCTTTCTCTTTTGTTTCAAAAAAAGAAGAGAAAAAAAAAATGTGAAATGTGTTCCAACTAAATTCTTCATGAGAAAAAGGCAAGAATTCGATTAAAGATAATGTTGGGATCATTGATAACAATACGAATAATACTATAAATTGATAATATTAGATAAATTTTCAGTTGGAATATACAATTTGAATTTTTTTTTCTTGTTTGAAAAATGCATAAAAGAACTTTTGAATTTATAAATGAAAAAGAAGGCGAAAAAAAAAATGCTTTACATTTACATTATATTCTTTCTTATTTTATTCAACAATAATTTCTTTGAATATTACAGCAATGTAATAATTCTCGACCAATTAATGAGGAAATTAGCACAAATAGATTGCATTTCTCTCTTAGCTAAATTAATTTTAATAAAAATGTTACTTGTCATATTATTATTATTATTATTATTATTATTATTATTATTATTATTATTATTATCGTTTGCCATTATTAGCAATTATTAATTATGATTATCAATTACTGATTGTTACAATTATAGTTTTTTATTTTAACTTGAAAATTTTTTCACTTATTTCTCAAATTTCATAAATTTTTCGGAATTACACAAAAGATATTTTATTACTTTCGATGATAAACAATCCCAGTAGTGTCATTAATATCATATTTCAAACAAATATGATAAATGTAATTTACTCTGCTTTTCTGTTAGAATGCAAAATAATTAACTTTTTCAAAAATACTATCTTTTTTTTTTCTATTTCATCCATCCATGTAAAAAAGATAATTATTATCAAAATAGCGATGATAAAATAATTTTATTTGTGCAATTTTATTGAATTTAAAACAAAACAACAATAACAATAGACGAACAACAAATAATATATATTAATTGTTTATGTCTAATTGTTTATGCTTATTTACTAAACTAATTGTTTCATTTTTTCTTGCTTATATAAACATACATTTGCTAATTAATTAGCACTATATAAATATTTAATGGAGAATTTTACACTATTATTAAAGTTAATAAAATATATTTCATATTTTTTAAATTCACCACAATATGCATTCCTTCGCTAATAGTGTAAACATTTATTATAGAATAAATAATGATAAGAATAAATAAATAAGCACCTAAATAATGATATTACGCAATTATAAAAAAAAAAGTGTGAAAAAAAAATAATCAAAATATGGATAAAGTAACTTTTGCTAAAACGCTAATTATATTAAAGCACTAATTACATCTAATTTACTCATTGATAATTACAATAAATAGGCACAAATAACAATAAATACAATAAATATTTCATTTTAATCTTCAATAATTATGTTTTTTTCGTTGTTTCAGATTCATCAAAATTGGTGACATTTGTTTTTGGTCCAAGAAATAATTCACTGCCAGAAATTTTCATATTTGTATCAAATGTTTCATTCACTGAAAGATCGAAACATTTATAGAAAATACATTTATGACTAAGCTAATAATGATATGCTAATTAAGATTTGAAATTAGTAAAGTAAGACAAATTAATAAATTTACTTTAATACATGCAATCAAAAGGAATCAAGCATAATGCATTGTTAAGAATTGTGATAAGTCGGAAAGAAATAATAAATTAAATTAATTTTAGATTGCTAAAATGAATATATAACCAAATAATACTTCGATATTCTTTTTTTTTTTCCTTCCTTTCTTTTCTTTTTTCTTAAAAAAAAAAAATTTATCAAGAAATCAAAGTTTTAGAAATAAAAATTTAGTAAAAGGAAAATTTTAAAAGTAAAAAAATAAAAAGTTTAAAAAAAAATTGAAATTTTTAAATAACAACTTTTGTCACCACAGTAATTTTTACCTTTTCCCTAAAATTTATTTCAAAGTGTTGTAAATAATAAATCAATTATTTGCTAAAATTTAAATAAACAACCCATCTATATGTATTTTATGTTGTTGTCTAACAAATTTATAGATTAGCTATGAAAATAAAATTGTGATTTTCATTGATATATCGCAGATTTTTTTTTTTGGTTACATTTTTTGGGCTTTTCATTTCATTTCTAAGCCAAAAAAAAGCGAGAAACAAAGTTAAAATTTTCAAATATCAAAAAAGAAAAATAAATAAAAAAAAAAATTTTCTCCCATTTGCATTGTTTTCTTTTCTTTCTTCATTAGAATGTTATTGTTTTAGACATATATCATTGATATCTTTTAACAATATGCAAATTTCTTTTTTTTTTATCATGAAGAAATAGTTTAAATCAAATATCAACAAAATTATACTTTTTAAACACTTTTTTCGTTTAATGCAAATAGCATAGAAATTAATAAAAAAAGAATTAATCATTTAATCTTTGATAAAAATCATAATGTGTTAATTATGTTTGAATTAATTAACAATGAATTATGTCATTAACAAATTTTGCATGAGCATTATTCTATTATCATCAAATTTAACAATTTACATTTGTAATTTAAAACAAATAACAAAATTTTATACTTAACAAAGAACATTTATAATTTAAAACGAATAACAACATTTTATACTTAGAAAAAAAAAAGAAAATGCTACATTTTTTCAATTTTTGTTTCCGAAAATAATTTAGCAAAGAAAAAAAATTTTTTTTTTGTCTTTACAATTATTTGAAAAATGTATGTTTCTTAGAAAAAAGAAGTTTGCATTGCAAAAAAAAAAGAGAAAAAAAAAAACATTTATTTGTTTGTTTGAATCTGACAGTTGTTGTCGAATTCGTTTTTCCTTTTTTTTAAAAAAAAAAAATTTTTTTCAATTTTCTCTTTCGTTGCATTTCATAAAATGAAAATGCTTGTTTAAACGCACTTCACTTTATTGCATAAGAATGCATAAATTGAACTTTAAAGCTTTTTTTTTTTCTTGCAATTTCAGATTTATTTTGGTTTTCCTGTGTCGTCTAAATTACTTCCTTTTTCTGAATTTTTATATTAAGAAAAAAAAAAAGGAACAAATTAGTTTAACATCAAAAAATTTTCAAAACAGAAAAGAAAAGATAAAAGCAAACGCTAAGAATTGTGAGTGAAATTATGCAGAAATCACTTACATTTGTAAATATGAAAAAATTTGCCTTAAATTTTTACAAAGTTCAAAAAAAAAAACAAAAATATGAAAAGAAATACTTTTTACAATTAAAACTTTTGCAAATTTACAGAAAGAAAAAAAAAGGAAACACATTTTCAATTATTTTTTTTAAAATAATATATATTATATCGTAATTTCAAAACTTCAATAATACCTTTTCTTTTGTTTTTTTTTTTTTTGTTTCCCATCGTAATCTTTTAAATTTGAATCAACAAATTTGAAATATAAATGTTTTGATCATAGCACAAAGAAATTCTGATATATAAAAAATTCAATTAGTTTTAATCTGTTTTGAATTAATTTTATGACAGAAATTAAAAAAAGTTTTGGTGAAATTTAGGCCAATAGTTGAAGCATATTTATTCTTAAGTGAAATAATGCATCAATGAACAAAACTGTTACATACTTGAAAGAAGTGAAATGTTTCAGTTAGAAGAATTCAACGAATGATTTGATTAAATGAAATTTTTAATTCAATCAAAATTTGAATACATTTCAACATTCGAATTATTATTTGAAGGGAACATTTTACTTTCTTTTTCAACGATATAACTTTTTAATTGATAGCTAAAAAGTTTATCGATAAATTTAAATATTATAAATTTCAAAAATTAGACAAAAAAAAGTAAAGCAGAAGGAAAACAAATAATATTTGCGAATGGAAGTTTATTCTATTTGTTTATTTTTTATGTTTACCTAATTGTTTATTTGTTTATTTTTAATAGTAAAGAAAAAGTAAAGAATAAAGAAAAAAATTTACAATGATTTATAATTTAGAGATATGTTCTGTAACTTTTCCCAATGGGAGTGCAAAAAATGAGTGAAGAATAAATTTAAGAAAGAATTTAATTTTTTTTCTTGGGTCAAGCAAAATTGTATTTTCCCGCTTTACAAGAAAATGCTGGAATATATCATTAAATGATAGTATTTTATTTATTTGATAGGCAACTTACCCGAAGAATCGAGTAAATAATTATTCTTACTACCATATTATCATTTCACATTTTACGCTCTTTGTATTATTTATTGTTATCTTTTCTCATTTTTAAATACTTTTAATTTTTAAAAATGATTAGTTTGAGAATTTCCCTAAAACAGATAAATGAAATTGAAATAGCAAAAAGAAAAAAAAACGAACTATTGCTACAAAAATCTTATTTATTTCTCTGTTAGCTTTATTAAATTTTAATTAAATTGCAAAAAAAAAAAAACACTTTACATTCTTCATTTAAATATTTTATTCTTCTATTAAAAGTTCTCAAAAATTCTGAAATTATTGAATTTTGTGTTAGGAATGATTGTAATGAAACAAAATAAATAAATAAATAAAATGCCACTAACTTTGTTTGTGGTTTTAGCTCATTTAAATTTAATGCTTGCAATTTGTATTCATGCAACTTTTCACTCTTTTTAAAATTTAATAACAAGAAAGAAAAGATAAAGAGAGAAAAGGAAAGAGAGAGAGAGAGAAAGAAAGAAAGAGAAGTGGATATGAGAAGAAAAGTAAATCAAAGAATGTTAATCAACGTTTTAACAAATGCATTTATCATTTTGTGAATATTCATTCAAAATAATTCTGTGAAAATATTTTGGAATTCAAATTTTTGGTTTTAAATTTAGCTTAAAATTAAAACTTTTAAACTTTAATTTAAAATTTTAATTTTAAGGTTTTTATTAAATGACAGTAATTATGCCATAATGATTTTTTTTTCTATCTTATTTTACTTTAACTATACATACTTCATTTTTTTCAAATTACTTAATTTAGCAATTAATTCTACTGATGAGCATAGTATATGACAGTAAACGAATTGCTTTCGTTATACTAAAAATTTTGCTATAAATTATTTAAAATTTTTAAATTTTAATCTTAATCACTTCGTTATAAAAGAATGATATTTTTAATCATAATTTTTGGATAAAATAAAAGAATGTAATGGTTTTCAGTTAAGATTTTTCCCTTTTTTGTTTGCAAAACAATATCGAAAAATAAATAAATATATGAAAAGTTTTTTTAATAATGCAATATTTTGAAATTTTCATTTTTTATTTTTCAAAAATTTTCCCAAAACGAAAAATTTTGCATTCCAAAAAAATTTAAACCATTTAATTACAATCGTTGCTGGAATATTATGAAAACTGCGATGAATAATCTTTTCATTAAATTCAACTGATCAATACTACTTCATTTTTACTTTGCTAAATTACAAAATAAGTTTGTTAGCAATAAAATTAAGATTTGCTTGGCTAATATTTTTTAAATTTCAATCCTCACATATGAAAATATTGTTTTTTTTTCTTAAAAAATTTCATAATCCTATTATGTCAAAAATTTTCTACGATGGATGAAAATAAATTAATTATTTTATATTATTTTTATAAATGTAAAAGATTGATGCAACAAGGAAGAAGAGAAAATGTAAGGAAAGGAAAAAAAAGTGACAAAATAAAGTTCAAAAATAAGGGAAATAATTAATTGATAAGAGAAGAAATACAAAGAAAGAGAAATTGAATAATGGAATAAATTAGATTATAGTGGAATAATAATTTTAATTTATTTTCATTTCCTTAATTTAGGCAAATTGCAAAATTCTGCATGTGACATGCGTTTGCATTTGATCAGAATTTATTAAATGTGAGAAATAGTTGTTTGAGAAGTTATTTGCAGTTAATTATTTTAAAATTTCATTTGCATATTTCCTCAACTAATCGTTAATTAGTTGGATTTTCGAAAAGAAATTTGTTTATACACTTTTTATTTAATTCCGAATTAACAAGAATTGAAAATACTGAAAAACTAAATCAAACTAAGTGTCAAAAAAATACATATAACGTAATAGCTGGCAAATATATATATATATGATTCTTTATCACAAAATGTTTGTGATAATAAAATGATACAAACAATATCATTCGTACATAATTTGTATTAAATATAAATGTTTACATTTTAAATAACTAATTAATTAATTAGAAATAAAATTTAATAACCTATTTGGTCAATCCTTGAACCAAGTAACAATGACAAAGTGACCAAGAAAACCGCTAAAATTGTCAACGTAATAGCAATTGTCGTAATCATACGTCGAGCGTAAACGTGATTTTGCTCTTTTACATATTCCGAATTATCATTTCGTCTTTGCTCCGCCATTGTTCAAATTATTAAATATGAAATTTCAAAAGTTTGAATTATCAATTTTATTTCAATTACAAAACGAACAACGTTTAAAAAGAAGGTATAAGCGATAAGTATAGAATTTCTTTTGCACACAATTACAAATCTATTACACATCAACATCATAATAATAATAATATTTTAAAATTTAACTTAAAAAAAAAAGACAATGTGTAAGCAAATGAAAACTTTGTGCGAAACATTTTTTTTAAACATCTTAAAATTTTAAATTCTAAGTTAAAAAAAAAAGAAGATAATTTCTTTTATTATTTTTTGAATTCAAAATAACCAAAAACCAATGAAGAAATATAATATATAATTTTTGAATGACAAAAAAAGAAAAAAATTTTTTTGTTTGAAAACTAAAATGTTTATGTTATTTACAATCATCATTTTTTTATTATATTTTTTTTATTGCATAAAATTTACAATAAATTTTGTAATAAAAATTAAGAAAATTTATTGTAAACAATAACATAATATACAAGGAAAGAAATTTTTTTCTAATTATAATTATTTTGCAAGAAAATAATAGAAAAAAAAATTTTTATTAATTCATTTAACAATGATAAATAGTTGAAAAAAAAATTTATTCATTGAAATATTAATTTTATTGCATAATATTTCACAAATAAATATTATTTAATAGAAACAATATACAATCATATTTTAACATAAAAATAAAGTTAAGCTTGAAAATGTCGTTACTAAGCTAAAATGTCAATAACAGCTGAAATGGAATACGCCATTTGTTTGTTTACGTCAAGAAAGTTATTCATTCAACAAAATGAAAAATGAATCGTTTTTTTTTTTCTTCTTTTGAAAAAAAAAAAAATGAAAAAAAGATGTGAAATAATACGAAATAAATGTTATATAATTTACAAAATATATTTTAATTAATGATTTATAATAATTATTAAATTTTAATAATAATTTCAAAAAAAAATTAATATATTTTTGATTAAAAAAAAAAAGAAAGAAAAGGAAAATAAATGAATTACTGATGATAGTATGAAGTTATACTATCAATATTAAAAAAATAATTTTAAATTTGAAAGAGAAAAGACAAAAGAATTGTGTTATTGTTTGGTTGGTTCGTCAAAGTGATTAATATTAGATGAATAAAATAGAGTGAGAAACTTAGAAAATGTTTTTCATTCTTTGCATCATTTTCCTCTTTCTTAGCCTTTCCTATTTTTCATTCTTTTCTTCTTTATCATCGTATTATCATCATCGTTATCTTTTGTTAGAGTAATAAAGATAAGTCAGTCACATATGCATCTGTTAAGGCCTAGCTAATACGATTTGTTTATATTGTTAGAACTTATTGCTTTTAATATTAGAATTATAAATAGGCTTAGTTAAAAATAATAAAAACTCGAAAAAAAAAAGAAAGAACGGTAAAAATAAAAATAAAAGTATTAAATTAAATCCAAAAAAAAAAATTTCTTTTCTTTTTTTTAAAGACTAAATAAGAAAGTATTAGTAACTGAGAGTGATATGATAAGAACTTTAAACATATTGATAAAGAATTTTACTTAAAAAATTGCTGTTTTAATCTTATTTGATTTTCGATTTACATTTTAAGCTTAATGATGAAAATTTGAAATGGAATGAAAAAAAAATCGATTACAAATAAATAATTGCACAGGAAAGAAGCAAAGAGCGATATTTTGAATTATTCATTGTGAGAGTATTAGATGAAATTTGAATTTTGAAGAGAGAGCCTATTGAAATTATGTGAAGCATAAAATTTATGCTATTTTCAGCAACTTCCTTACTCTCTCAATATTATAGATTAGTTCCGAAAAAAAAAAACTACTTTTTTTTTCTGAAAAAAAAAAATAGAAATTTGAAATTTTTTTCTGATAAAGCAATCAGTTCAGCTGAAGCAACTTTTTCTTTTTTTTCTGGTCCTTTTTCTTCTCAATTTGATGTTTAATCAAATTTGACACTTATATTCATTTTCATGAAATACAATTAATTATTTCATTTTACTCCAATTTCATCCTTATCAACTAATTATTGATTGTTACGTATTTATCAATCAATTATAGTTAAATGATTATCATATGGAATAATTCGAATATGACAAAATTAGATTAATTCATCAATTTTATTTGTTTGAAATAAAATCAAACCATAAATTTTGGAATAATACTAAGACTGGCATATTTATCTTTTATTGTTATTACTTTCTGATAATTATTTATTGAATCAAATGAAAAATTGAATTAAAACATAATTGTATTGTAATCTCTATATTTTATGTTATAATGATCATTCTCTATGCTGTATTACGATAACTATTATTATAACTATTTTCAAATCTCTATTTTAACCCATTTCCTATGATTACAACGATTACAACGATTATACACATATATGTGAAAATTTTTGACGAATGTCTTTTTTATTATCATAATTGTCTGCTTAGTCGTTTTCCTTATTTAGTATTAATAAACAAAGAAAGAAAAATTTGATTGAACTTTAAATTTGTTTATTATTAATGCGATTTAGCCAAATTTATTCTCAATAATTATTTCTCTCAGTTATTTTTCTGATATCATAAACAATTGTCGATATGACTAATTAATTAGTAATAAATATTATGTAAAATAAAAAAAAAGGCAAAAACAAAAACGAATTTATCTAAGAAAGAAATTTCATATTGTTTATTTAAAATAATAATGTAAAGCATATTAGATTGAATAATTTGTAAGGAATTATTATTGTTGGCTTATAGATTAATAATCATTTAATTATTTATTAAAATATGTAATATTCTTGTATTTAATTATTCATTAAAATGTGTAATATTCTTGTATTTAATTATTTATTAAAATATGTAACATTCTTGTATTTAATTATTTATTAAAATGTGTAATATTCTTGTATTTAATTATTTATTAAAATATGTAATATTCTATTCATTCATCTACTTTTTTCATTGAATGTTATTAAACGCTATCATTTTATTTATTCTTGCTTATGAATGAATCAGAAGCTTATCATATCACACATTGTCCTTATCATATTACATGCAAATGACATTCATCTCTCTTATGATCACTGATCAATAGAGAAGAAGAATAAAAAGATTAAAAAAAAGTGGAACAATAATAGTATTATAATTTAAAATATAGTTCGAATGTGAAAGATATAATTACTAAATTACTGGTAGAGATAAAAATTTGAAATGTTCTCATATCAATGTAATAAATACATTGATATGATAATTTAAATAGCATTATTGTTGCATCATTAATATTTTGAAAATATAATGATGGAAAAATTTCATCAATGTGATACGATTACTAAGGAAGCTTAAAATTCAACTTTCAATTGATAAAAGTTAAATGAATAAAAGAAAAGATCAAATAATCTATATTGAATAACTAATATAAATTGGCGGCTAACATAAGCGTATTTTTGGTTCTATTAATTTTTGATTTCCATTTTCTTTTTAAAACTTGAAAATTTAAAATATTATTGTTAGTTCGACAAATTCTATTTTATAAACATTAAATTTACGTCACTTTATCATGACGTATTAGTCACGTGTGGATATAGTTTAAAATTAAAAAAAAATGAATTATATTAAATTTGACAAAATAGAAAAAAAGTGAAAGTTCATCAAAAATATCAGAATGTCTTATCAAGGTCACGTTAGATCATAACAAATATCAAAATGTCTTATCAGGACCACTCTAAATTACAACAAAAAAAAAATCATTACAACGTAGCAAACTTGTTAGAATATTATATCAGTTAAAGTGTTCGTTAACAATTTACTAATTAATATGAATTCTTTTTACAATTATATCAGTCATAGTTAATTATTTTATTAGTTAACAAGTTTAAATATATTAATTAGACAATTAGTTAGGAATGCAAAAAATTGAAATTTCAATTCAATTTAATTATTATTTCTTATTTTATCCACAAGCTATTTCTATTCGTTGTATGCAAGTAATTATGCTTTTTTTTTGTTTCAAAAAATTTATTGAACAGAATAAAAATTACAAATTGATTACTTAATTTTTCTCGAGAATAACATGTAACTGAGATTTAGGAATAGTAGAAAGGTATTCAATTTTTATCATTGATTTATTTGTGAGAATTAGTTAAAGATTTAACAAATTATGTTAAATTATTTAATTAATTTAGTTAATTTGATAATGAACTGCTCGCTTCCAACTTTTTTTAACTTACGCTTACATTAATTAAAAAATATTATCAATTGAGATCAAATTGCATTGATCTAATGAATATTATCAATGAAGTCAAATCGTAATTGCTATATTATTAAGGTATGAAATGTTTTTATTAAAAAAAAGTTAATGAATTGATGCGAATTATAGACAAATTAAATGAAAAAGATTGCATTTCATACGTTTGTCATTAATTAAGTTTTGCTAATGTATGATTATTTCAAGATTAATTTATTAGGAAATGTTTACTTTTGATTTTTGTTCTAAAAACTTTCGAGATTTTTTCTTTTGATTTTATTTTTATCCAAAGAAATAAGTTGAAAAAAAATCAACTAAAATTTCAAAATATTTCGCTCAAACTTTAAATTTATATGCCATTAAATTAAACACGTAGCTATAATTAATTATCACATCCGTTATTATTCTTCTTGCAGCTATTTCATCTTATCATTTGACGTACGTAAAGTAAGCGTTATCTAAACGCTTTTTTTTTGCATAAACAATTTCCTTGCTTAACATGCACAATGTATGGTACTATAAAAAATGGAACGCAATGAATCTCATAATTCGGAAATTGACAGCAGTCATCCGGAAACGGTTGTTGCTATTTTTGAGGCATAAAATAAACCATAATTTCAGCGTAAATTTATTTGCATTTTTTTATTTTTGATTTTTTCCGGAAAATTTTGAGGTTTCCTTTTTCATTTTATTTCTAATCAAAAAAAAATTTTTGGTTAGAAAAATTAAGCAAATTTTAAAAATATTTTGCTTAAACTTCATGTTTTTGATTTTTTTTTTTGGACAAATTAAATTGGATCAAAAATTTTATTTTAATTTTTTCTTTAAACAGACAGTTCATTGATTGCCAAGAATGTATTTGGAAAACCACTATTAGATTAAGTATTATATATAAGAATTAGATATTATATTACAAAAATTAGGTAAAGGATTAGAATAGAAGAAAAAAGATAAAAGAATATTTCAGCATTTTCAAAATTTTTGCTTACTTTTTCTATTTTTTTTTCATTTGAATATTGAAAATAATGATTGAAATATTTGTGAAAAGATGATAAAAGATTAAAAATGAAAAGATATTTTTAATAGAATGATGAGAATGATAATAATTGTGATAACGATAACAACGATAAACAACAATAATACGTTACTAATGAATTCGTAATTATTGCTCCGAAAAGTATTCCTGGAAAGCTTTTCAAATTTTTTTTCAGCACTATTCACTCTCAATAAGTAGCTAAATTTTCCTCCTTTTCCTTATTTGCTTTTTTCTTTAAATTTTGAAATAATTAAAATTTTACATGAAACTTTAATAATAATAAAAACATGCATGGAAAGCAAATCAGATAATTTACATAAAGAAAAAATTCTTTGTATCGGAACATTTAAATTTAGTTTTCAACTGAATTGGAAATAATCAAATATGCAATGGTAAAATCATATTAGCATGAATTTTTACATATTTGTCAAAGTCAAAAATCAAACCAATATCCATTATTTTTCTCCCTCAAAGAAAAAAGAAGAGAAAATGAGGGCAAAGGGAGAGAGAGAGAGAGAGAGGAAGGGAGAGGGTAAATTATACTTATAATTCTCAGACAGAAAGGAACAATTTGTATAGATGATAAGCTTAACTTATATTTTCTTTTTTTTATGGTATTTATCATTTCATTTATCTTTTCAAATAAGTACAATGATAAGTGCAGTGATAAATATGCAAAAATAAACAATCAGTAAAAGCATTCGTATATAATTCACAATTGTCGTCCATGATGTATTTTGCTTGCCTAAAACGAAATAATATTATTATCATTAAAAAAGTTTATTCAATTAGACTTACATACATTATAATTATTAATTAATGATTAAAAAAGAACAATTTTTTTAATTTTAATTGATGAACAAATAATCGGAATTAAACGATAACAAAATTTCGATGAATTTTTTTTACGAAAATTGACTAAATTTGAAATAATTTGAAAAAAATTACAATATTTAATAATATGCTACTCAATGGTAATTAAGAAGGAAACAATACATAAATTTATAATAATAGTAATAACAACAATCAAACATTTGAATTCAAATTAAATCCTTCCAAATTTGCTAATTAGTAGTTAAAAGTGGAAATGAATTTTAACTTTTCATATTATCTTCGATTTAATTACTAATCATTAAAAAAAAGCAATTAAGGAAAAAAGAAAGATAATTTTTCATTTCAAATTAGTTAAAGTTAAAATTATGTCTTTTTAAATTCTGCTAAAATTCAGGCTTTGCTCAATGGTTTAAATCTATAAAATTTTAAATTTCTGCAAAATTTTTTATGCTTATAAGATAAATTTGCTAATAATTACTGATAATTAGATAATTCTACGTCTCTACTATCTTTGACATTAAAAATAAAAAAAAAAATAGACAAAATTATTGAAGAAAGATTTATACTGCTAATATTCTTCTCTATTTCGCCATTACCGGTAGTATTATCAAGCAACGCAGCACGTAATCGTTTTGGGATAATCTTCTTAGCGTGTAATACGTAAAGGTACCATTTTGTTACAGTATCCTCTCGTTTCAATAAATACCGTAGCCATAGGTGCAAAAATATTGCCATCATAGTAAGTATCAAATTAATTCCAATAAACCAAACTAATAAACAGAAAATAAAAACATCGATTTCAATTTATAGTTCCAAATTTGTCTTTTTTTTAAATCACTTAAATGGCAATTTTGAATGAAATGAGAAAAGATAATTGATAAATTATAAAATAAAGCTTTGAATTGCTAATTAATTATGTTGTTTCTTTTTCTTCTTTTTCCAATTTCTATATTTATTTCTTTTTTTTTTAATTCGTCCTTTCCTTTTTTCTTCTTTATCAGTAATTTGAGAAGAAAGGGAAAATTTGCTACCAATTTTGGGTAATTGTCCAATAGCAGGTGGAATCATTACTGCAAGATCTTCAAGGAAAACACCAAGAAAGAATAAATTAGCAAGTAAAATGTAAATAGCTGAATCGGGCGCTGGTAGCAGAAATGAACAAATGACAAACATAAATGACACCAATACTGGTACCAATAATGTTAAAGTAAAAGACGATGCATTCCGATGTAAGGTTAACCATGCATATAAGATAGACCTAAAATTGAACTAAATTTAATCAGAAATGATGATTCAAAAATTTTAAATGGAAAATGGATTAACAGCAATGGAATTTTTTTTTGACGTAATTAAAATATATTAGACAATAAAGTTGAGTTTAAAATTTTCCTAACTGCATGCATAACAAAATTTCTTGTCGTAAAAATTTTGAAATTATAACAAATATTAGGCATTTGATATTATCGATGCTAAACTTAAAATTGAGAAATATAAATTTATAATTTTGAAATTTAATATGAGAATATAACCATAACTTATTTGGTATAAAATACTAACATAAGATCTCTTTGTAATTTAAAGTAAAAATTGAGTTAAGTAAATTTACTTAGTAATTCAGTAAATTTAGCTAAAAAAAATGAAATAAATTTTAGTAAATTAAATTTTAATTCTTCTCATATTTGGTAAGAGCACTTCAATTTATTAACACTAAAAACATTGATATATCAACTTAAATACATAATAACAAATAATTTGAAAATAAATTATTAGTCTGAATTAACCAATGCTTGATTCTATTTATTTTGATGCCAGCAATAAAAGGAAGTTTTTTCATATTTCATTTTGAAAATATATTAAATTTTGTCTAATATTATATTTTTTCATCAATTAATTTCCACACTTTTTATTTCTCATTCGTCTTCTCATATCAAAGTTTTGATATAGTACACAAAATTTTGAAATATGAAATTTTAGAAAAAAAAAAATTCTGAGATATAATTTTAGGAAATAATTTACAAAAATATAAGCCAACCATGAAACATCTAATTCTTCAGCATCCACTGGTTTTTCAGTTTTATGTCTTCCACCACTAAAATAACTAACATTCATTATCACCGAGTCGATCAGCCAATCACTGACATATCTTTTATTTGATTGATTACCCCAACCTAAATTTAAATTATAATTTTGTAAAAAAAGCGATAAAGAAATGAGTAAGAATGCATTTGTTACAAAATTTAATTAATAAAAGAAAAATTAAAATTTCAAAAAGAAACCAAGCAATACGGTAGGTTGCATATTGTAATAAACAGAGAGTTGAACTTCACTCATTCGATTTGCTGTGTAAATTCCAAGTGCACATTTTTGTGTATCATACGGATATGCCGAATAATCAAATTTACAACCAATTTTAATGGAAAATGTTGGATAAATTTCAATTCGACTCCACTAAAATTATTTCATTCTTTTCTTTCATACAAACTTATTTTAATTATTTTAAAAATATATTAATCAAATTAAGTTATTCATTTCTTAACTGCAATTTTTTTCACTGCATGTTGTATTTATTTCGGATATCTACTTATTATTACTGCTATTAAAAATAATAATAAATAATAGACAATAGTAAAATTCAAAAATAATAATAATAAAATTTAAAAAGGAACAATAATAAGTTTTTTTTTATTAACGTATTGTTTATACGTTTATTGTTGAAATAATTATTTCTAATATTTCACAAATTGAAATTTCTACATATAAATGAATTAGGATTTATTGCATAAATCATAATCGATTGTTTACGTGATTAAAATTATGAACATAAACAATAATTATTCAATGGATTATGCTATCAAATGTTTGACCTTTTTGAAAATAATATAAAATGAAAAGTTTTGATTCTTTGAAATGGTTGAATAACTTTTTGACAAATTCAGCCCTCTTTTTCAGCTTTGTTTATAGAAACGAAAGTCTATCAAGCAGAATAAATAAATAATAATAATATGAATAAAACACAATAACATAAATAATAATTAATAATAATATAAATAAGACTTTCATCTTTGTTCAATACATTTTATGCAAATAATTAGAATTTTACAAAATGTTTTCAAAATTTAATACAAATTTGAAATTACTTACAGCTTTTCCATTAGAATGAATGATAACATGAGATCGTTTTGAAATTTCAAAAAATTGTCCTACACCAGATACACTAAATCATTCAGTTATTTTTACTATAAAATCTAGATTTGCCACTTTTTTTGTCGCTTTTTTTTAAATAATTTTTTTAATGTTTAAATAAAATTCCTTATATTTTATTTTAAAAATTCAAAGATCCGAAATTTTTTAAATATCTTTAAAAATGAAAAGTTTGCATTTTCTACAACATTTTTCCTTCTCAAAGAATAACAATTAAATTTTCAACCTATTTGTAATTCTCAATTCTGGGGTCCAAATCTCCCACTGTTTGACTATTGTTATTCGAACACCATTATGTTCACTTGGCTCCCAAACAGCATATTCATCTTTCCATGTCTTTAATTTAAAAAAAAAAATTTTTTTTAGTACCTAGTATTAAAATATAGCAATATTGATTGATTTCTTTTATATTCAAAAAAAAAAAGTGAACAAATTGTTAGATAATAATTTATGCTATAAACCATGTAAATATGTCCATTAAGTGTAATTGTTTGTTCCAATTGATTAACAGATACGTGCATAATGTATACGTGAACGGCTACGTCTAATGGCTCTGATATATTCAGAATAGGCCGTACACGTTTATTATATTTACTTAATATTGTACGTTGTAATTCATTTTGTTCCTCAACATAAGTTCGATTAGCTATTTCTGAAAATGATTAGCTATTAATTATGAAAAGGATTGTAAAATTTAAAAATGTTAGAGAGGAATTTTTTCTTTTTCTTTCAAAACTTAATTTTTTCTAAAATATTTGCTAATTTTAACAATGAATAAATAAACGAATGAATGTAAAATAAGTAAAAACTTACTAACAAAAAAAAAGAAAATTTCATATCTTTAAAATGCATAACATAAATGACTTTTAGTTCAGTGATTTCATTTCTAAACTTTAAACTCATTCTTATCATTTAGTAAAACATTTTGCATTTAATGCAAATTAGAATTGAAATGTTACCTTGAGCATTTTCTTCTTCCAATTCTTGAGTAGTAAGTTGTGATCGAATAAATGGTATAAATGCAAATAATACAATATAATTTTTCATCATTATTCGAATATTTGAGTTAAACGTAAATGAAACAAACAATAACAACAAAAACAACAACAACAACAAAGAAAAACGTTCTCTGATATGAAACTGTAACGTACCGTATCAGTAATAATTCCAAATTTAATTAATATTTAAAATTATCAAATAGCTTTTATATTAAATGATATTAAAGTAATGAATGAATGAATGAATGAATGAATGGGTGTGTTTATCATTTATTCTTTTCTCTTTTGCAGTAATATTGATCGAAAGGAAAAGCTACGGTAATTTGATATGATGATAAGTAATCATTGATAGAATGAAATCCATCGATAGATTACTTTTTCAAATAAACAAAATTCATTAATGTATATTTCATTGTATTTCGTAATGAAATACTACAAATAATCACAAAAATTAATCAATTTTTTTTCTTTTTTTGTTCAATAAAATTATTTTAAACTGATAATTGAAAAAAAAAGCAACAAATGAGAAAAAAATGTAAATCAGATTTTCATATACAATTTTTTCTGTTATATTATTACATACAGATGAATTTTATTTCAAATCGATGATTTAAATAAAAAATAATTGAGAAAAAAAGTAAATTTAAGTTAAATATGATTGCATTTCCTTAATCAATATTTTATTTTTATTTTCTTTTTTAATTCTTACTTTATCAAATTTGCAAATAAAGTAAATGAAAAGATGTTTGTATACATATGCAATGTCAAATATTTGCTTCAAATTTTATTTTTTCTTTCAAAAAGCAAAGTTTCTACATAATTAGTACAATTAAGTTATTTTTATTTACTTAGTAAATCTATCCAATAAAGAATTTATTGATTACTTTGTTTCTTAGAATATTCACATAAAAAAACGAAAAAAAGCATTTAAAATAATTTGTGAATTTAATTACCATCTAATAATCTGTAAGAATTACTAATTTACAAAAGAATGAAATATTACTTTAATTACGGTGTTAATGAGTTTTTGATTATTTCATATTTTATGACATACGTCACGTCACGTAGTTCAATTACGGTTGCAATTTTGCTTACTTATTATATTCACACATGATACGTTTCAAAAGCTTGATAATTTTTTAGTAGCAAAATGCAAAATCGAAAAAATTAAAAAAGTCAAGGAAAAAAATTTTCTTTTTTTTGTATCCAAGGATTCTATTTTTTAATAAACTGGCTTATTATTTGAATTGTTTCATTTAATCATTTAAGGTGAATCTTTTAAATTAAACTCAATTTAAAACTACCAACTGTTTATATTGAAATACTAATAATTCATATTTAAATGATCATATCAAATTCTCGGATAAACAAATATTTACACTGTTTATTTTGATAAACGATACATAATTCAATAATATCGTTGCTTGCAAATACAAAGAAAATAATAAAACAATAACAGTAACAACAATAGCAACAAATGTTTGAATTTTATCCTTTTCTCCCTCTCTCTCTCTCTCTCTCTCTCTCTCTCTCTCTCTCTTCAAGTTGCTGTATAATGTTTGGCTGAAAAGCTAAGAAGAAAACATGCGATTAATTCATCGTATTTCTCACCAAGAAATGTCTGAAATGAAGAAAAAAGTAATATAAAGAAATTTAATTATATAACTTCAATTTGAATGCATGAAATTCAAATGAATAATTTGAACTTCTAATGAAAGAAAAGTGATAATTTAAATGATTAAAATTAATTGCCTAACTATGAAAATAGTGAACTTCAAAACATTTCAATACTAATAAAAAATAAGACAACAAAATTTTGAATTTAACCAAAAAAAGTGAAAAAATTATTCAAACATAAAAATTATTACTAGAAAAAAATTTTTTTTAAATATAACAAACAATAATTTAATATTGAATAAATAATTTTATAATAAATGATAATATTTTAATTGGTAGACTAATTGCGAAATAATTTTGATAGCTTTATAATATTTGCTGATTACAAAAATTATCATAAAAATACTACTTATTTTCATAAATAAATTAATTTCAAATCAAAATTAAATTCAAAAAGCAAAAAATAACAAAAAAATAAAAAAAATAAAAACGTACAATTTGTTTTTTAGAGAGTCGAATTTTTTTGATAATACAATTTGGCATTAATTCGATAGAACATGGCAAATTTGCTTCTTGGACATTATTAGGTGCCCAATTAAGATGCATTTTAGTACTGTCATGAATCAGGCTACCGTAATGAAGTTCACATACTGTATCGACATTACCGTAATGCTGGTTTTCTGTAATTTCTATCCCACATAATTCATATTTGATACATTCCTAAAAATTGTATTATTAAAAATTTCATAAGCGTAAAAAACTTTGATGGTGTCATAGAAATGAGGCAATTAAATTTGTATTTGATGATATAATTAATTGGCAAATATAATATGTTACCGATGTCTTTTTTATTGAGGTAGCACAAGAAAGAGAAAAATAGAAAAATCCTAATTAAAATTAAAATTTCATCTTCATTACCTATTTTTGCTGATAGGAACAAAAAATTAGTGGATTATTGAAAAAAAAGCTGAAGCAAAAAAAATATAATAATTTATATTTATCTATTTCATTTAAATTTCAACTATTACTGTAAAATATTAATGATGTAGATAAATACGAATTAACAATTTTGAATTTTAATTAATAAAAGAAAAGTATTTTTTTCAGTTCCTTTTTTTTTTATCAATGTCAAAGTTTTTTTCTTTCTTTTTGATAATTTTCTTATGAAAAATAGAAATAAAAAATTATGGAGTATTTTTGATTAATTCTAAATAAAAATTATTTGAAAATAATAATTACTGATTTGGTTGGAATAATTTTGGTACATGGTATGTCCAATGTATACAATGAGTGTAATGCAATATCACCGTGGCTATTAACTTCTAAAATAGTATTTAGTAGTGGCGTCCAATGTTCCTTGAAATAGAGTGTATTTTTGAAAATCATTTCTGGTGAAAATTTCAACTGTGATCGCGAATTTAAATGAAATTTTAGAAAATTTTGATATTGCCATAATTTATTAGCAGTGGATAGCTCTGGAACTGTCCAATATTCATGTGACCAAATTGTCAACTCTAAACGACCACGATTCATCATTTCGAGAGCTCGCATAATTTCAAGCTGAAAACCTCACAAATTTTAATATATTTGATTAAAATGTTTATTAAGTGGAAGTATTAACATTACTGCTTAGAAGCGTGGAAAATTTTTGTTTCGATTAGTTAAAAAAAACACACACACAAACATATGAACATTTATTTCATTCTTATTAACCTTTGGTCGTTTTTAAATTGCTTATTTCTAATAATAAATTAATTAATTTTTAAAAATAAATAAGCACCTGAAATGTCACATTGAAAGGTTTGTATGCAAATTTCTTCAATAAACTATTTACTGTTTCAACTGTAATTGGTGTTTTAAGTGACTCATCCAATTCCTGAAAAATGAAATGTTTACTTTTCAAATAAAAAAGAAAGTAAATAAAAAGAAATGATGGAATTTAGGCATATTCGGCAATTCGGTTACTGCCAGTCATTTACAATTATAAATGAGCTTCCGATATTGCAATGCAAGACTTTATTTCATTTCATTTAAACGGATTCTTTTTATAGTTTGAAATAACTTTCTTACTTCACATTACTATTTAAAAAGTTGTAGTTCTAAAAATTTCAAAAAGTAATCGAGAAAAAGATCTAGATATTTTTCTTTTATTAATTAATATTTAATAATAATTATCATTCATCTTGTCATAATATTTAATAATTCAATAAAATTTTTTTTTCCAACGTATAGTATAGTATCAAATATTCTGCAAACAAAAAATTGATAGCAAATGTTAGGATTAATAGACAAACTTAGTTATTAGAAATAAGATTTTTTTAATTCTTTTAAAAAGTTAACAAATTTTTTAAAAAATTTGAACTTTATGAATAAAATCATAATTAAATAATCATAAATATGTAGTGTGAACAAAAAAAAAAATCAGAGGAATGTGAAAGTAACCTGCTATTTCATACTTAAATAGCAAAATTTGTAAGCATATAAAATAAACAAATTTAAAAAATTGGCGCAAAAGTAACGTACCAATTCGGCATCGTTACCAGAACCATCAAATGTATTAACGTATTGAAGGATAAGAAAGAAAAAAATGCACAAAGACATCTTTTATTGCTAGAAAAGTTAGAAATGAGAAATAGATTTAGTTCATTTTAAACTTTTCTCATTTTTTTTTTCTCATCTTTAGTCTAAAGGATGATTAAATGGATGGATGATGTCATAAGATTTTATCATTTTAAGTTTACACTAACTGAATGTTTCAGGAAAACTTTCCGTTGTCAAATTGAAAATCACTTTTTATTTCACTCATTTGTCACTACAATAAATCAAATTTAACAAAAAAAAAATAAAAAAAAATAAATAATAGCTTCAGATTTTTTTTTACTATTTATTTATTAAAATTTTCTTATTCATTTTAAACTTATCGTAAATAATTTTGAATAAATTTCATTTGAAAATTTTTTATCATTTGATTTAATTTTGAAATAGTTTTTTCAAAACATGAAACAAGCAAGAAATTTGGAAAAGAAAAAGAAATGAAATCATAAGTGATTGAATTAGGAATCGAATATTGATTGTTGGTTTTTTTATGATTTATTAAAAATTATATGAAAATAATTACATTGAAAAAAAATCGATAAAAAATATAAATAAAAAAGATAAAAAGATCAAGAAAAAAAAAAGGATTGCATTAATTACTATTGATTAGTATCAGCTAATATTTATTTCTTATTTTATTTTCTCATATGCTATATTCATACAAATTTTGAATATTAATGAAATGAATAAAGCAAACTTTTTTATTCTTTTTAAATAATTTTTCAAATATTTAATTCTTTTCTACCGATATTTGATAGTCTTCTTGAAAAAAATATTAATTGCGTGCGGTATGGTTGTTTCAATTGTGCTAATGCTTACTCTCAAATAATATTTGCTTTAAAATTGATTTGCTCATAATTTTGAAATTATAATAATTAACAAAATGAATGCAATATAGGATTTTTACTTGAGATAATTAATAATTATATGAACAATAAGTTTTTCTTAATCTCTTTTTTACTGATTAATTCAGTTTTCTAATAGCTGTTGATCAAGATTCGATCAATTTTAATCGATCAATTTCCATTGATAAAAGTGATATTAGCGTAAAATTTTATAATGAATGAGAAAACAATTGCAATTACATAACTTAAAATTGAAAAAAATTGAAACATAGAATTTTAACTTTTACTTTTACTTTTACTGAAGTGTCCTGAAAATTGATATGAGTGACGAATCACCATCAACTTTACGACCGGGTCAAACTTTCACTCATCACGGCAAAAAATACAAAATATTGAAACAAATTTGGTTTGGACCATTTAGTGAAGTAATGATTGTTAAAGAAATTAATGGAAATGAACGATATGCAATGAAAATTGAGAAAACAAACGATCCACAAAGGTAACTATGATTTGATAATAATTTCATTTAATAAAAAAAAAAACGAAGCAAAAATCTTCAATTTGTTTGGAATAATTTCATTTAAAAAAAAAATTTTGATTTCATTTTATCACCTTTGTTTGTATCATTTTAATAAGACAAAATTTCATTTATTTTGTTTTAACTTTCATTACTTTAATTTTCATACTTGTATTACTTTAATAAAATTCCACATGTAAAAGTAAACAAATTAAACAGATACGAAAGACGGTAAATTAAAAATATATTTAATTTCTAAGGAAGAAAATATTTTGTTGTTACGAGCTTACACTCTTTAAATTTTATTTCTAGAATTACAAAAATTTTTAAATTTAAAAAGCTTCTTGTATTTCTGTAAATTTTAGAAATGAAAGAATATTGACTATAAAATAAAGTCAGTAGTATTTATAATTAACATTCTAATTAATATTGTAATAACAAAATTATTATGTGACAGATTAACAAAAAGTACATATGGAGGTCAAAAGTTCAAGTGTTGTAAGACAAATATTTCATTCATTGCTAGCTATAAGAGAATATGTATTCAAATTTAAATGATTGTTTATTTTTAGATCAGTACTAAAATTAGACGTTTTTGTGTTACGTGAATTTCAAAATACTAAAACGATAGGTATTCCACAATTAATTGATCAGGGACGTACCAATCAAATTAAATACGTCATTATGCAACTTCTTGGGCCAGATTTGGATAAATTACGTCGTTGTTTACCAGGCAAAAAGTAATACTTTAGTTTTTTTTTTTTTTGGAAAAAAAGATAAAATTAAATCTAACTAAAAGTTAATTTAACTTAAAAAAATTTCAAAACTATTTAATTAAAGTATAAAATTTAAATGAAATTTAGATTTACTTTAACAACGGCACTTCGTCTTAGCATACAAACATTAGATCGAATTGAAACGTTACATGATACGGGTTGGCTTTCACGTGATATTAAAGCAAATAATTTTGCAATTGGTTTAAAAGATGATAATCAAACAGTTTACATTCTTGATTTTGGATTTGCTAGACGATTCAGGTAAATATGTTATCACGCAGATACTACATAAATTGATTATCACGTATCACGTAGACTTGATTATTTAGATTAAAATATATTAACTATAGCAAATATTTCATATTTTTGTTATGCATACATTTTGCATTCATAAAAATTTTTGCTACTGTTTAAATGCAAAAATGTAAAAATTATTTTGAATTATGTTAAATTAATTCTAATATTATATTAAATTAATGTAGATTTGAAGAAAAAAATATCAAGGAACATTTTGTAAAATTTAACAAAAAATTTAAAATTAACAATTGAATTAATTATTAGCTTATTAAGTATAATTTAAGAGATAAAAGTGGTAAATTTTATCAGCCACGTAGTTCAGCTGCACTCATAGGTTCCATTTATTATTCATCATTAGCAGCGCATGCATTTAAAGATCAATGCCGAAAAGATGATATTGAATCATGGTTCTATATGGTTTGTGAATTTATTAAAGGTAAAATAATATCTAATTCTAACGTAGCATTTATTTTTATCTTTCACTTACGTAAACAATAACAAAATTGTACGTATCATTTTTTTTTTCTAACAGAATGATATTAAAAGTATATTAATATAATTGATCTGTAATCTTTATGTAATATAAAATCTAATAATTATAAAAATTAGTAATAATTAATATAAAATCTAATAATTATTATAGAAGTTCATCTATATGTGAATTCTAAATAAATTTCTTAAAAGTAGCATTGAGTATAAAAACATATCCTTCTAATATTTTATTACTTATCTTTCTACTAAATTTATTTCATATAAGTAATATATATTATATGAAATTTTATAATTTAACTTCTTAAACAATACTCGAAGAAATGATAAATAATTTTTTGAAAGAATAGTATTTATAATATTCCAATTATCAGTTTTATCACTTTAAAATAGTACTCTTTTTCTTCCATATCATTTACAAGTAACAATAAACTTATACAATTAAGATTAAAGATTATGTAAGATCAAAAATTTGAATTATTTAAAATATTATTTAGGTCCACTTCCATGGGCAAATGCAGATGTTCGAGAAGATTATTTGTTAATTGGTGAATGGAAACGTTATGCAAGATTTAGTGGACGATATGAATTACTTAAGGGAGTACCAGAAGAATTTGATAAAATACTGGAAATGATCGATAATATAAAGTAATCGTTGTAATATGAGATTCAGTTTTTTTTTTTTTTTAGAGAAAGAAAATTGAAAAAAATAAAAAATGACTTTTACAAATTGTTTTGCCACTAATTAAACTACCTTTAATTTATTATTATTTGCTAATGTACTTTGGAGTGGGTGTCATATAGTAATGAATTAGTATTATTAACAAATATTGTGTTAATTAATTAATAAATTAGTTAATTAATCAATTAATCAAGTCAAATAACAAAGATAGATCAAATATAAAATCGGATAAATGAAGTAAAATAAATCTAATGAATTAATTAAAAAACAGAAAAAAAAAATGATTTTTTTTTGATCTAAGAAGTATCATGCAATTTTGTTTTTCACTCATTTATAAACGCTAATATTTTAAGCTTGCAATTTTGTAGATATTTTGAACGACCGGATTATCGGACTTTCCGTAAATTGATCAATAATGTTTTTATCAGATTAAAAGTAAGCATTCTGATAATTGTGAAAAAACAATTCTTTGAATTCTACAATTTCAGTCATTCAGATAATTCAAAAAATAGTGCAGTATTTTTGCAAAAAAATATTAAAAGAAACATCAGAATAGAAAAAAAAACAATAGTAATTTATAACACATTAAAATTTAAATTACAGAAATTTTTATCTTAATTATTCCGTTTCTATTCAAATTTTTATTTTAATAATTTAATTTCCACGTAATAAGTTTAAGTTTAATGAAAATGAAAAAAAATTAACAAATATTCAAAAAATGATGAATATAAAAAATATTTATCATTTAATCCTAAAATATTTAATCGCCGAAATGACCTATATTGATTAATTATTTCTTAACTTTAAAAATGCGTATTAAAGTAAAATTTTGAGTATTTTTTTTTTCTTGTTTCGCCCTTCTGATATGTTTGATTATTTTTCCATGTGACTTAGTATTATATCTTTTTGAATGCATTCTTAACGAATATGTAATTTTAGATTAAATTTATTCTTAGTATATGGGAAATCATTATGAAATTTTTTTTTCTTTTTTTAAAGCTAAATCGTAATGCACCATTCGAATGGCAAACAAATCCAAGTCTTATTCAAAAAGCTTCTGTAATCGGTGATCAAGGTCAATCATGCTTTATCAGTTATCGTTTACGAGAATTAACAAGAAAACGAGATGATACAATTTTTCTACCATAAATTTTACTACATAATTTAGTATTATGCGAGTTTTAAATTTCATTTTATTGTTTCTATTATAAAATTTAATCTGACAGTATGCATGCATGCAATTATATTATTTCTAAATTTTATTTGATAATCAATTGTAACATAAAAGACATAAAAGATTTTAAAAGATGCAAACATTTTTTTTTTTAATTCTTCAAACTTTCTTATATTTCATTCAAATTCGTTATGTTTTACTTTCTCTTTTATGTTCTTTTTTCCCATCTTTTTTCCTTTTAAAAATCAAAAATTACAATGAAATTGCTATTAATCATTTTGTAAATGCACAACTGTCAGCGCTAAAAGTTTGATTTAAATGTTTGAAAAATAAACTTTTTCATTTTTCTTTATCTTATCCTAATAAATATTCTTGGTTTTTTCATTCTTTTTTTTTTCATTTCTGCTGCGAAAGCATTATAAAATTCAGTTTGCAACTGCGAAGTATTAATTAATTAATTAATTATTGCCAACAATTTTTTTTTTACATCTAACACTGACTTGCATTGACATTTTTAGGACGTATAACATGATTTGATTAAAAAAGTATTATATTAATTTAGACAATTTTGATGAGTTTTAAAAAGTCAATTTCAACATTTCATTGAATCAGTGAAGAAATGCTTAAAAAAACATTTTGTAAAATGAATGAAACTTTAAATTCTAAATAATTATTCTTAATAAATCATTGTTCAAATAATTAAAGTTTAATTATAATTTCACTAATAATTATATTTTTTAAAATTACTAACATATTATTAATAGTTGGCAAATTAATATGATGATAATGTCAGATGATTCAGTATTACAACATTTTTTTTAAATTAATCGGTTTTTTCATAAGTTAATTGCAATTTACATTTCTGGTTGTACTTATATGAAGTAACATTTTTCCTACTTAAAAGCTTTCATAAGTATTAGAATAAGCAAAATTTAAATTTCCATCTAAAGCTCATCATTCTATTATCTCTTTCATACGAATAAACAATTAAAATTTTCAATTTAAAAAATTTTAATTATTCATACTGTTAAATGATAAGATAAGTTAGATTATCAATAATCAGCACTATAAATATAAAGAAAAAAAAAGAGAGACAAAGTGTTAGAATCCAATCAGTATTGAGTGTAATAGATAACAGTTGTGATATCACTGATTATTGATATGATAACAGGCATGCTGGTCCGTCTTTGGCATGCATTATATGATATTTCATAAATTTAATGATCTCAATTCGATATAGCATTTATCCTTATTGCGGTTTAATCAATCCGAGATATATCTTCTAAACACGGTGCATCCGAAGCTGCCAAACTCGACCGCACTTTCGTTTTTTTTTTTTTCAGTTAAATTAAAACTATTTGAGAAATTTTATAAATTAATCAGTTTAATTTTAAAACAATTTTCATACATACAATATTTATGTTTTGAAAAAATTAGAAAAGAAAAAAAAAATAGCGGTCAAATGCGGTCATCTCGGGTTTAAGCGATTTCATTGAGAGTAATTACAAATGATGTACAGTTAAGCTGCACGAGAGGATTTTGACGAGATCACCAGACTAACTCAGTGGATCACTCTCCCGAGATATACCAGAACAGACCAGCACATTTTTACTTCGTGTTAGTTCAGTAAATGTATAATGCATTCATTATTTCTTCCAATACTAAATGGATTCTTACTGATGGAATTATCATTACATATATTCTACATAAGATTATTCTCACTTAAAATATTATACTTTCTTTCTTTTTTTTGATCTATGAACTTTGAATAAATACTAGTAGATAAGTGAGAGAGAAAGGGAGGGACAGAGAGAGAGTTTGTAACCTATTATTCCATATTGAAATGGGATTGTTGAAGAGATGTAAACAAACATAATGTTCATGATGACTCTGTATATTCCTTCGCACTAAATTTTCTTTTTTTAATTCAAAATCTTTAATTTCATTGATGCTCAAATCATCATTATTATCATTATCACTGTTATCATTAAATGTGATACAACAATATTCTTTGATATTTCATTTGCCCAAAACATTTATGAGATCATCGATTTCTGGAAAAAACAAAAAAAAAAAAAAACTCGGCAATTTTTATTAATTGACGAATAAAAATAATATCGCTTTCCTTTTGTGAATATAAAACAAAGGCAGTATTATTTTGCGAAGAGAGAAAAAAAAAGGCTTTTCCAACGTAATTTTTTTTTCATAAAAGAAAAAGTTGCGCTAGAAAATCAACTATTTCTACTATTCCCATAAAAATTTCCCGTTTTTTGTTTTAACAATATGTACATATTATGATTCAAAATTGTATCAATTTTTGTTCCAAGTGATTGCTTCTTTTGATGTAATAATACAATATCATTGTATGAAAAATTTTATCATATAAAATACATGTATACAAAATATTCCTACCACTGCTATAAAAAATGAAAATTATGGAAATTCGCTATAACATCCATTAGTGGCATTTATAATCTCGATAATTTAACGAAAATTCCAGAAAATTTTCTAATATAATTTTTTTTCTGTTCTAATTGCTGCTAGTTTTAGTGAAATGCAAATAAATGGAGAAGCATTTTATGTAAAATACCAAAACAGGAGTATCATTCTCATTCAATTCCCAAAAGAAGTGATTTAGTAAAAACACAATGAGTATTCAACATTTGGATATTATTGCCACATCATCCACACGTGCCGCCAAACCGTTTACCATTTCTTTGGTTATTTCATGAGCTAACCTACAAAAGAAAATGAATTAATAAAAACTGAATTAACAATTCCGAAGTTGAAATAATGATGCGATAAGGTTGTATTAAGATCAATAAGGAATAGGGGAAACTTTCCCCAGTAACACTTTCTGGATTTCATGTTAAATTTAAGCTCATAAAATTCGAAGATGCTGAATCGAATCATCTAAAAGATAAAGCAAACTAATGTTAGTTAGTATTAACAGAAGAGGATTCAATATCATCCTTCTTTTTTTTCTTTCTTCCTAACTTTCTAATGTATCTCTCCTTACAATGTACTATTTTATTTCAACCTAATCTATTTTCCTTGATTTGATTGAGTAAAGTGGTTCCACTCCCAAACGTCCATCCTGAAGTATGATTTGTAGCATAAGACAGGAAGAAAAATTACAAAAAAAAAAGTAATGCACCGATAAACCGTTTCTTGTTGAATTTTTTGTTGTGTATCTCTGAATTTTGAGAATCTCTGTTTTGAAGGTGGAAATGACGTTGTAGCTCGACGTGATTGCATCAATCGACGTTTTTCCTGGAAAGATATTGAAAACTAGCTAATGAATTATTATATGTTTATCATCATGTGATCATTTGTGTTATAGCATAAACGTTGATAAAATTATATAATATAAATATCTCATAAGTAACAAATGTAAACGGAAACTCTTTTAATACTAAGGACAGAAATATTTTGATAGAAAAATTAAGGTATGACTTTTCAGATAACTTTTATATTGTGCAAGTTTCACTTTAGTAACTTACATGAAGGTCATAAGGTAGTAAATATCCCGGGCTACGATGTAATGTTTGCTGAACTTCACGGAAGGTTGCCGCAGATTTCGGTCTGTGTGGAGTGCGTCGTGAAGGACTAATTTCACTCGCTTTTCGTTTCGCTACTTTTTTTGTTTTATACTCCTCTTTGATCCTTCCTGTGATCATCTACAAAAAAGTGAAAAAAAAAAACAGTTTTTATTCTAACATTTTTTAATCACTCAAACCAACGTATGTCACACTTACTGCATAAGGTGTCAAAACTACATAGTGGAATAGGCACAATTCGCTAAAGACTTAAAATATTCTATTGTTTATTTCTTTTTAATTTCTTTCTCTGTGTTTCCTGTCCTAAACTTTTAAGACTCACGAAATTTAACAAAGCAATTAATGTTAATTTAAATGATCCATAGCAATAATGTGTACTCTCTCCGGTGGTTATTCAAAAATAAATTACAGTTTTAAATATTACTAAATGCATAAAAGCAAGCAAAACCTCATTTAAACGTCGCACGATAACGTTATGAAAGATATCGATGGCTTTTCGAAGCTGTTCAAATTTTGACGTGAAATTCTTTTCATGTATAGAACAAAATTCTTCGAGACGATACAACATATCGCATAGGCAGCTAGCAAAGAATGCACAATTGGCAATTTGAAATGGGCTAAAAATAAACATTTTACTATCACTTATTCCACTATCACCATTATTATCATCTATTGCCACTGTCACTGCCGATCGTATTTTACGCTAAGACAAACTAGAATTTTTTCATTGTATATCTATATTTTGCAATTCATTGAAACTGTTCCATTCTATGTAGCATTATTGATCATTATTGATAATTCTAATGTAAAAATGATAATTAATAGTTAGTGTCTTAATCTTATTAAAAGTTTAAAGATGAAAAAAAAAAAAAATGAAAACACAAACTAACTAATGTAATGCCAAATAAAAAAGAAAAAAAAAACCCCGTAATAATAACTAACGTTGAAATTCTGGCAGCAAAACAACGCAACAGTGTGTAAAGACGTCTGATAAATTGTTCGAAACGTAGCAGCTGGAAGTGATCGGAATTTACAAACTGTTCCAGTTGTAATCGAACGGAAAACAATGCAGCAGCATCACGATTTATATTAGCACCAATATCACAGAATGCAAGATTTGCTAAAACATCATTCATAATGTAGTTGTGATATGCGCTATCTTTTTTATAGTTACATTTTTCACGCATTTATTTCCTCACTTAATTTTTAATAATTTATTTGTCCAAAACTACTTTTATGATCAACGAAGGGCAGCTAGGAAATATAATATCGATATAATAATATAGCAGTCGCATGCATCTATTTGCATGATAGAACACAACAGTTATGAATCATAGCACTTTTTCATTTCTATAATTTCTTAATCTTGTAATTTTATACCAATGAAAACAAACAATCGCAAAAGATGTTTCGTTATATGATAACTTTTCATGCTTTAACCATTTCTGCCAATAATTATCATTATTAATGATATCTTAATAGTAATTACTTACAGCTTTTGATGAACGATTCTACGATAAGCTTCAAGTGGCATATCAATAAATCGACATTTTGATGGATAATCACACGTCGACAACTGGTTGATGATTCAAATCCCAAGTTTTGAAAGATTAATTGTTGTCCGTAAGTAGTAGTATCAGCTGGTCCAACATCATTTAGTATTTCTTTCACCGTACTATCAATAAGATACTTTTGGAAGGAACGTTTAGCTAATAGTTTCTTGAAGATTTGTTGCGCAATAATTTCGGACTTCATCTCAGGTAATGGACGTCTCACTTGAGATGATGAATGTTTCATCTGAGATGGCGAACATTTACTTGGATCATCTCTCATATCTGTAAATAGAATATTTCACCACTACGCCAAATAATTGTGTGATTTAATCACTAACAATTACTAATTCCCTAATTATTGACACTTTAGCTTTATTGTTAAACCTTCATATACATATTCGATAATGAAAACTGATTAAGTCAAATATTCACAATAAAAGGAATGAAAATTAATAAATAATATACTTTGTACACTAAAATAGATAGGGAATTTATATCATAATTAGTTGAAGTATTCCTAATGAACATATAATTATGATAATGGACTAAAAAAAAACACGAATTAAAGGAAAACAAATAAATATGTATTTCTTGAGTTTACATATTCATAAAATACGCATGATTATTTCACGTAAACCGTGAAAAGAGATATATATTACTTCTTTTATTCTTTTATATAAATTAAACAAAGTGCTACAATAAGAGATATAAAAACCTTAGTTAATATTAAATTAAATAATAAACAAAAAAGAAAGAAATGGATAAACAATAAATTGTTCGTTCATATCGGATATTTCCAATACGATAGCATAGCTTGCGGAGCTAAAACAATCTGAAATATCTCGATACTAATATTTGATGAATTACAAACGAAGTAATAAAGTTAATGATGAAAATTTCACTCAATTGCTTATTTTAAATAGTCTCCAAGACATTTCGATTAAACTTCAAAAAAAAAAAGAAGATGAAAGACTAAATCTAACCATTTTCCACTTTATAATTATATCTATAATTAATTTCTTGATCATCAAAATTTTCAAATTCTATTCACAATTAAAATTTTTAACAATTATAATCAAAACCATAGTATTTTACAGTTCAGTGAATTTAATAGAATTTCAAACTTACAGTTTTCTAAAGCAATTTTTTCTACATGAAAAAACAACACAACAAAAAATGATTTGAAAAAAATCAATACAATATATGAAAAGAGAATGATAAGAAAACATGGATTTGAAAGAGACGAGAAATACCGAAAGAATAGATGATAAAAGGTCATAACTAACCTTATCCAAATAATACAACACCATGCATGATGGACGATTGACCAACATCTGACCCCAATTGACAACCACTGAAAAAAAGGAGAAAAAAAAATGTCACTTCCTCATCGTTTGCCTCACACAATATGACTTGTCTTCATTTCTTTTCCCTCTCTCTCTTCCTTTCTCTCTCTCTCCGCCATCATACCTTACTTCCTTCCAAAAGTTATCATTTTACCTTTCCTTCTTTTTCTCTGCTTCTCTGAATCTCTCCTTTGTTTTATTATTATTGTTTATGAAATGTCTCATATATAAGAAAGTGTATTCATTTATTCATTATCAAATTTATCAATTTATCATCATCACTATCATTATCAGTTGAACTGAAGAAATATTTTAGTGAATTACTTAAAAATTATAATGATCTGTATTTGTGTAAAATTCATATTTCTTGCACTTTTCTTTTTAAAGAAAATACCAAAATCATCGTTCTTACGTGTCATTTCTTCTGGTCTTTTTTTTTTTTTTTGTAATCTGTTTAAGTATTTTTTTCAGGTAATTAAACTTAAATTTATACCAATAAAATTCAATTTAATGTCAGTTAGGATAGGGTAAAATAAGTCAAATAGACAGTTTCTTTTTTTCTTTAGGTTAAATTAAATTTCTTCATGGAAAACGTTTAGAAAGTTAAATAGGATATGGCTAGAGCTATATAATGCTTAGCAACATCATATGTAACTTCACTACTACCCTAATCATCAATTTTTACCCTTCCTTGACTATTTGCCCTACCGTTTGCCCATCCATAATGATTGGTAAATGTTTCGGTAGAGACTCGAGATTCAGCATTTAGAGTTTACCTAGTCCTAATTTAAATAAAATTTTCTTCACCTCAATGGGCATCTGAAAGATGTTGATCCCAGGTTGATTGGTTTCGAGATTCGGGATTAATTTCTGAATTATTTTCTCGTCCGAGAAAAACGAGGGAGAGAGATAGAGAGAATAGCAATAGAAAATCATATATTAGGTATGCAATCGTTTCTTTTTTCTCTCATATTCATTTCATTCATATCATTTCACGAGTTATCAGAATGATAATCCATACAATTAAAGTTTAATTTTTTGTTTGACTCTTGAAAAGGAATACCTCGAGACCATTTCATTACTTGTAAATTAAGATGTCAAATAATACAAAAGCAAAGATGGCTCGATTGGCTTTGGTATTTGTTTATGGAACATTGAAACGTGGCGAACCAAACGCATCAGTTATGGCAGATCTGGTAACCGGAATGCAAAAATTCATAGGAACCGGTAAAACTATCAATGCATATCCTCTGATTATTGCTTCTGAATACAATATACCTTTTTGTTTGGATAAACCTGGAATTGGAAATGTAAGTTTCATGCATTCAATTATTATTCTCTAAATAGAGGAAATTGAACTAATCGGAGTAGGCTTGGGAAGTAAAATTTTGCCGGAGAATTAAAATCTTACAATTAAACAACACAAAAAGCATTGTAGTGATACAGTTAAACTACAAAATAGAAATGAATAATTCTTACCTTTCATATCAGTCAATATTTAATAATTTTTACCTGACGACCCATTCTAAGGGTTGTCCAATACAAATCACAAAAAAAGAAAAAAAAAGTATCTTGCAGCGTATAAATGGCGAATTATATGAAGTTGATGAGCAAAAATTAGAGGTACTTGATAAATTCGAAGGACATCCAACTTTCTACCGAAGACAACCACAACAGGTTTCATTCGCTATCCAATTTAACATATCATTCCGATTTCTCTTCTTATGTGACATTTCCAATGGAATAAATATCAGGTTGAAATGGATCATAATGGTACCACCGTAACAGCATGGATATATATGTTACCCAAATGGACACCAAATTTACTTCAAAGCTCTAGTAATTACTTAGAAACATACAATTCCAATGGACCTCACAATCGGCCATATATTCAAGGGTTAGAATTTACGAAACTTTAGGCTAGGTTTTTTTTTGGGGGGGAAAATTCGAATTTCTCAATGATAAATTTTGAGAAACAAAAAAAATTCACACTCAAGTGTGACTAGCTCTAAGTTGCATTTATAAGCGTATAATTAACCAGTCTATCGTTTCTCAGATCTTATGCTTAATATTCAAAAGTTGAGAACCTACTTCAGATCAACTTGAAATTTCACTTTAAATTACTACTAAGTCTGAAACAGCGCTCATTAACCATTTGATGTGGATGGCGCATAAGCTGAAGTAAACATATCCGGGCAAAAAGTTCACACATTTAATATTAATGAAATCCTTTTTCAGAGAAAATTGCCAATGTTTGGACGATTTGTAACATGTAGTTCATTGTGAGAAATTTACAATTCTATATATGTTTGTAATTTATGTTTGAAATAAAACAACGGACAGTTGAAAGAACATAAAACGAACTTATTGTAAAGAATGTAAATATTTCCTGCATCAGAATTTCGTATTACATATAAAGAGAATTATACAGACAAATTAAGCACAACATCGAAAAATATGAAAAGATTATCAGTAAGTATGACGATGTGGAAAGTACCTAACAAATAGAAAGTAATTTCAAAGGTGAAACAATACAATTAAATTGTCGAGGGTTTTTTCAATCAGTAGTTGTGAAGTAATAATAATAATATACTAAGTCATTGGTATGAAGATGAAGTTTTCTACAACTAGTTACTTTCCTAATTAAAAAATTGTTGCAGAAGCAAATCTATTAAAAGAATTCCTTAACTGTACCGAAGGTTGACTGAATAATCTGATTGTCCACTCGATAAAAACATTTCATCCGGAAGTTCTTTCTCTCAACCAACAGCACCCACTTCGTCTTGGATTTTAAGGAAGAATTTAAACATTATTAGATGACAAGCTCCTTTCAGTAGAAGTTAACGTTTTACCGTCTGAAAGCTTGTTTTTCTCATTAACCAACGCGTCAACAATAATTTTTTCTTCTTCAGTCATAGTTGGAGCTGCTGTCGAAACATTTCCATCATTCAACTGCATTAGCTTCATTTTACTCTGAATGATTTCCGGTAACGCTGCAATTTCATCATAAGTGACCTTCATTGCAACTCCTTCCGGTATATTTCGCTGGATGTATTCCAGGAATGTACTCGCTGTACTACCGGTAACATGTCGAATTGTAAGTTGACGAATATGTGTTCTTGTCTCATAATGAATTTGATTCTTCTTTTTTGCAAATTTAGCTCTGAGAGCATTTTGGATCCACCATACATACGGAAATACTTTTACAGAAACTATCTCAAGTTCCAGGTGTTTGCAAGCGGCCTAAAAAAAGATTTTCATAAAATCACAACTTTGGTCCTGGCAAAGTTATAATACCGTTTATCACATATATATGGTTTAAGTAATAGTTGTACTCAGCTGAAATAGTTCATTTTAAAATAACTTTACCTTCAGAAATGTGGTATATGACTTCAATACTGCCTTGTCATGACCTCTATATTCCAACTCAATACGTGGAAATAATCGATCTAATTCAACGGTCGAATCTTGTTTAAAAGATGGCCTAAATTTTAAATATCTAAGAAATTTAGGATTACAGAAGTGATCTAGAAATATGGTTCGAAATAAAATCAATCATCCATTTTCTATAATTGGTTAAATTACGTAACTCAAACATATCCACATACCGTTTCAAAATGTATTATGTAAGAGAATATTTACTATTTCTAACACCTCTTCTCCGTTTGAAAATCCGAACACTGCTTATGCCACCGTAAGAGATCACAATAACTTCAGTCTCAAACTAGAGCTTATCAACTGCAGCCGACGAAACTCACAATAGAAGATAAACGAAACTCACGTCAATGGTGCAGCAACACGTGAAGACGGTCGAACTGAAGGTATAACGGATGAAAGATAAACGTCGAGAAAACCTCGAACGATATGCATGCGTCCGAACATTTCCGTGAGCAATGAGTGAGACTTACACGTATACCACCCTATCGCCACGTCATTCTGCATAAAGTGCAACTATCACAGAAAAAGTTACCATTGCTTCCCTTCTAGCCGTAACGTTAGCCGTCTCAAATAAGACCCCATCCAATCCATCATTTAACAAAACACTTCGCTTCCGTCCCTGCACATGAAATTTGACTTCCTCAGTATCCTAAGAATTAAATCTAAACATTCCTGAACTTCATATTACACCTCAATCATTTCACTACATTTACAATATCATTGTTGTCGTAACCTTTAATGAATGCAAAAAAGAACAGAATGACAAAGCATTATGACTTCTATAAATCCGCTGTAATGCAATGAAGGCAACACAATGGAAATATCATTTTTTAAGAAAAATCAAGCCGACAATTAGATTAAGCAGCCCAACAAAGAACAGGAGATAACAATAAGACCTCCTACTTCACGTGCTTAGCATACAAGTAAATTCTGCTTTAGTTAAGATAAAACGATCATTTGCGAAAAGGCGAAAGAACAAAACCAGCAAAATGTGCGACAGTATAACAAATCGTATTTTCATTTCCCCGAAAAAAACCCAATACACAGTAAAACATTTCTGCATGAGAAATCAAATTTTGTAATGAACAAACTGTTAGGAAAGTTGCCCATATATACGGGTTTATCACAAAGAAATTCGAAGCATCCTTTCAATTTTTTAAAATTCCAGTCGAATGATATAAAACCTGGAACATTTCATATTTGTACTACATAACAACAATACTGTCGACGTCTAATGATACATTTCTCCACAGCCCATATATATATTGCGCTGAACATGTAACCGAGAAACCAACAACTATTTCTAAACACTACATTAAACGATTAAGCAGCCCTTGATGTATTACTATAGAATCATAATATCTAGATGAAAATTTAGATGGTTTTTCCAGAAACTTGGAGGAAAATCTAAAAAAAAAAAGAAACAGGGAAATTCTTCAACAAAAAAAGAAATTCTTCAAAAACTAAACTATTATAAAAAAAGTATATAAAGTATACATATAGACGAAGCTACAGTTAAAATCCCATGAAACACGAGATTAAAACTAATGCTAGTTGTTGACAAAAAATACACAGAAGCTTGTATAAAAGCACAGGAGAAAACAATACACAAATACCTCGTAACAAAGAAAAGAGCACAACTACTGATGGGTTTTGAATAGAAATACTCAGACTAAACACCAATAAATATATATGGGTCCATAGAAATCATTATAAATAGTTCAAGAAAAGCCAACTGTGAAGAATAAAACAATTCTGGACATCAAAGACAACACTAAACGTCCTCAGTTCCGGTTCTAATAAGAATTCGTTACAAGATTTGAAATTAAAGTTCAAATATCTCGCTAAACGCAGAAAAAAGTTACAGAAAAAATTCGCAGTCAACAAAATTGTCCACTACTAATAAAATTTACTTTCATGACATTTTTTTGGTAAAATTCCCCTGGAAGCGTCGTCGTATTGGAGTAACATAAGTATTTGAGTTATTCGTTTGAAGCGGATGTGATGGAGGTACTGGATTTGGTGCTCCACTTGATGTTACCTAAAAATTTTGACAATATTTGCAAACATCTACTCAAACATGACATATTTCTTTTATATTTCATAAGAAAGAATTAAAGACAATAAACAGTTACTCACTTGTCTAACTGTTGAAAGCAGAGCGGTACGATCAGCATTCGACGATGACATACCACCACTAACATGTTGCCAGGCATTGCTGGAAGTTCCTTTATTTGTCCAAGGGCCTGATGAATCTCTGTCAAATGAAACTGTTGTAAATCCATCATTTCGTCTACAATTAAACAAAAAAAGTGCATTTCTAACTACCGTGGAAATAAATCAAGCAAATACATCGCGTGAAAGATCCCTCCGACTCGTGAAAAGAAATAGTAGCAGTAAAAAACTATATCAGAACAAAGTAACCTCCTCTTTTCATCATCCTTCTTTAATTTTTCGATTTTTTCTGCAGCTTCAAAAGTTGGGAATAAATCTTGATCATTAATATTTGGCACTGCACTCGCTCTGGTAATATTTTGCATCAAACAACGCGGTTTCCAAACAGCTGTTGCCTGTTTTTTAGGCACTGATAGAATTTCTTCAGATTCCTTTTTCTGCAAAAAACAGCAATTTTTTTGTAATTTGATATACTCCCAATAAGGGTGACCGTATTCATTATATCTCTTTGTATTGAATAAAGAGATTAATGAGTCTCAAATTGCCGCAGCAATCACCAAAATAGGGTTAATTATACTTATTTGACCTACATGTTCAAATCATACAGCCACCCTTTTTTTCGATCACTGTGGAACATGTTTTATATATAGTAAAACTACCAGTAAAATGAAAGAATCCCTTATCTAACAGTACTATTCGAAAATCGACAAACCTCTGCAGTGCTCCACGTTTTCGGGGCTTCATTGGTAGCTGCTTTTTCGTCTTCCATGGCTTCTTCAGTCTGCTCAGTTAGATTCATGTCCCGAATTCCAAGTTCTTCAAGAGCAATTTCTCTACAAAAAGATACAAAGGATAAAAAGAATAAATAATCATTCATAGACACTTTGCCTGCATTATAAGAAATGATGTTTAAAGATCTCTTACAAACTGCAAGGCAAAAATCACTCCCCCGAGAAAAGATAGAATGGAAGTTCAATAAACGAAACAAGAAATACTAAAAGACAAGTTCAATTCAACCAGTGTGCTATTTCTAACTGCATTACACGCGTCAAAAATTCAACACGTGAATAAAATAACATAACAGAAACGAACTTATTTGTATCTTTATATTCAAGCCATTCAGAATCTTCTGGACGTTTATCGAAAAAAGAAGCATCATCTTGAGCACGTCGTTCTTCTTCCTCATCTTCACGATCGCGTTCTTCCTAACAATACGATTACACTGTGTAGTCATACAAAATATTATTAATAACATATATTTCACTATTCCCATTTGATTATTGCTCCCAGGAAAACAATAAGAAAATCTCTTTATGATTCTTATCCTGCCTATGCTTTTTAAAATGTGATAAAAAATTTTAAATTTAAAAAAAAAACTTCACTGTGTATAACAAAACCAGATAATCCAGTAACTGACCTGCCGTCTCGCTTTTCTTTCTAGAACCTGACCGACTTCATCGACACTCAGCTTTACTTTTTTCTTCTTATCTTTCACTTTGGCAGATTTCTTAGCAAAAAATTGTGACAAATCGTCACCCATCTATAAATTCATACATATGTTTGCGTATATTCTTATTTCAATATGTATTAGCTATCTGACAGAGTTATTTAAAGTGTGTCTTAGCTACAAAACGGTTATAATTTGGAAATAAAAAAAAGTGTCGAAAATGAAAACCAAAGTAAATGCGAGGATTATCCGAACCCAGAAACTAGAGTAGGCATGGAAATAAACACAAGTATAACATCGGTTTGCATGATTTTACACTACGACATCAATATCATTTATCATATCACCCTACAACTACACGCTTCAATTTAGTTAACGATAACGTGAGAAAATTTTATAACATCAGCCGGCTGGGACAACCAATCCAAAATCATAGATTTATCACGCTTTTTTTTCCTCGCTTTCCTCCTCGCAGATCGCTCTCCTAGTTTTACCCCACCATTTCATAACAATCGCAAAATATGATACACAACATGTATTCTATTTTGTTCCGTAAAAGTCCATTATATTTACTCTGCAAAGGAAAGATATCTGCATTACCTACCTGATTGGTTAGATAGCTTGATAATGTGTATAAAAATCCAATTCGTTGCTACGATTAAATTGCTGTGAACTCCAAAAAGAAAATTGCGAATCAGCAACAAAAATACATCAGAGATGTTGGCTAAGGTCCAGTTCTTCACTCCAAATAATTGATTATTGATAAATGATTGGTGACAACAGCAATCAGCACAAGTGATCCGTATAATATGATATCACTTGTAACACCCAAATAAGTCTAGAAAAAATTGCAATTTCAACATATATATAAATCCACATTCTCGAACATATCCAGAAAACTTTTAAAATCTTTCATGAAGGTTTAATATAAAGATGAAAAAATAACGTAAACCGATGATCCTATCAACATATATGTCCTATCCATAGTACCCACGCACTGTTGACTTTTTCGACAGTACTGTTTGATAAATGATTTAAGACGAGAGTAAAAACCCGTCCTTTCATGAACCATAACATAAGGAAGCAAACTACACTAATAACTTTTTATGATCCAAATGTAATTTAAACACAACAAGTCAACTATAACAAAAATATTATTGTTCACAATGAAATCACAATGAATGCCATTTTTAAGAGTGGAACTCTGCAATAAGCTTTAATTCGGGGTAATCAATCCTTGCAGCCCTTACAGTAACTACTAAGATTGGTACCATCTGAATCACTCAACATTCCCATGTTCTATTCAACGTCACATGTACATCACGTGAACTACGAGTAAATAGGATTCATCAGTGTCCTGCTTTTCCTGCTTTCCTTGTCAAAATGTTCCAGCTTCATCTTTTCTTTCCATAGGAATTCACTATGAAACCTGCCGTCCCGACCCGAAAAATTCCCTCTACACCTATCGACAGTCAGTATGTACAAATAATTTTGAAACTTATGAAAACCTCAAACATTCACGTGACCAAATATTATCCAACTCTGTTTTATTGTCTTCTTTCCTTCACTCACTCAGTACTCAATTCTTCATATTGCTATTTGAGGAGTAAAATTCTTGGACTGTAGCGAGACGTATGACTGCTAAAACATTTGTCAAGAACCTCTTCATTAATCAAGAATGAAAGTCAGAGGTTCGAAAGCGATTAGATATCGCTCTAGTTCTGACCATAAATGATACCAACTAGCGTCCCATCTGCGGTATAATTAACTCCCATTACTTACCGCCACTGAATAAATGTCTCAGTTTCATCCCTATCACTGCTTCCCATACAAGTCATGCAAACACCACGTGTTGCACGTACTCTCCGCATTAACGTTAATTGAACGTGCTCTTTTCCCATCACACATCTTCTGTTCACTTCCTGGTACACGCAACTAACCAATGTAAGGCATCCTACTACACTTCATACATATATCAGAGCAATTACATAAAAACGTGCAAACCATACCGTGAACACGTGCACCAACATATCGCATAAAAAATGAGCAATACATGTTTAACTGCATACCTTATCCTGCTCCATCAGTATCATATTAATCGTAACAACTAATATTAAAACAAAAATGAGTCACCGAAAAATAAAAATACCTCTCGAGAAATTTGTTCAAACTTACCAAAAGCTTTGGCTCGGTATAACCACTGTATTGCTGTACGTTACTGGAAGTGACTTCACGTCGTGGACACTTATGAAATGGCTTAATTGACGTCTAACTGATATACATAAAGAGACGAAAGTCACGTAACACTCGCAGACCATCCTCATGCGACACACACAAATCGCAGTTACCGTATCTCTTACCGAGATGGTGCGAAAGTTCTCGTTTCAAGACCTAAATCCGGTTTAAACCACTTCAGCTTTTCGTATGTAAACCATACTCGAACTTTCGCTTCAAGATTGATAGAGTTTTTTTCAGCTTTCTTTTGCCATTCATTTAGCAGAAGATCTCCGTTTCTCTTTTCTTTCTCTTCGCTGTGGGGACTTTTCGTTATTTTATCGCATTTTGATGTTTTTGTTTTTTTTGATTTTGGTTTTTTTTGTTTCATTTTTGATTTTTGATTTTAATATTTTCTTTGTCGCTAATTTTGTTGCTGTCTTTGAATTTTTTCTTCCTTTTAATTTGGATATGATAAAAATAATTTCACTTTTTCATTGGAATCTTTATCATTAGCTTTGATTTGAACTTTCCACTTCAAATCTTAAATTTTGATTTCGATCACACGAAAGAGACGTGTGATGCGAATGAATAAAACGAAATGTGCAACATTTTTCCATCAATAGCTTTGATATAAAGTGGTGTAAAGCAATGTTAAAAGAATAAACGGAATTAATGATTAATTCTCACTTTAGTAAGTCATTTTTGGGGAAGCATGTAAGTCGTCAATTTTTCATTGAGTGAGTTATTTCTTGTGCTTTTTTTTATAGCGAATTAAGATAAAAGAGATATTATATGTTTCCTTAAAGGATTTTGAATCGATTAGTTTTTTAAGCTTTATCTGGCTTTGTCTTATTTTTATGCTTTATATGTGAGCTACTTGTCGATCTGGATGCGCAGTGTATCATTGTTCTAGTCAAAATTTGATTTTTTTTTTTCAGGATTACAAGAATGTTATCAGTTGGTCGTATCGCTGCTGCAGGATGTCGAAGTTGCCAAACAATATTGCGTAATTTGCTGAACCCAGAAAGTAGCGTGTTTGAAAGTCGAGCAAATTTTAAGGTTTTTTTTTTAAGTTTGAAATTTAACTGGAAGATTTTATGCTTCTTAAAGAACTTTAAGGTATGTATAGTTTAGAAAATTGTACAGTGGAATTTACATTGTATTTATACATCAACGAAACAAGACTCTTATGAAATTGGTTGAACCAATCATCTAAAGAAATTGTGTTCGGCTTTTTGATTTATACTTTAATTAGATTCAGCGTTACATCCTAAAATCCATTTTAATTTTATTCTTTAAACGAAGTTAGCCATAATATGTTTTAGGTCCGACAACAGCTGAAACTCCGATGTTCACATTGCTACTTTATTCGAGTTGATGGTCGTTGGGAAGTGCGATGTACAGAATATGCTAAACATCACCAAAAAGAACCCTTTAATGTGAAATTGTTATGGTGAATTCTCGAAAATATACTAAAATTAGAGAAATGTTTATATGACACATGGCAATGTATGCTTACATCTTTGTGGTAGCAATTAAACTGTTTTCACGTTCTGATAAGTTTGTAAATTATATGCTGTAACAGTTTTGATTACTTCAGTGCTGGAAATCATGATTTCATTTTCTTGTAATAAAAGTGCGTATATAACTTTCTTCATTACATAAAAGGTCACTTTGCCTGGTAACATATCTTTGTGAGTTTGATATGGTTGTATTCACTTGAGGGATTTAATTGGTTCAATTAACAAGATCAGGTGAATTATTTCTCGCTTTTGTTCGAAAAATTTAAAGAGCTTATCAGTGTATCGTAGCAAGTTTTGATCAGGATGAGCTCCATAGAAGTTGATGCGTGTGTCGAAATTTTGGCAGATCATTTTGGTCCGATAGCAGCTGCTGTTGGGAATGTGTTACTTAGCGAAGCTGTACCATTACCAGTTATATTCCAGAGATTACGCAAACAATTCAGAATTTCCGAGGTTAGTTCTTCTGGAGTTATGGTATTATGCTTATTTTCTGGTGCTGCACTTCGTAGGTCACAATTATATTGTTCTGGCAGTACGCCTACAGATAATTCAGTATGATATGGAGGACAGTAATGTCATCAAAAACTATTTTGCTTTTAATAATACCATTCTCCTTAAACGTACAAAAATTCATCTTGAGTGAGACGAATTTATTCTGAAGTATTAAATTTTGCTAGCTTTACGCTGTTGGAAGTCAAGAAAATTCTGAGCATTGGCTTCTGTGAATGTAAAGAATTTTCCGTGGTTCTTGTTCAGGAGCTGAAAGGCAGAAACATCAATTATGAGTTTTGCTTAGAAATGGGTAAATCATATCGTTTCTTCATGAATACGTCACTAGAATAAATGCGTTTTATTGTAGAAACTTTTGTAGTTGAAGTAGATTTATCTAGGAATTGAAAATTATTAGGCAAATAATTTCACAAACTTTTTTGAAGAAAATTGAGATTCTTTCAATCAATTTATATGATTTGAATTGACCACAGATAAGGCGAGCAATGGTAATTTTGGATCAACATGGAATCTTACAATTTGCTCAAGACGAACGCCAGCGTGTAATTTATTCTGCCCAAGTTACTGATATTCTACGTCTAGTACGATCAGCTAGATGCTCATTTGTTGCCAAAACGTTGTATGGTGAAATAGCGGAAGCAATATGTGAAGAAATTATTATTCAAGGAAGGCTGACGTGTTCATCATGTATCAGACGTGTTGCTGCTAGGTTAGAAGTGTCCAATAATGAGGTATGCTTTTATTGGCATCACAATTCTTGCAGATTAAAACAAATAGTTAAATGAGCCTCTTTTGGCTGGTGCTCTAGTGCTCTTGCTTTGACTTTATCAAAAATAAATGCATAAATATTCCTATGTTCGGAATATATTTGTGGTGTCATTTTTCGCAAATATGTTGAGCGTGCGCAGAAATCGACATGTACAAAAATTATGAAATGATATTTACAAATCCCACTTGTTAAAACTTCAAAAACCAAGGAATCGAAATAAAATGGAACACTTAATATGGCGGATCTAAAATCCCAGTATTAGAAATCCAAAATTCTAAAATTTGACCTAGAATTTTGGATCCTTTACTCACACAGTGCAGTAGGTCATTTATATTGGCATTTGCGAATTTCTAGGGGAAAAATGATTTCAAAAGGCAGTTATTTTTATCTTGATTTGATTTGAATATTTAGTTTCTTTTTCCAGTTTCGGTTCAATTTTTGATTATTTTCAGATAAAAACAATCTTTGCTCGGCTTGCTGAAACACAGTTTGTTATGCGGTATCCCAGAGTTGAGAGTAATTTTTGTGGATGTCCTATTTTTGAGAAGCATCCGGACCCATTTATGATGCCGGATGTGATTCTGGATGCAAAGAAGCAAGAAACCAGTAGTAAGTTTTTCTAAGTTAATCTACATAAATAATTGTGCTAGACGTGTTGGTACAGAAGTATTTTAAGTTATGCTCTAATTTTAGAGCATAACTCAAAACAGTGGTCACGAAGGTAATTTTTTTCTTTTTTCTCCACGAACTATGCTGGCGATCTTTAACTAACAGTAGTATAGTTTTAGGTATTAATCTATCACTGTGCTTTAACTTACGTTTAAAGTGCTAGAAATTATCTTTCTCTGCTTACTAGGTTGGAGCATTTGTTGGGGAATTTGTTGGCAAAAGTAGATTCCCTATATATAAATCAATTTGCAGTTAATGGTCAATCTCGAAAGCGAAAAAATCTCAGCAATGAAAAAGAAGATCCAGATAGTGATATTTATTGGCATTTGAATTACATACGTTTTGAACGATATTTACGTGATGAAATGGTTATTAATGCATATGAATCCTCTGATGCTGTCCACGAAAATTGCATCAAAACTTTGAAAGTCTTGCTGAAAATTAGCGAAATGAAGGCTGATTCGTCAGCCGCAGCTTCTTTCCCCATATCTGTAAGTCATAAACAGTGCAAAAATTTCTTGACTTGTGCAAGATTTTTGTGTTCCATCTTGAATGTAGATTACATTTTGACCACAATCAAGCGTCCACTTTAAAAAAAAAAGACATTGATCACTTATTTCAACTGTTATGTTTATTCTTTCCTTTTACTGGTTTTAATTTAATTTGTTTAGCAACATTATCTTTCCGATATATTTGAATTTTGTTTTATTTAGAAAATCTGTTGCAAGTTTTTGCAATGCAGCAAAGTTTAAAATAGTTGAAAGAAAATCTTTTTTTTCAGGTCCATGATGTGGTACGAAGTGCAAACTCGAATGAACTAAATTTAAAAAAACATGACATTGAAGTAGCATTACGATTGCTATGCGAAAGTGGTGGGATTGTCCGTAAAGTTGGGGACAGTGCAGGTGGCCTTTTTGTTGTTGGTAAGTGAATGACACTTATCTTCATCACAAAGGCTTGGAATATTCTAATTATGTGTAGCTTGTACTAGTTTTGGTCTGGAAAACTTTTATCCTTTTTGTGGAACTAGTTTTTCCTCACTTTCATTTTCGTTTTTCGAAGATTTATTTTTAAACTGTGTCACTATATTATTTGTTATAGATTTTGAGAAAGCAATAGCCATGCACTGCCAACGTCATGTTGAGTCAGCGATTCGAGAAAAGCTGGATGTGCGAGCTGTTCGCGTTTTTCGACTTCTTATGCAAAAAGGTTTTCTAGAAGAAGATCATGTGAGTTCTATGATTGATCAACTTTGGCAACATAAAGGAAGTTCTGGGACTTAAAATTGTAGATTTTATTTGCTATATTTTCTGTTTATACACAATATACTGTATCTCTTGATGATTTCACTTTCCCATCTTCTGGACTGTACATTGGTGCTTATCATATACTAAGTGTTTAGAGTTATGCAAAGAAATTAACAGCAATAACATTTCAATGTCAATGTTAATAATACACCTTGCAGCGGAACTGTTCAATAAACACAGCCGTTCGTGAAAGATTCATAATATTCTTTATTTAATCCTTGTTAATTTCGTATTCAAGCTTGCATTATTTTAGGTTGAGAAATTAGCTATGTTATCATCGACGGAAGCGCGTAAGCTTTGTTATCAGTTATTGGAGAAGGGATTCGTTTTAATGAAGGTATGACATCATGATTTCTTCCCTTTTTTTCTTCAAATAAAAGTTGTTTTAAAAATTCTCACTGTCTGCAGCTAAACTAGTTGGAACAGTTCATGATTTTTTCGGGACGTTTCTTAATTTTAACTATTTTATAATTATATTATAAATTATATTATGATGGATGTGGTGTAATTTAAAATGTTATATTACTTATATTACAACATATTTGAACTGATGAGTACTTATTACGGCAGATAGTACTGATCAGAATATTCTTATGAAGCTTTGAAAGAAGAAAAACTCAAAAAGAATTTCTGTTGGACAAATCGCTGTTCATGCTTATCATTTCTATACTATTACTAGCTCATTTTATTATGAGTTTGGTATATTTAAATTCTTCATTCTAATGTTTTAAGTCCTTTTAAATGTATTGACAGAATCGTTCTATTTTTCTCAGCATGTGGCCAAAACAAATGATTTTGCACCAGCGCGTACGATTTATCTTTATTATGTTGATTTAAATATCGTGGCGCACAATTTATATTTATTCACTTGCAAGGTATATTTTTAAAGTCACAGGTGTTGATTTTTTTCTAAGATTTCCTTCGCATTCATTGAAAGCAAATAGAATTTAGCGCTTAACTTGTAATATTCGTATTCATGGTTGCCATTATTCGCTCAAGTCACAAAAAGAATAGCCAATTTGATACAATTAATTGTCATAAATATAGTATTTATAAGAACTATGAACTGGTTCGTAGCTCGTTGATCAGTACTGATTTCAAGATTATGAAATATTTATAGGTGTTGAGAAATGTAATTATACGAAGGCGTCATGAAACTAAAGAGCACAAGTAAGTTCATATCATTTTTCCTATGCTTTCAATTGTTTACTTGTTGTAATGAACTTCATAAGTGAATTTCAAGTGAAGCTTTATTGAACTTTTTTGTAGAATAACAAACTGTGAATTTATAGTGTAATGCAAATAGCTACATTATGTGAAAAAATACACAATATATCGTGAGAAAGGGAGGAAAACTGTGATTTAATAAGAGGTTAAGTTCGAAGTGTAATTTAATCACGAGCTATACAGTTAGCTTTTGTAGAAAGTTATATTTCAGGAATACCATCTACAGAATTAAGAGACCAAGATTTACACTCTGCTTTTTATTAAGATTGCTATTATAATTACTTGTTATATCAAATTTTTTTTTTTCGTTGTAGATCGTTTTTACGTTTGATGATGAAATTAATGTTTCCAAGCATTATTTTTTTTTTGATATAACAGGTAATTATGATATACTGTAAATAAAGTATCTTTGAGTACTTCTATTAATAATGAAATAATGCGTGTTTTTATCGATATAATTTGGTTTCGTTTAACATCAAACTATTATTTTTTCAAATTTTTGATATGCAAAATTCAAAGGGACATATGGTTATTCATCATTTACCAATATGTTGGATTCTCTATCTACCTTTTTTTCTCTTAGTCCGTTCCTAATTTTTTTTTTATCTTTTCTTCCTAATAAAAAGAACTTAAACTATTAATATATAAGTGATATATAATTTTCAGAGTTTTAATAGATCGGAATTTGAAAATGGAAATTATTGTAGCAAATATTGAAGTAGATGAAAATCTCGATGAAGAAACAAAGAAGCAACAGGTTGATCTTTTTGGCTTTTATCAATTTCCTTTTTTTCAAGTTTTCGCAGAATATTTGTAACCTTTGATTATTGATTATTAGGAGTATTAACGCCATGAAAGTTCATACTTTTTTAGATTAGTGAAGTGGAAGAAATGTATTTAACACCAGGTGATCGCGCAACTTTGGAAAAGTATCGTAAAGGTCAAACTACACTGATATGTACTGAAATTGAAATTGATCATGATATACTACTATATACATTGTTTTTGAATTTTGCTAGGCGAAGACTTTAAGAATATATAAATTTTATTTTCTTTCTTATATTATTGATTAGTCTTCTATTGGATTTAAAATATGAATAAAGAAATTCTCACCATACAAAAATATGATAAACATCGAGAAATTAAGAAAATTAAGAGATTGTTCATTATAATTTCTGTTTTCATTCCCATTATTTGTCATTCTTTTTTACCTTTACCTTGGAATGAAAAAAAAAAGTCGAGAAAAGATTGGTTTTAGATATGAAAAATTCTGCTATAACCGGAAACCCATCATTATATCAATATTTCAAGGAAATGTTATCAGAGATTCTTATACTTTTTTCCTAAAGTATATCAAATATATTGCACCAATGAAATTTGCAATTATAACAAAAACAAAAACATTTTTGACTGTAATCGGAAATCTTCACGGATTATCTGCCACATTTCATTCCCATCATTGTTTATTTTTCGATACTTCTGTGATTGTGTACCGCCTAGTACACATTGCGTAATTTTTCGGATTTTTTTTTTTTCTTTTTTCAAAGGAATCATTACTACACGATTTTGTGTAATAGTAAATAGTTGAAAGGGTTCGAGAGCTTAGTTTGATAGATTATTGCTAGTAATAATGTAACGATGTGTTAATTTTATACTCTAATCCTAAATCGGATTCTAGTATTAAAATACGGTTATTAATCAAATTTACAATCGTTATAGAATGCTACAGATGCTATTTGCTAAACCTATTTACATGACATTAAATTATGATAACATTAATGAATAAGTGTAAATGATTTAATAATTAAAGTATCAAGACAATTTTCAAATTTTGAACCCAAAAAAAAAATTTATTAACCATATATGCCAAATTCATTATAAAATCATAATATAGATACAATTACTAAGATGGTCTAATCAAAATGGATGCATTTATTGAATTATTATTTTTTTAACAAAGATTTTCGACAATATTTTAATTCTACGAGTAATTAATTATGACAGGAGAGTTGAAAAAAAGAAAGAAACGTTCTGTTAATTAATTGTACATAAGTAATTTTTCAATTCAGTATTATTTTAAATATTGAAATATCATATGAATATGTAATCATTTAATTTCCATATTTATATAATCTGAAAAAGAAAGGAAAAAAAGTGAAATGATATTAGTAAAATTCGGAAGCTGTTGCTATTCGATACTACTACCATTGATCAATTGTGAATTGCAGAATTATATGATTTACAACATTGTACTGTTGTTTGCCGGTACATTTCAAATGTGAACTGTAAATGATGTTGTAAACAAATTATTTATTATATGAATGCAATTTATGACATTTTCCGCTAACAGAAATACGTTTACTATTGATATATACAAACTAAAATCATTTAATTATATATTGATTAGCAGTTTTCGTTTTTCTTTTTTATTAACCAGAATTGTTGTGATAATATATGTTTATGTTTGTAAACAAAAAAGAAAGTAAACATATGTGATATGTTTACTTTTATCACTTACTGTATAGTATTTTCTAAGCATTATTTAATGGTATTTTCTTTGCTATTAATTGACAGTATTTTTTGAAATTTGAATTAGTGAAAAGTGCAAAAAGTATATGATAATACTAAATTATATGTTAACATTCAAATAAAAATTATATAAAATAAAATGATTAGAAGATGAATCAATGATACTTTTACTTTTTCATTCCAAATAAATAATGAGCGAAAATTTAGATAATAATTATATAGAATCCTCAATATTATCATTTTGATAATAATTAATGATAATAAGAGAGAATGAAAAAAAGAAAGTTTGAAAAAAGTTGAAATTTTTTACAAATATTTCTCTTTTTTTAATTTTAACATTAAATATTATTGTATGAAAAGCGACAGTAAAGGAAAACAAAAAAAAAAAAAAATTTACTAAAAAGATAAGAAAATTTTATCATTTCTTTTTCTTCTTTCTTATTCGTTCTTTTAATGAAATAACAAATGTGATATCGTTGAAAAGCAATAAAAAAAAAAAAAATTTATGGATCCTAGAAAGATCTATTAAGAACAGATACCCAATAAGTGGGAAATGAGTAAGTGGTAACAGTAGTAGTAGTAATAGTTGTAAACTGTATAAGTATTAGGGAATGATAAAGTAATAAATATAACAACAGGTATGGAAAAGAAAAAAAAAACGATAAATGTTAGTTAAAATGAAGTAACAACAACAATAATAAACAATAAATAACAAATAACAGCGAAAATAAAGAAGAAAGAAAGTGATAGGTGTGAATAAAACGATGGCGCAATTGGTTTAAGGTTAAAGTTTATTGGCCAGAAGCTTATCATTAATGAATTTATATTGGTTGTAAAATGTGAAATGAATTGTTTATATTGGTTACCAATTCAAATTTATGAACTTAAACTGTTTTAACAGCTTTTTACACATATTTTATTCAACATTATACTTACATATACTTTATAGGTATATTTTAATTATTACTATTTGCGGTGTCTTTTTTTTTTAATTTAAATTATTTCCATATTATTTGTTATACTTTTTTTTTAGAAATTTAAATTAATTTCATTTTTTTTCCTTTTGTTTAATTTTCGCTAATTAATTATTGATATGTTTCATTAAAAATTTTATTTTTTAGACAAGGAAATTTATTTTTTTTAAAAAAAAAGGAAAAAAGTTGTCCATTTTTTAAAAATATATAAAAGTAATTATTTAATATGAAATATCTGGCAAAAACAACGAACAGTAATAATTACTAAATGTATAAAATCAATGAATTACAGTTTGATTAATGTAATAAATTATTTAATATAATTTAAAAGTATAACAATTAAAATGATTGTAAAATGAATTGCGAAACAATACAGAAATAAAAAAAATCAAACAAAAATAAAAGTGAAAATCAATGAAAAAATGCTTGCACAGGTAAATTACCTTAATTGTCATCTGTCAGCTTCATGATTCCTTTTTTTCTTTTGCTCTTAAACAAATTTTCGATTAATTATAAAAATAAAGAGGGGAAAAAATAACAATATAATAACAAATAAATAAAATTTTTATAATATCTAATAAAATAATTTTATGGCTGTAAATTTTACGTCAAATACGATTGAAATATTACGTGAATTTTTTTTCAATAAAATAGGTTATAATAATATTGGCGATTTCAGTTATTTACAAATTAGTAAAGTTATAGACTACAAATATGATACGTATACGTTATTCGTTTTCGCGCAATGTTTTAAATTTACACGTAATTAATTTTATTTAAATTTTGATTAATTTGACTAAAAAAAAAACTTTTTTTTCTTATTTATGCATACATGAAATAAAATATGAAATTACCATAAATAATGCATTTATTATATATTTATTTAATATAAACTAATTATACAATAATATAAATTAAATTTTTAGTATTATCAGTAAAACTAATGTTATATAACTATTATAATTAAAATTATAACTAAAATTATAACTATCGTATGGAATAAATTTATTTTACTTGTAACTACTGTATTTGTACTTTTTTTTTCTTGCAGTGCTTTTGAAATTGATAAACTAAAAAATTTCTTATTATTCCTCTTTTCTTTCTTTCTTTTTTTTGTTTTATTTCAAATCATTTCAAATTTTGTATTAAATTTTTGTTTTCTTTTCCTCAATCAATAAGAATAATTTAGGAAGAGAAACAAACTTGTTGATGAGATTCAAATGGTACCTGGTGATAAAGTATGAGATTAACTAGAAACAATATACTTAAGGTACACATGCAAATATTGTATCACTCTGTCTTTGATGTTACCGCTCATTACACCTATCTTTTCAACTATACCTTTTCTCTAATAATTACAGCAATAGCAGAATGAATAACGATGACATTTACAAATCTTTGGCATACTGTAATTTAAGGTCAACTAAAGAAAAAAAAAATTTTTTTTAACTTTGGTTTATTATTTTGTAATAAACTTCAGATTGATCAATAATTGCACTCTAATTTTTTAAATTTCATTTCTTTGTCTTTCTGATTTGTGAATTAAAATAATCGTTCGAGAAAAGTTTTATAACTTAATTCTGCAAAAATTTATGCTAATTAATAAAGCACTATGAGTTCAGATATTGTATCATTGTAAAGAGTATACAATGATATCAATACAATATACGTGCCCGATTATGTCGCACGTGTTACGTGTTTTAGGGGAAAAAAATATTTTATGAATATGAATTAGATTAAACGTAAATATTAAAGAATACAAATATGAGCAAAATTATAATATTTGATAATGAAATACTTAAAATGGCGACAATAATTGTAATACATCAATGTTTATTTAATATTACTCAAAGTAATTGCATTATATGGAAATTGCAAAAATGAAATTGTTTAGAAGTAGGCATAAAGTTTATCTGAAAAAAATTCAAAATTCAAATTATCTTAAGCAAATTATCATTCAATCATCATTTTAAACATTTTTCAAAAAAAAGAGAGAGAGAGAAAGAGAAGGAGCAAATTATGATAATTTAAACGATTAAAAGTAAAACATCAAAAATATATTTATAAATATTTATTTTATTCGTTGATATTTTAAAGAAATTTCAGATTTAATTGCCTTATCAATGTTTGATAAAGTTTAAAGTAAGTCGAGAATTTACAGCCAGAACACTTACCAGTAATAAATTACAAATTTTTGATCTCAAACACAATTAATTTTAGTGATATTCCTAAGGTTAATTAATTTTAATACACACATAATATTTCGTTTTAGTTTGAACTAAATTTTGAATTTTTTATGTTTTCATAAATCTTTTCTTTTTCTTCTTTTCTATGCTTAATATTATTTTAATTAATTAAATTAGCTAAATTTACTCAAAAATGAAAATGAAAAAGTTACATCTAACATTATGGTGTTAAATGATCAATAATAACCCGTAGGAAAATTTTTTTAACAATATAACGCTAAAATGTTGCCTATAGTCTATTTTCCTTTATCAGTGTGACATGTCAACTTTTCTGTGACATTTTTATTGATACCATAATTTGATTACAATATGCGGCATTTCTTTTTGTTTTTTTGATCTATTTCAAATCAAAATATATCGGTTCAAATTCATCATTCCATTATTTTATTTTTACTTATCTTTCCTCTCTCCTTTCTTTGCTCTTTCTCTCTCTCTCTCTCTTTCTTATTTTCTTTCTATTTCCCGTATTTTTAACCTCTTCATTTTGTCCTCACCTAATAAAGACTACTTTATCAACTTGACAATTACAATCATTGACAGATCACACAATGACCATTGCTTTTAGTTTTGCCGGCCACTACATCTTTTGCCCGGTAGCTTTTAAGCTTCCTTCTAATTTCTTTTCTTTTTTTTTTTTGAAATTTTATTTTTTGTGGAAGGGAATTCATTTTTGAATTTTTAGAAAAAGAAATTTATTTAGTGAATTTTTTAATTTTAATTTTCATTTTTAAGTGAGTAATTAACATTTATGGTAGTGAAATTTGTTAGTGTCATTAAATGGATGAACACTAAGTAATGGGTCAAGAATGAAAATTTACCATTTTAATTTCAATTTTAAACTACATTTAGATTTGTTTTTCTTTTCTCATTATATGTAGCAAATCTGATAAATTACTCACTAAAATATTTAGATAAGACATGCATATTCGTATATTTTTAAAAGAAAATGAAAATTTAAGTTATCGCGAAAAAATTTTAATCATAAGGAATTCCTATTAATTCAAATTTTTATTCGAAATTTACATATTTCATTTATTGTATAAGTTTAGGATAAGAGATAATTTTGGTCAAATTAATGAAAAAGTGAGAAAGGAAATTAAATAATTTGTATTATATAGTTTAAATATTATATATTTCAAAATTGGCTACAAAATGACAAATTTTATTGAATATGTCAAAAAATCGGTACCATTTTTAGCTTTCAATTTTTGGAAACAAATTAATTACTTTTTTAAAGAAAAACAAACAAACATTCAACATTTTATTTTATGAAATATTAGATGATAATAGAAAAGAAAGAAGATTTTTTTTCAAAAAAAAAAAACTCATAATCATTGACTTTTATAATTATCAATTTAATAGTTTGTTTTCAGTTGATCAAGAATGATTAATGAGTTAAATGAATTTGTAAATGGATGTTGGTGAAATTCACAAAGGGCAATGAGACTTCTCAAATTTAATTTCAAAACGCAAAACAAATTAAATTAAACTAAACTAACAACAAAACTATAATTTCTTTTGTAACACAATTTTCACATCTTTCTTTCGTCCGCTTTAAATTCCTTCTGTTACTACTTCAAAACAAACAGAAAAAAAAAGTATATAAAGCTTGATCGATGAATGTTTTTTAGATTTATTTATGAACCTTTAAAAATAGCAATTTAAATGATGAGAAAGAAAGAGGGAAAGAGAGAGAGAGAGAAAAGAAACTGATTATCCCTTCTTTTTTGATCTACAAAAAATATGACATTTTCAACTTTATCATAAGTATATATGGTGGTCATTTTACTTCTTTCTTTTGATTGTGTATGAAATATACTCAATTTTACAGTAAAATGGACAGTGGTCATTTTTATTACAAAATTTAATAAATAAGTACCATCATTCTTACCTGTTATCTTTTTTCTTCCTCCTTTCCTATATTTCCTAATTTAATTAAATAGTTGAATCATTTGTAGCACATTGAATAAAATAAATTCTAAAATGTATTACATTAAGAGAAATCTTCAATCTCTTACTAATTTATTCAATTTAACCAAATAAACAAACAAATAAACAAGCAAACAAGTAAATAAATAAACATATGTAATTTAATTAAATAGTTGAATCATTTCTAGCACATTGAATAAAATAAATTCTAAAATGTATTACATTAAGAGAAATCTTCAATCATTTACTAATTTATTCAATTTAACCAAATAAACAAACAAATAAACAAGTAACCAAATAAACATATGAATAGCAAAAGAACAAGATATTCGTAATTATAAGAGAAAAGTTAAGAAAAGGAAATGATAAAAAGATATAATAAAAAAAAAAAAAAAAGAGGAAGAAAGAGAAAAGAAGTAAAACGATGAGTGGTAGTTCGATCACATTTACCCCCTAAAAAAGAGCTTTTCCTCTTTTTTTTTTTCTCTTTTTTTTTTCCTTCTATCCTCCAATTTTTTTTTTTTTTCGCGATATAACTAAGAAGGAAGAACATTTATCCGATGATATTATTATATGAAATGATCTGCGATTACCCACCAACTTGACGCCATGCCACTACTACTCATTTATCCTTTCTTACATTTACTTTTTACTTATCATAGTATAATTCCTGATATTATCATTTTATCTTCTTCTTACTTTTATCTATTTATCATTTCTGATAAATTCATATCTATTTATCATTTCTGATAACTATTTTAACAATTAATTTATTACTATAATATAGTTAATTTATTTGAATTGATAAAATTAGTAAATTTGTTTTTGTTTTGAAATGTAGTAGATAATTATTGTAATATTTTAATATTCCAATAATTAATTTATTAGTATAATATAGTTAATTTATTTTAATTGATAAAATCAGTTAATTTTGATTTCGTTTTTTTTATTTTAACTGATAAAATTATTATTGAATTTGGTTTCGTTTTTATTTTTTGAAATATATAATAGATAATTACTATAATATTTCAACATTTTCTTTTTTTTTCCTAAAAACTTACTACTATACCGTGTGTATGTGTGTGTTTATGTATTTTCATTGTTATGTTTAAATTTGTAATATTAGAATTTTAGTAATGTTAAAATTTTTAAAAATGAAATATATTAGAATGTTTTCTTTAATTCTTTTTTCATCATTCGCTAAACAATGAATGTTAAAAAATTTCTTTTGCCACATTTTTATTATTATCATAGGTTTAATTTCATTTCTTCCATCTGTTGCTTTTCTTTTTTGTTTTGTTTTGTTTTTTTTTTTTATTTCTGCTTTTGCTTTATTGAGTGAAAATTTGGAATCAAAAATTTTGAACAAATATCCACGTAGAATTTTTAGGAAATAACTAGCAAAATTTATTTTATTTTAAGAATAAACAAGAAAATTTGAAGAATAATTGAGGGAATGAATGTTTGGATGATAACTATTGAAATTTCAAATAGTATAACTATTTGAAATTTTAAAAATGAAATTATTATAATTTTAGCAATTATAATTTTACAAGCAGAATAATTAAGTGTAAATTAGATGAAGCATATATAATGCATTTAGTAGTATTGTTATATATATTCAATAATTATTAAATTAAATTTATTACAATTATCGAAATGAGACAAAAAGCGGAAAAAGTAGTAAGCGCAAATGTGAACTGATTAATTAGATTAATTTGATTGATTTAGACCGTTATTATGTTTGGAAAATTTCTTTGCTTTAAAAAAAAAAATGTAAATTTTATGATAATGACTTTGAGAAAAAGAGAAATTTTTGTTGAATTAATGTGAAGATGAAGAGGGGAGAAAGAGAGAGAGAGAGGGAGGGAGAGAGATGGAAGAAAAGATGATGATGATGATGTGATTATGTGTTTGGTTGGATTAGTATTTTCAAGATGATGGAATAAATTTTTGTAGAAGTAAAATAATTGTAAACATTTTCCTTCATTTGTTGCTCATTTTTAAAAAAGAAAAATAAACGATAAACCTATTTTCTTTCTAAAAAAAACCTTCAAAATTATTTCTAATCAAATTGATAAAAGAATTAAAACTGAATTAAATTAATTAGGAAGAAGAAAAAAAAGTTTATTTACTTTTTTTTGAAAAGATTAAGGCGAATTTTTTTTTTGAAACTAAAATAAGTTTTCAGATATATTTATTGATAAATCACTAATTATACCGCATTTATCTCACTCAAAATGCAAAATTCGTTAGTTTTGCTTAACGAATTTACGTATTAGTTTGTCAGTTATTAAATATTTAGTAATATCTATTGAATTTTTAATTTTAAAAATTATTAAATTTACACATTGTATTTCAAATGCATGCTGAAACCGATAAAAGTATTTCTCTTTTTTTTTATTTTAAAATGATCTGTCTCGAATAAATATGACTGTTGCATCAAATTAATTTATTGGCGAAGCGCAAAATGCTTACTTATATTGTTTTAAAGATTTTTTTTTTTTTTTTGTATGTTTAATTACCCATCCGATTGATACTTTTTAGCAGACAATATTAAATATTTGAAAATTTATTCAACTAATAATAATATCAAAGGAAAAATATTATTACAATTATTACTAATTAGCACAAATACCAGGATAAACTTATTTTGCTGTTAATGGTTTGCCCGCGGGTAACTCTCAATATCTACCACCTGCCCAGATAACTCTCAGTATCTTATCATTGCTATTATAATCATTGTCATTTGTCATAATTAATTACGATTTCTAACAAATAATTTTCAATGTAGAATTTATGCATTCAAAAAAAATTGAATTAATTAGTTTATTAATTTAAATGTAAAATGTGGAGAATAACAATTGTAGAATATTTCTATTTCTAAGAAAATCTTGTAAATAAAATTTTTTTTTTTTGGATTCTCGAAAATTCCAGCCAAATTTTTCTTCCTTTTTTTTTTTTTTGAGAAAAACACACCTTCGTAAAGAAACGAATCAACAATACATACACACATACACACACAGACATACACACACACACATACACATGCACATCTGGTGCAAATTTGATAATTAACAAGGGTGAATGTGTAAGTACATTTGTCTGTCACCGTTTGCCTGTGTGTATGTGTGTATGTGCGCTTTTTCTCCAGCCTCTCTCACTTTCCCAGTCTATCTCCACAAATTACCCGACAAATTTACTGTTCTCGAACAGGAATAGATGGGAGAGGAAGAGGAAAAAGGATGTAAAAATGGGTGAAGCTAAGGGCTACTATCACAGCCACCTACCCACCCATCACCACCTACCCACCCATCACCACTACCCACTAACACTAACCATCGGAAATATCTCTCTCTCTCCCTCAAGAATACGGTATCCCGAAATTCATTCAAAAATTTGTATTTTAAATTTTGCTAAATAATTATCACATAAGATACCATTCATTTACAGTATCATATTAATATCAATTTATTATTAAATCTATAAAATTTATTTTAGCATAATAATTACTTTTTGTTATATGAAAAGAAAGAAGAATAATTTTTATTTTGAATTCGAATAATTTTAAATAAAAGAAAAAAAAAACGACAAATGTGAGAAATTTCTCGAAGATATCTAAATTTTAGGAAAAAATAGGAAATTTCTTTTGTTATGGAAAGAAAAGAAAAAAAAAAGGTTGATGATTTCTTTTATTTTAATATAATTTATGCAAATAAATGTATGTTAAAATATGAATTAATAACTTTGATATAGTAATATTGAAAATGATGTAGGAATTATTATATAATATTTCAATTTAAGTTTAACTTATTAATCTAAGTTTTTAAGATAAGTTTAACTTATCAATCTAAATACTTTTCAATTTTATCAGTAAAATAATTTCACATTTGAATTTGTTTCGAATGCATATGGATTTGAATACTTGAAAATAATAAAATACGTTTTTTTTTTCTTTTCTCTCATTCGAATATAAATAAGATAAGCAAACGCTTATAAAGTGAAATAGAATTGTTGTAAAATTTATAATTTTATTTACTAATTGTGGCGATTTCTTTAATTGTACAAAATCATAAACGTATTTTTAAAAAAAAAAAAGAAAAAATTACTTTCAGGTTATTCAGGATAAAATCACAATCAGGTAAATACTGGATCGGTTTACTTTACGTTCCGGACAACTACCAATGACTTCCGGACAACTACCAATAACTTCTCCTTTTACATTCCCATCATCAGTATCATTTCCAATAGAACGATTCAAATTTTTCATTCCACCTTCCTATATTTTTCCGCCACCATTTCCGCCTCATTATTTTAGCAGCGCACTTTTTAGACCAATTCAATTTCCACATTTCAATGCTTTAAATGATCGTAAGTTATTCATTTTCATTTCATTTCTCTCTTTTTTTTTTCTTCTTTCTGTATATTAAATTTCTTCAAAGTACAATATCAAACAGAATATTTGCAGTAATTTCTATGAAATATTTATGCAATACATTAAGTTATGAATTTTTTTTTTAAATTTTCAAATGTAAAAAATCATTTATAGTATTTTTGATTTGAAATTATTTTCTTTACATTTTTCAAAATTTGAATAGAAAAAATTTTTAATGGTTAGAACATATGTTGATTATTTATGCCGATTTTGATTTGACACTTCAACTTGTCATACCGATTTAATTAACTTAAAATGAATTAAAGGAGAATTAAAAAATTAAAAAAAAAGTGTAATTTAGCCTAAACTAAAAAATTAAAAAAAAAGTTATAATTTAGCTTAAAAAAGAAAAAAACTTTTACAATAACTTAGCTAAAAAATAAGTTGTTTGTTTTTTTATTTTAAATTTAAAATATATGGATGTAAAATGATGAAATGACGTTGGATTAGAATATTTTTTTGTTAGTATTTAAGAGTAGACGAAATATTAAGGAAGAAATATAACTTAGCTAAAAAAATTTGGAAAAAAAAGTATAACTTAGCTTAAAAAAGAAACTTTTACAATAGCTAAAAAAATTAGTTTTTTTATTTTGAATTTAAAATATTGAGTTGTAATAATAAAATAAATATACAGTGATAAAATGACGATAGATTAGAATATTTTTTTTTTGTTTGTTAGTAGAGGAGAAAATCTTACCAGGACATATGTCAAGTGGTTTGTTAAGTACTACTGTATATAGTATTTACTATACTAATCAACATGGATTAGATCTATCATTACTAAAACTATCTAAAATTAATCGCCAGAATTAACAAATATCATCAAATTATTACAACATTGTGATATTATTTATTATTAATATCAGGGATATAAAGTAATAATAATAATAATCTTTATGGCATAAATAATAAATATATCGTACGTGAAATTTACACGTTATAATTTAATTTAGTAATAATATAAGTATTAGTAATGCTAACATTTATATTAACGATATATAACGATGCTAACGATATATTAGCATCTTTTTGTTATTATTTATTTTATTCGTGTATACATATAATATATTCACGTAACTGTGCTTAAAACATACGTCAGAAATCTTTAATATTAATAATAAATAATATCATTATATTGTAATATTAGTATAAATATATAATAGAAGGAAAAAACTATTATTATAAATATAATAGAAATTATTCATTAAGCAAATTTTTTATGCGTAAAATTTATGTAATTACATTTGCATATTATCAGATTGTCATAAAAATATGTTTTATAGTAGGAAATATAAGTCAAAAAGATTTATGAATAATTATTTCACACTAAAATGATAATTTCTAATTTATCATTGCTATTATAAGGAATATAAGTAATAGCTAATCATTATTTGAAAATAATTATTTTAATTTAAAATTGGTCAAATTTGCAGCTTTCAAATGTTTGACACCAACGTTACAGTGTCCATCATGCAAAAATATTTATTTAAATCCGACTGATTTAATGATTCATATGGCATGGCATCGACAACAAGCGCAACTGCAGCTGCAATCAGTTGCATGCAGTAGTAATACATCGCTTATTTCAAATGCTAATTTCAATGCAAGTAGTAGTAGCAGTAGCAATAGTATTACTATTAGGAGTAATAGCAAAAATACTGCTACACATCGAACAAAAATAACCGGATCCGGTTCAGCTAGTACCAGAAGCGGAAATTCAACACGATCATCACATATCAACGCTTGTAAATGTTCCGTATGTGGTAAAACATTCACAAGACATTGGCTTCTTCAGGGACATATGCGAACACATAGTAAATTTTTGAATTAAATTAAAAAAAAAACTAATCAAATAAATTGTTTATCGAATAATTTTAATAATTGTTTAATTGAAAAGAATTTTTGAAACTCTTGTCTTATCGTAATTGAATTGAATATTATACTTGAATTTGAAATAAAAAGATTATAAGTATCACCTAAATTTTTAAATTTTTTGTTTTTTTTGAATTAAATTAACAAATTTCAAAATTTCTAGGATAGTTTCATAGTTTCATCTTTTGTTTTTCAGCTGGTGAAAAACCATTTCAATGTCCCATATGTACTAAAGCATTTGCTGACAAAAGTAACTTACGCGCTCATGTACAAACGCATAGTGGTAAGTAGCACTCTTCTAGTATTTCATTTTTATGCTAATTTATTTTAGCAATTTTTTATTTTTGTAAAAAATTGAAATAGTATTTTTGTTTAAATTTCTGACAACTTCTCTTAAGAGTATTAATTTGAATTAGAAATTATTTGTACAAAAATATTTTGCTCCTTTTAATCTTTAATAATATCTGTTTTAATTTACACTTTGAAATTTTATTTTTATTGCTGTAATATTTTTGTATTATTGCTACAGTAGTATTTGGCTAGATAAGTATTAATTGCAAGAAGATTCGCAAACTTTTGCTGTATAAATTATCATTCTTATCTTTGATTATTTTCTGACGGTGAATATGAAAAAATACAGTTTTTGTGAGGATTAAATTTGATAAAATTTTTAATTGTACTGATAGTGTAATTTTTTTAAAAATGATCAAATTTAACAATTAATATTTCAGTAATTTTATTAAATTAGTACATTTTATTGATTTGTAGTTTAGAAATTTTGTAATAGTTTTATTGTCTTTAACACTTAATTATTATTTTATCGGAAAATTATTTTATGATATTTTAATTCTAGGTATCAAACCATATGCTTGTCAACGTTGTGGGAAACGTTTCGCGTTAAAAAGTTACTTATCAAAGCATGAAGAATCTACATGTATACGATCTATTATTAAACCAAGGAAAAATTCCTAGTCTTACTGTAAATTATCATTATTTCTTTTTTTTTTCTTAATTTTTCTTTTTTTTTTTTTGGTTAATTTCTTAATTGTTAATAAATTAATGTAAGATAAATGTTAATTTAATTAAGTCTTAGCGTTGTAAATGTTCCGTATGGATTTGTATACAATATGTAAGTTACGAATAAGTTTTACTTGTTTCACGTGTAAATTTTCTCTAGTCCATTTTAGCTACGTGTAAATTGATTATCAATTTGGGTTGTGATATTTGCCGGAATTAAGTTTTAATCATGTAAACATATGACTTTACGGCTTTTATTCCTACCTTTTTCTTTTTCTATGTACAAAGAACGATTTTATCGAATAAGAATGTAAGTAAGTAGCATTTTGTAAAATTTTGAATATTTGAGAAATTTACTCAACATTTTTAGTTCTTTTGCTTTTTGATTATTTGTTTAATTGGACTGAGATTATTCTTTCCTTTTTCTTTTTCTTTATAAAAAATTATGTTTTAATAGTTATTAGTTTAAAAAAAAAAGGGTATCATAATCATTTTCACTGATGATAACGAACCGATAGCACTTTTTTAATTCTTCTTTCTTTTCCTGACATGTCTTTCCGGAATAATTGAAATGGCTTATTCATTTATTGCTATCTATTCATTTGATTAATATTCAAAAAAAAAAAAAAAAGAAATGAAAATGATTTCGGTAATTAGGCATTTCTTTCTTTTTTTATCGAAATGTTCCGTAGCCATCTGCAAAATCAGTGTCACATTTGTACCGGTATTTGTTCAATAATAATAATAATAACAACAACTCATGCCTTGAATTTGAATAAATTTTTGTTCATTTGAATATTGTCCCCAACTTTGTCATTATAATTAATTAAATGAATTTAATTTTGATGAGAATAGGATAGCAAAAAAAAAAAGAAAAAAACAGGATCGATATGCGTACTTGTTTTATGTCACAAGCATCACCGATCATTAGATCAAATTCGATCGGGTTATCATAGGTGATAGCATCACAAGAAAAATGCTCGATCAATCATTGATTGTTGTTACGTCACATCAATCTATCAGAAATTTCGAATCCGGTTTGATGAAGCCAAAAAGAAAAGTTAAATAACCTTAGGACGGTTTCAGAATGGCAAATCATGCTATGCATTCTTAATAGATTAATTAATTAATTAATTGAAGAACTCATTTGTTGGTGTGGAATTAAAAGATAATAAATATATTTTAAGTTTAATTAACTCATTGATTAAATTAGAAAGTTTCAAAAAAAATAAGTTTACAGGAATGAAAGATCATCTTTTAATTGATTTGTGTTTGTGTCAAATAAAAGAAAATTCCGAAGTATTAGTTAATGAAATATAAAATTAAAATTACAAAATATTTTTATTGCAACAATCTTTTTTAGCAAAATGATTTTTTTTTTAAAAAATTATAATACACAAACATTCAATGAATCAAAAAAGAAATGTTAAAAAATGTGATATTGTAAAGAATACAATTTGAATTTGCATAAACAATGAAAGCATTCATTAATTAAATGAGGTAGAATTTTAAATGAATTAATTGAAACAATTCTATGAAAATTATTGAAAAATTTCCCATAACAAATAATGACAATTTCAATAGGATTTATGTTTCAATTTAAAGCAACAAATTTTTAGTTTTAACAAAACTAAACAATTGAATCATAGGATGAATTTCAAAATTTGAGAAAAAAAAAATCCAAAAATACGTGAGGATTTTTTTCGTTTTTTTTTTTTTCAAATTTCATTAATAAAAGATATATTTATTGCTTCATTTAGTTGCTTTCTCATAAAATTTGATTTAAAAAATTGTAATACTAAAATTTAATTACAATAAACAATTTTTTTTTCCGTTTTTTTCGTCTTTTTTTTGGCTCTGTTTACTTTAAACTATGATATTTGATAATAATAAGGACATCCGGCAAACCTTTGATATGGTAAGTAATGTGTCAAAGATGGAATGTTAACATCGGTGGAAATGAATAAGGCATGTTCGATCACTTGAAAATGAATATTTTGAAATTGAATTGGTAAGCCTAATTGTGGCATAGTTAATGGAATACCATTTGCTAACCTTTTATTTATTGCCTGAAAAAAAATTGATTAAATTTAAAATTTTATAAAATAATTTTTTCTTTTTTTTTTTGTTTCAAATGTATGCAATTAACGAATCAACTAAAAAAAAAATAATAATACAATAAATCTTTGATAAAGATATCAAAGCTAATGAGAAATACGAGAATTTTGAAATTATTGAGAAAGAAAATAATAATAATATTAATAATAAAGTTTTATAAAAAATATTCCTAATGTTTTGAAATAGTTAAAAATATACTTTTGAAATAATTTCTTTAATCCTAAAAGAAAAAAAAAATTCCCAAAATACTTTTTAAAATTTTACGCATCCAAAATTATAACATAAAAGACAAAGAGAGAGAGAGAGAGAGAAAAAAAAAGCAAAATTAAATTAATTAAAATATAATGATTTAAACCAAAAGAAAAACAAACAAACAAACAAACAAAAAGAAAAATAAAATGTTTAAAATTTTTTTTTTTTCTATAAAAATAATTTTGCAAAAAAATATTCATAAGAAAGTTACCCATTACAAAAATACATTGTAAAATTCTTACCCTAGTAAGAATTCCTCGGGCTAAATCCGAAAGATTAGTAAATGCTTCAGATGGTAGACCAAATGTTTTATCAACATCAATGAATTCCATACGTTCAATTTGCACTTTAGCAACAATTCGATTAGCAATAAGCTGGGCTATTATTGCAGATACAGTCCTAATTTGTAAATGGCCAACTTTTGTAGTGGTACCATCCAAAAAAATAAGCGCATCTATTATAAAATCAATTACAATAGTACCTGAAATATTAATAGAATTTTTTTTTTTTGAATAATTTAAAAATTTAATGACTTTTTTTTTGAAAAATCAAAATTTTTTATTTTTTTTAAATTAATTGCATAATAATGAAAATATACAAAATTATTTTTTTATCAAATTTTGATAAATTTTCTAAAATTAACCTTTATTAGCACTTTGAAATTGTACAGATGGTGCTCGATTTGTTTTGAGTATAATATAAGTTCGTTTTCCGGGATTTTTTTCACGAATTCCCGGTGCAATATCACCTAGACATATGCCAAAATTAATTAAAGTATCCATTGCTGTATTTCGTTTCTTACGATTATCTTGCGAATCCGTTTGATTTGAAATTGTCTCATTTGTGGAATCCTAAATTAGTTATAGAAATATGCTTTATAAGCAAAATTCAAATATGAAACAGAAACAAAAACAAACTTTTAAATTTTGCAAATTTCTTCTCAAGTGCTAATTTTAAGCCTTTAAACTTTCATCTTGTTTATTAAAATCAAAATTTCCGTTTAATTTAAAATGACTTACTAATTGATCCCATTGCTAATTGTATTTTAGTGTACTTTATAAATTAGTCAATCATTAAGCACCTAACTTTGTACTTTCAATTTACCCAACTTTACATTTCATTCGTTGAATTCATAAATTTAATGGATGATTATTATGTTTTTAAATTTTATTAACAATTATTTCACTCTTGCTCATATAATGCTCTTTTATTATTAACGATATTTTATCTGCTAATCAATCTATCAACATATCTAATTTTTTTAGTTCACCCATTTCATTGATCCGTTCAACTGATTAACCCTGAAATATTGATTTAACTTTTAAATTTTGTTAAAAAACTATGATATCCATTGATATCTACTTTTTACACCTTACTTGCTGAATTCATAAATTTAATGGATGATTACTAGTTTTTGAATTTCATTAAATTTTTTTACATACCTTATTATCCTGTAATTCAAGACTCAAATCAAAATCGATATCATCCGCTGTGCATGTTAAATTTAATAAATCACCAACAACTGGTATTTCAGGACCAATTCGAAATGCAAAAATACCTTTCCTAAAAAGATTAAAAAGATAACTTTCATTCCTTCTTTTTTTTAAAAAAAAATATTATATCATTACCTTGCTTTTTTTTTTAATCACAAAATTATTATTCGCAAATTTTTGTTGATAAAAACAAAAAAGAAAAAAAATGAAAAGTAAATATTTTTTCATTATCAATAAGAGTATGTAATGTGTATCAGCTTCACTTCAATTAAGTATGATTATCAATAAATTTATACATTGAAAATGAAAAATATTAAACCTATGAAAGTGATAGAGTAATGTATTGAATGTATAATCACTGATAAGAAAATCAAGCATTTGTCCACTATCTGGTACAGGATACTGTAGTATAGGTGGCGCAAATGGTGTGCCACCTTGCGCATTTGGACTAAATTCTTCTAGGAAATTTAGAGTTAAGTCAGAGTTTGTTGCCGATGAACCCAGAAAATATGTTGCTAAAACTAAATCCGAAGCGCAATTCTAAAATAATCCTTTAATAATTTACAAGGTTACTGCAAATCGTAAACAAGAATTATTTTCATAAAATTTATTAACTTAACGTATTGTTACTACTAAGATACTACTATAATAGCAAATAATTGTGCTCGGTTTTGATTAAATTAAATTAAATTAAATCTAGAAATATTTTAATTAAATTCTATTATTTTTTTTTGGCAAATTTATTGTTTCTTTAATACCAAAAATTAAAAAAAAAGATAACTATTTCCAAATTTGTCTTCTCTGTCTTGTTTGCTAAATTATTTCATATATTTAGAAAAAAATTTTTTTTTTCAAATTAACAAATTTTTGAAGAGAATAAAACATACCTGAATATGATTGATAACAGTATCATAATAATATGATATTATCTCACTTTTCTCATAATCACAATTAGCACATTGTTGCCATATATTATTGTTTACACTTACTATTCCACTCTACAAAATCATTGTTTTTTTTCAACAATTTTTTTTTTTCACAAAAATATAATTTATTAAATAAACTCGTAAATTTCACTCATAATTTTTATAAATTTTTAATTATTTCACTTACACTTCTTTTCATTCATTGACAATTTCCACTCAATCAAAATTTCTACACCTTTCGAGTGATATTGTTTCATTAAAATTTTCTGTTTTCATTAATATTTCATTGTTACTAATTATTATTATTATTATTATTATCACTTACATTTCTTTTCGCTCTTTGCCATCTTCTAATCTGCCAAATCTTTTTAATCTTTCGAGGAAATTTCTCAATTGTTGTTTCAGGTTTCAATAATTTTTCATCTGTTGTATCCACTAATTTAACAGTTTCCGATAGTGTACTATTACCCATTTCTTCTGATTTCATTAACGATTTCTTACTTCCAATTAATTTTTGATCAAAACTATCAATGTTTGATACACCAGCTGCTTGGATTGATTTTGTTTTAAGTTTTTTGTTAACCAATAATATATTGGTAGAGTGATAGCGTTTACAAATTTCGGAATAACACTAAAATAAAACAAATGAATTTAATTTGAATTAATAACATTAACAGATAAAAAAAATTAAAAATATATTATTAAGCTTTTTATTGTTTTACTAGGCTAATGATTAAATGATTACTAGGCCATTTTCTCATATCGATTAGATACTTAACAAAAATATGTTGTTAATAGTTGAATATTATTAATATTTAGTGGAAATTTTAAACTTTAAATTATACAAATGACTTGATTCTAATAGGTTTAGGTTTAATAACTTTCCTAAAATAATTGAAATTTACCAAAGAAAAATGAAATTTTGACAATAATTACCTCAAATATTGTCCTGCTTCCGGAATACTGATACAAAAATCTATCCGGAATTTAATTCGCTATTTAAATTAAGCAATAATTTCGCGAAATTTTTAGTTTTAACAGAAGAAGAAAAAGTAAATTGCACTTACGTATTCCGGTAGCTTTTTCGGTTTATTGATCAGGAAAGAAGCATATGAAATCATTTGTGTAATTGGAATCCTTTGCGGCACATTAATTAATCGAGAATTTATATGTTCATTAAGCAATGGTTGTATCATATTGCAAAATTTTTGTGGCAATGTTGCATATGCTTGTGATAAAATTTTATTCTAAAAATTTTAAAACTCAAAAAAAAAAAAGAAAAAAATTGTTCACATTAAAAAATAACGAAATCTTTCAAAACAGTCTTTCTTTCCTATTATTTATTTGTTATCAATTGGAAAGCAATTTTAATTATTATAATAAAAAAAAAGAGAAAAACTATCATTCAAAAAAATTAATAGCAAACTCATACAGTCAAAATTTTTTTCACTAAGTCGATTAATTACAAATTAGAAATGATAGAAAAGTTTTCAATTAATTATGCACTAAATTCAAAAATTTTTATTTATTATTATATACTAAAATCAATAACTATTCATTAATTCATTAATATAGCAAATTATTCATTTAATAAAATAAGGTGAAAAATTCAGCCATTTAACAAATGGTAACAAAATAATGCAAATATTTAATTTCATCTATGCCAATTGATTAATTAATTAATTAAATTTAGTCATATTTTTTATCATTTTATTAATATAGCAAATTATTCATCAAACATTTTCTATCTTAATAGTAAATTAAACAAAAAAGTAATTTACAACTTATTATACAAATTTAAAATTTTGCATTTAATTTACTAAAAAAAAAAGAAAAATATTACCCGAAAATTGTTATTAATAACTTCACCAATTAGTCCACCATTAACAATATGTATATTTAAATATCCAAATGTTAATGAACATTTTGTCATACGAATATATGCGGCGCTATTGTACGGATTTCGTTCAATTGCTACTTGTAATGATATCGATATCTGCAATTATCACTCATTTTGCGCTTCTTTTCCACCAAATTATTAAATATTTTTTTGTTAACTTTTGAAAAAAAAATTTTTTTTTCATATCATTTAAAAAAATAAAAAAATTTTTTTGTAAATTAGATGAAGAAAAGAAAATAAAAAACCCGTCTAGCATCAACACATAATGTTCCACAAAGTGGTAAAGGTAATAGAACAACAATTTGTCCACCAAGTTGTCCACTTAGACTGAAATTTCAGTCAAATAATGTAATTTAATCAAAATTTTTAAAAAATGAAAGGAAAGTTACAAAAAAAAAAGACATACAATAATATTGCAAAATATTGAAGCAAATATTAAATACGGTGCAAGAATTATTTTAGTAGTTAAATGTTCAAAAAAAAAAAAGACAAATTTTTATCAATAATAATCTATCACTTATCACTTAATTTTATAGCAAAAAACTTCAATTAAATTAGAATTTGGAAGAAGAAATCATTTTAAAAAAGTATATGAATATTTATTTAGTTGTCGATGAATTAAGATATCATATTTGTCACTCTGCACTGAATTCTAATCTCAAATAAACTATATTATAAGATCTTTTAACTTTGGCTAAGTAACTAAGTAAAGAAAAGATCGAAAACTTTTATTGAAATGACCTTAAAGTGTTAAAAAAAATATTTTGTTTCTCGAATTACTTCAAACAGATTTAATTGTAAATTGATGGATAATAAAATTCGAAAAGATAATAATTAATGAAAACCTAAGAATGCTTAAATATTTAAGCACATTGTGAAGTATAGAATAAATAATGATAATCTTATTATTTTCATTTTAAAAATTTCATTTCATTTTTGTTCTATTCTTAATTTCATTTTTATTAATCATCAAACAGTAGAATAACCTTAGGTCAAAATTTTGAATATTAAGTGCAATTTCATTATGTGAAATTGGAAATAATGCGACATGTCGAGGACACTGATAATTTGTCACCAATATATTTGTAAGATAGGCGCATCCATTAACCTAAAAGATTATTTGCAAAATATTTTGTTCTGATAATTAATTAATTAATTAAAAAGAAAAACGTATATAAACTTATGCAGTATTATTATTTATCGCCATAAAGAAAGAAAAAATAATTTTAATTCAAAATTTAGAAATGAAAGAAATTAATGTTTCGAGAATGGAATCAGTTTAGGAATCTGTACTGAAATATATATCAATGATATTCTTATTCACATTATCAGTGTAACTTACTCATAACATTATGATATTATTTTAATTTAATTTAAAATTTATGTCAAATTAGACAAAAAAAAAAGATTGAAATATTAGCATACCTCCGGAAGACATTGAGTGAACGATGGTATTCGAGCATTTCGTATTTGTTGATTAAACATTTGAGCAATCAATGAACAGCTATAACTGAATGCATTCCTGTTGAATCGTATTTTAAGGCCCGGATAGCCGAAATGTCCATCTGATCGTAAAAGTGGATTATAATCAATTGAATCAACTCTGCAAATATAAGAATGAAAATTATACAAGCAAATAGTAAACAGTGAACATATATTATTCATTAATTAACTTAATTAAATATTTTAGCAAAATTAGGTTGTTTTTAATAAAGTAAATAAATGTTAAAAACGACAATTTTTTTAAAAAAAAATTTTCCAGATCTATTTTAAAAATGAAATGTAATTTGAAAATTTACAAAAATCTAATAATTTACCTTTCTGCATGACTGAACATATAATTCCCGCATTGTGGAAATGATGGAATTGGCCTTCCGGGTGAATTCTGTTGCAGTGTGGCACTGATAATCACCGGATACGATGATAATATTGGCAGAAATAGCGATATCTAGAATGATTGATTGTGATAAATTGATAATTTCACAAAATGTTCAAATAGATTGTATTTGAAATTTACAAAATTATGCACCTTTCAATTTGAATTAATTCAAGTAATAGCTTACCAAAATGTTCATAATTCATACGTTGCTTATTGTGAATTCAACTATCAAATATTTTCCTATAAATATATAAATTTAAAAGATTTCAATTTCAAAATATCAAATTTATTCATATTTCATTTTGATACGATTTGAAAAATCTATTATTATTGATAGAAATTCAATTTTTGAGCAAAATAATAAATAATATTTTAAAAAGTTCATTATAATCACAAAAACACATGCATCAAAAACAAATAATAGCAATAATAAACAATAAATCTATGAAAAAAATTTTTAAAAAAAGAGTTAGTAGTGATAAGAGTGATAATGATGAATGGAACTTGTCTTTCATGCTTGGAATATTATGTGATAATGTGATAATATATTAAATCATTTATAGTATTAATATATTAAATATTTGTTTGAAAGGAAAAGCGAAAGAAAGGAAATGTTTAGCATTAAATAAATGATAATAATTACTTCAATTTAACAAACAATTTTAAATTATTAGTGAAATAATTTCAAAGAAAATACTAACATCTTTAACATTTCGTTCCATTTCAAATCGTAATTTAAAAAAAAAGAGAAAAGCATCATAATTTTATAAACTGTAAATTAAAATTTGTACACAAATGTGTGATGTTAATTTTCTGCGAAACTGATAATTAATTTGAAATTTTTGAGATAAAATGACATATACGTTTTTTTGCTCCTCCCATAATGTACAGAAATCTTCACAAACCTAAAAATTATTAATCTTAAATTTTAATTCTTTTTAAATATTTAATCAAATATAATAAACAAAATTGGCTAATTAATTTCAAAGCAATTAATTTGATTTTCAAAAAAAAAATTTTTTTTTTTTATATTTTGTTAGGAATTTAATTAAAAGCATTCCTCGAACGAAAAAGAGTGAAAGTTTCATTTGTATTTTTAGGAACATTCAATTCCTCGATAAATAATAAATAATTGTAGCGATTGAAATGTGATCATTGAGCCGACAAGTTGATGATCCGGAAAAAGGCAAAATGAATGAATGATTCAACTGGTTCCAACTGGTCAGGAATGTTGATGATAAAACCAGTAAACTGTAGAAATGCTAACAAAAATTACCTATTTGCATAAATTATAGTTAAATTGCTTTTTTCCTTCTTTAGTTTGCCATCTTCTAATATTCCATTGCTCATTCTCTTTCATTCTTTCTTAACTTGAAAAACAAGTTTTCAACACAAGTTGCAATATGGATTTGTCAACAAATGATAGCGATAAATTGATTTGATACAATTTTAAACGGATAATTTCAAGGATTAGTTAACAAATAATTCGTTTATTTTTAAATTAATGAATAATAACAGTGATAATATTTGTTTTGATAATGATATTAATAAATTACATAAATAAAATTACATAAAAAATCTTTTTTGAATTAGCTTTTATTATTTATTCATATATTTTTTTGTGATATTTAAAAGATAAAAATAAATTAGTACAAAAATACATTCGTTTTTTTTTTAATTAAAAAATTTTTTTGTGGTTTTTTTCTTTTGTTAAAACATATATTTCTTTTTTACAACATATACATATATAGAAGTAAAATGAATTGAATATTATTGTTAATTTTGAAATTGAATAATGCTCGCTCGCCATATTAGTAATACAAAATTGATTTCTATCTTTTATTCCAAAAAAAAAAAAAAAAAACTTTTTCAACAATACAAAATGATTTGATTAAATATCGATAAGCAAAAAAAAAAAGGCAATTAATTTAAACAATCATGATTTTAGAATAGAAATGAATGCTGTTGACTAGAACGGATGGACAATGATGACCCTGACATTGTTATACTATTAAATCGCAACATCATACTATATTTGTCTCATTAAGTATATTTAGTAATTAAGTATATTAAGTAATTAAGTACTCCATATAAGTATATTCGTCTAATTAAGTATTTTTAGTAATTAAGTACACTATGTAAGTATATTCGTCTGATTAAGTATTTTCAGTATTCGTCTGATTAAGTATAGTTAGTAATTAAGTACACTATTTAAGTATATCCGTCTGATTAAGTATTTTTAGTAAATAAGTATATCAAGCAATTAAGTATAATATATAAGCATATTTAACTAATTAAGTATATTTAGTGATTAAGTACTAAAAAATTAAATATACTGTATAAGTTTATTTGTCTAATTACTGATTGAATTAATTCTTAATATTTAAATCTATTTTGCTAATATAATTTAGAAATTATTCTTACAAATTGTAATAATTGTTCCAATGATATATTAAATATAATAAAGCAATTATTTATGTTACTTATGTATAGTAACTTACTTGTACAGCTTATATAATTAATAGTTTAAAAGCGAGTAAAATAATTAATTTAGACATTATATTACCATTCAGGAAAAATTTTAAAATTAAAAATTTTACTTCTCAATTTTTCTTATTTGTTTGGTGTTTATATATATATTTATATGTATGTACATGTCACAAAAACATTTTGATATTTCAAAGCAAATATTAATTTTAGATCATTGAAATATAAAAAAAAGGAATAAAATATAAAAATAAAAGAATTAAAAAATAAAGTTTTACAAGCAATGTTTTATTTTTTTTTTCCATGGAATATAAATAAATTAACTTTTATAAATCAAAATTAAACGAAGAAAAAAGTTGAACGATTTGAACGATAAACGATGACTAAAAATATTAAATTCAATTAAAATGCATAAATGATCGTTTTTTCCAATTTGTTAACATAAATCTATAATTTAATTTTCATGTGTTAAAGTCTAAAAAAAAAAGTGAAAAAATAAATAAAGAAATCATATGATAATTAAATGATTAATTTCAAAGATAAATATAATGGATAATATCAAATATAATTAAATTAGATAATAAAAACAATACACATACTTAGGAAAAATTTTCGTTTTATAAATTGTCAACTTATCACTATCATTTAAACTTGTTTCAATGGAATGTTGGAAAAGCAAAAGATAAATATATATTTGCTCCATCAAAGAAACAGTGTGTGATTTTCGTAAAATTGTTATCAATAAAGGTTGGTGAGAAAAGGAAATTATGCGAAACAATGCGCTGTTTCTTTGGAATTGAAATTTCAACTTGAAAGCATTTTATTGTTGATGTATGGATGAGAAAGAGTGGAAGAAGAAATTAAAAACCTTCCGCCTTTTCACTTGATGTGTCCCCTTTCCATTTATTTCATACCTCCTCCTATTTTCCCCCCATTTTCTCGTCGTTCATCCCGAAATAGACAAGGTCATTTCAAATTCAATTATACAAATATTTTACATTACACTATAAAAAAAAAAAAAAAAAAAAAAATCAGACAATCTTTTACTTCTTCTTTTTTTTTTCTCTCTCTCTCTTATCTTTCCTTAGTCTATGCATGAAAATTAATTATACATCATTTATTATAAGACAGAAGAATGGAGTAGCCTTATCCAAACATTATTTATATATTTGCCATGATAATCAGCCATTTGTATGTTTGACCTTTAATCTGTTCATTTAGTTTAAATTCATTCCATTTAGTTAAATTATACTTTCATTTCAAAAGTTTTCACATTTCATTTAATTAATCAATTAAATATTCTGAAAAATCAGTTCTTTTTTTTTTCTTTGAATTTGTAATTTTTAATCAATTGCTAAAATTATTTGCAAATAACATTACTATTTTTTTTTTTGAAGGTTATGATTTATAATTTTTTAAATTAATATTTTTTAAAATTATTTAATCCCATAATGATTTTTGTTATTTCGAAACTTATTCTACTAAACAAAGAATTTCCATTATTTTTCCTGCTTTCTTCTTCACTAAAATATTGTTGCTTCTTCAAAATTGGATAAATATTAAAATTTTCAAATGTTTTCTGATTATCATATTATGCTATTTTGCACCACCTTTTATCAGTAGTTTATTCCCTCATTTCAGATCATTGTGCTAACTATATTTGTTAAATCGTTGCATTTTAAGCGAATATTTGGATCAAATTTTAGAAATTTATAAAAACTTTAACAAAAATTAAATTTTAAACCATCTATAATACTATGAATATCATAATATTATAATATAGTAATAAATCATCAGCGAAAATGATAAGTTAAGCAAAAACTTATCAATGATAAGTTTACCTATCTTCAATTATATGAATAATTCAATGTTATTTTACTGAAATAATTTAATAGTTTATAATATCAAATAAAATATCATTGCTTTATAACACCAAGGAATAAATTTAAAAATTCCTACACTTTCATCTGAATAGCTGTAGATTTAACTTACTTCAGTAATCATTAAACCTAAGTAACATCTATCATCTTTTGCACAATTTACAAAGAAACTTTCAATATAATATGATGATCAACCTCATAATCACCTTATTATTATTATCATTTAGCAGCTTTTTCTTATCACTAATATTATCCAAATGAAAAACATGTTTATTAAACTTTGTGCATAACTAGCATCCCAATCATTCTTCGAAGATTTATAAAATCGAACCATTATCAATTAACCAAAAACTTTCAACTTTTCCTTTGATCTACGAACTATCACCTTCTCTCTCTCTCTCTCTCTCTTTCGCCATTTCACTCACATTTGTAGTGATTCAATTAACACCACAACTACAAGGATATTTCAGTGTCGGGGGTGAAGAGCATCAATAAAACTTGTTCCTTCCCGCATCACTTACCACAGTCATCTTTATCTTTTTTTTTTCTCTCTCTCTCTCTCCATTTGAAATCAACCGTGAATTCGCTGAATTTACAAAATGTTGTGGTGAAAAGCATGCGCGCTTTCAAATAAAGATTAACTGGCTATTTAAATCTTTTCCTTCAAAAGAAAAGAGATTATTTGCTAAAGCTTTTTGGACACATTTTTATTTCTAATGAGAAATTGGACAAATGCATACAAAAATCATAAAAAAGAAACAGATTAGCAAACATGCATAAATAAAATGCGCCCGTATCAATTTTTAAGCACCTTGAATAAAAGTAATGAGATGGAAATGATAGAATAGAATGAAATTAAAATATTTCACAATACATATCATTCGTTCAGGTCAACTGATATCATCAATTACAATTTCAGAAAAGCATAGGATCAAATTTAGAAACACTTCAAAAATATTAAATGGATTAGTTAATTCCAAATTTTGAGAGTGAAACTTTAATTTTTCGAAAATCTTTCTGAAATGAAATAATCATATATGAAATGAAATAATTGTGCATCACAGCTAAAATATTAAAAATTATTCGTGAATTACTTTTGAATGGAATTGTCCATACTTCTGAAGAATCTCTGTAAATGTTGTATTCCATCATCTAAATCATTTGCATCATACAGCCGAGGTTGAATCCATGCTGGAAGATCCTGGAAAACTATATCCATACCATCTAACATTACTGAATGATAAATTGTTCAATAAATGTAGGCATATGATTATTTCAGCTTCTTTGTTTCGACAAAAATTAAAACTACTCAAATTTTGGCCAGCGCTGACTTTAACTATTTCGTAATATAGTTGAATTGAAAGATACACAACTTCCTTTATTAAAATATTTCATTCGTAAATTCCATCTATTCTAGCCTTCTCTAGTGATAGTTTCTTTACAGCATGGAATTGCCAAAATCGGATCAAACATAAAATATAATTTATTCAAAAATAAATGAAAAGTATAATTGCTTACTTTCAAAATTCGTTCACTTTTATATCTTAAATCAATCAACACAATTGCTGCATAATCATTACAATGGCGGATTACACGACCAATGGATTGATTGATAGCATGCATGCATTTCGATTCATAATATTCAGTATCACTGTTTGGACCAAATTCACTTCGCATAAACTAAACTTTAATTCCATTATTAATTTATCAGAATAAAATATCGGATTCAGAATTCTAGTGTCAGATTCATTTTTTTTTCAGCATAAAAATGCATTATCTCAGCTTTACATCCTATTATTAAGATATATTAACAATTTTTGACAAAAAATTCGTTTAGCATTACATCTTAAACCAATCAACACAATTGCTACTAACTATTACAGTGGTAGATTACACGACTAATCGATTGATTGAAAACGTTTCAACAGAAATCTGTCACTTGCCTTGTTTGATTTCATGCTTTCAACTAAGTTTCACTTTACTCTCTATCTCATTGCTCCCATATAATTACATCATCCCACAGAGATTATATAAAGTTATAAAAAATACTTTCATTTTCTCTTTTATAATAATATCCTGATTATTCATATATGGTAATCCAACGACAACAACTGTACGTCCTAATTCATCCGAAAAATTAATTCCTGAAAATGGATCGTGGTTATCTTTACCATATATATTATGTTCTTCGTAGAAGAATCAGCTTGATTGAATTGATAATGCTGATAGAGAAGATGTAACAGAGTTAATATTCTAAAACATTGAACATTAAGCATTAATTTTCTAAACTAAGAATATCCAGATTTTAGCTGAAAGCAGTATATATTTACAAATTGACATTAATATGTTTACTTGAATTTTAATCGGAAGTAACGCATTTAGGAAAAAAGTAAAAAATATAAAAATAAACCTTCACTTAATTTTCCACCAACTACAGCTAACAATAAAGCACCTTTTACGGTTCGAGCTAACTTTGCAAATTCATTAAACAAGGCAGGTGGAGTGTTTCGTCGTTCAACGAACAATGGTTTAGCCTTCTGAAAATTCCGTAATATTCTTTAGGAAAATGAAAAAAAAAAAAAAAAATAATCTGAATATACGAAATGTTTTGATTATTTTTCTAATCATTCCAAAAAAAAAATCTAAATTTAAATCCCATAATCATGAATTTAAAAGATGGCATAGTACAGTAGTGGGAACTCCAAAAGAAAATTATGATAACTTTTCTTACTCATGTGATGAAAAAACCATATTCGATTACCCGTAATGTATTTATAGATATTTTTTTAATAAATTCTTCCAAATAGGCATAGCTTGGAAAAAATACGATCATTCCATTTGGAACTGCACCGGCAATCCGTTCTAACGTCATTGCCAAAAGGTTTAGGATTGTCTGAGTTTCTCGTTTACCATGTGTGAATATCAATTTTATATTAGATACATTTGCTGCAATAATACAAAAATAACTGCAAAAAAAAAGCACTAAAAGTATTACAAAGTCAATTCTAAGCACTATTAAATGTTCGGTGCTCAAATAGTCAAAGCGCACTGCGCTCTTTACTGCAAAATACTAAAAGGTACAAGAGTAAACAGATTAAAACAACCGATCCTAACGATAAAGATTTTTTCTCTAGACTAAAACTATAACCAACTTTGCATAACCAATCCTGCACTCAGCAATAATTCACAACTTGCATGAATCAGATGATTTCATTCAATGTTTAAACTCAATTTCAAAATGAATCTTTACTACTTAAATTCAGAAAGGATTTCCTCAAAAACAGCTTTCTTAATAATATGCAGTAAACAAAGTATATACATATATGCTAAAAAATGCAAACTTATTGTTAGAGCCAATAACTGATGGTCCTTTATCACATGCCCAAAAGAACGGCGGATAAGATCCTTCTTTGGGTCAACCTAAAAATTTAGAACACAGCGTAAAACTAAAGTATAACAATTTATCGAAAACAATAAGTAATTTATTTCTAAACTGCGCAAATCATTTCTAGCAAATCAACGAACTTTGCAACACATGGTAAGTGAGCGTATCAAGATTTCCGACGGTTCCATAGTACCACCAAGTAATATTAAAGATCTACACTGTTTAATTATATCACCGAGTTGAGAAGCTGGATTGATGAGATAATAACTTATTCTGCAAATCATCAAAATGAAATTTATTAAATGACACTCCACTGTTATCAATGAATTGCTAGATTTAGAATGCTATCTAATAAATCTGACTGAAAGATGCAAGGAAATTAACAATTTAGTGATTGACAGATAAAGCTACTTGAAAATCTGAGTTATAATTTATCTTAATGGAAAGCACATATTTCGACAACAGTCGTAGTAATATTTTGGGCAATAAAACAAAACTCTGAATATGAGACATTATTCAAGAAAATAATAGTTATGCGGAACTCGAGAATTTAAAGCAATAAAGAATAAAACTTTAGGAATAAATAAATCAAGATTAAGTAAAATAGTATGTCTAAAAAAAAAGAAAGAAATCATCACTTGGCTTCATCCTTCCCGGAGGAACATTCTATTATTAATCTACCATCCTTATAGTTCAGCATTAACATTTGTAAAAACTGTTGGAATGCACACAATGCAGATGCAATTGTCCGCTCCTTAATCGGTGATTGACTAGTTGAACATGCTAAAATTTCATTCCGTGAAAATTCGAAAACAAATCTTTAGTGAGAATATTTCTCAAAACCATAAAAAATAAGTGAAACATCCTATGATCATATGGAAATCGTAAAGATGTTCCGTAAAAATGTGGAAATTTCGAGTTTATCAAAACTAAAACCTTTAAATACTAACCATGATTAGTTAATCCTCGATTTTGATTACGTATGCACATTTATATTTTCAAAAATCAGTTAAAGCCCGTATTAAGATGAATATGAAATGAACTTTAACAAACCGGATCCAAAAATGCTTTGAGATTCATTCGAGGAATCTTTTTTGCGAAGTAATTGTTCTACCGGGAACACATAACCAGAATCAACTTTTTTGTTCTGCTGTTCATCCAAACGTTTTGAAAACTTGCTCAGCTTCATGATTAAGTGAGTCTCCTCAATATATTTCAATAAAATGTCTAACTTATATTGCGCAAGACAAGCCTGAAAGTGTCAATTATGAATGTTATTGAAATTAAATAAATTACTTAATCATTATTTCTTAGGAAATTGCTGCTATAAACAAGAATCCACCGATAACATTTGAATGTGATTACATTCCATTCGTTGGTACCTACTCGTATCAAACTGTAATCATATTAAATGGCTAAGTTATATATGACATGTGATGTGTTTCCTATTGCTTTGTAAGCTAATGAATTAATGATAAGAGATTTTACAGAAACAAATGTTAATAGAACTGCAGCAAATTGCTCTTATCAACAACGTTTAAATTGCAAAAAAAAAAAAAAAATCCTTCAATCAGTGATGAAATCAGATTTGGAATTTTCGGTTTGTACGAAATGTGATAGCCCAATTTAGGCAATGTAAGCCAATCAATATTCGATTTATATTTTACTAATGTAAGAATTATATAACTAATCAAACATAGTTCAGTTTAGTGCTTTACTAATCTTCTCTACTATTGTTCTCACAAAATCAGTTTCTTTGGTTTCTGCCACTCTAACCTATAAAGTTTTAATTCTACATCCTTAATAAAAAAAATTAAAGCCCATTTTCATCAACATGAAAAGAAATTCTTACTTTACCAGCAAATGACGTCATTGTTTCAACATAATCTTTATTCTTATCTAATGCATTATTCATATACGCCAATAACAAATCTACAATGGTCGATAACTGCCGCAAATATTTCTTATGCACCGGTGTCAGTCGGCTTTGAAAACGAGTTAGATAAACACTAGAAAAATAAGTAACATAAGATATTTGTAAATTATATAACTGTGTAAATATTTGTATAAAATATTTGTAAATTATTTAATTCTTGAAGTTTGTGGATTAAACAAAATTTCTTAATATTTTACTTTATATACTTGCGTACAAAAGAAAATACATGTAAGAAAATGATTCGGTTTTATCAACTTTTAAAGTATGCAATGTTATTGTTACGTTTGAGAAATCATTATTAACATTGCTTACTCTAATATTGAAAGTACAGATTTCAATTCTTTTGCGTGTAGCGTAACAAAATGTGAATTCGTAATTGTCTCCAGTAAATTATGAGCTTCATCAATAACGATAACATTACCCTTCAATTCAATTCCCCAAGCTTTTCGCGCTTCTTCTTGAAATAAAATCTGCAACTTACTGCTAAAACTATTTGAGCTATTTGTCGTTTAAACATCGTCGCTTGAAACCTGCTTCGAAATTATCATACCATATCTTTTAGCACATATTTTAGAAAGTGACAGTATTAACATTGTATCACTTATCCATAACTATGCTAGATAAAAAATTTTCTAATGTTCTTATACTACAGCACATAATTGTAAATTGAATTCAGGTCCGCTAAATTTCATGTCACTTGTTATCAAATGACATCGTATCTCTTGTTTGAATGAGAATGTAAACTTGAAATATGTTCATTAAAACGATTAGGGGAGAACAACTACGTACTGACTTATAAATCAAAACATTAAAAGGAAAATTCGAAAAACAAGACTAACTTGATATGGTAGAAGCACTAGTTGTGAATAAGCTACTGACTTGCGTGATGCAAAGTACGGACAAGCGGAGATTTTTTTGCTATAATCAACTAATTGCGGTGTGCTTGATAACTTTGATGCAAGAATCTGGTCACAGAGATCTTCGATTGCATCACTTCTTGCAAATGGACAACTTCCCTTACATGCTTTTGTCACATACTGCAATTGTCTCCCAATCAGAAATTTCAAATTTCAAATGATTTTCACAAGTAATTTCCGCATAAAGGATACAGGTCCAATATGATAACTGCCTTCGTGGAATACAATTTTTTGGTTATTTTAAACATCACCTGATATATTAAATGAAGCTGATACCATAATTTTTTTTACGGTAACAGCTTCAGTTAACATATCAGGTGATGATAAAATACATTAGCAATTTCATAAGATTTTTAAAGCGAACAGAAATCAATATTTCAATAATAAGTCAGCTATATTAGTATTTGATAATAGTGTTAGCAATAAATTTGAAGTTACCAACAATAGTAACGAATAAGTATGAAAATATGTCTAAGTTTTGAGCTTGTGTAACTTTGTTCAAACAATTGTATTATACTACTAAGACATAACTTAAAATTTAAAATGAGTAATCATACTAATACGTATGTTGAATTAATTGAACTCCTGAATGAAATGATTAGAAAGGAAAGTGAAATATACTTTATCATCGTCATCTTTCTGGCGTTTTTCCGACGCTTTGTTATCACGCAATTCATTGCATCGTTCTGTCATAAGATTCGTTTTCTGTAAAGCACGAACCGATTCATTAATGCATAAATGTTGTCTCGATCCCAGCGTTACCACTCTTGGTTGAAACCTGAAAAACAGCTACCAACAATATTCAGTCGTTGTTGCATGCAAAGTATCTACTTCTCTAGTAATTCTTTTGAAATGCAACTTTCCGAAGTTATGTTAGTGGATTGATCAGTATGCTGTGTGAGTCACAACATATGCATTTAAAAAAAAAAGACAGATAACCGTGTTTTCGTGATTTCTTCAGCAAATTGCAGCAACTGAGAATGTGTTCGTGTAGCATAAATTATTTTTGTACAGGTTGGAGTTGGCTCTTCAATTTTCTTTGCAAGTTGATCATTTGTAAAATCTTCATCTAGTATCTAGACAAAAAATATTATATTTATCAAGCTTCACCGCCATTCACTATATTCCATCTCCTATAACTAGTACCAAATTTGAATAATCCTCACAGTTCCGAAAAATTTCCTCAAACAGTTTGACAAACTGTTTGCAAGTAGTTCGATAACTCAAAAGAGCACATTTCTGAATTTCAGTATCTATCAGAAAACAAATAACTATGACTTACATCATCTGTTTCGTCATCATCTTTTCCCTCAATGTCTTCATCATTCAATAATTTCCGCTTTCGTTCAACTGTTAAGTTTTTTAATGCTTTTTGAATGCGTTCTTCTATTTTCTGATCGTTTTCAAGCTCACTGTAAAGTTCCTTCGCATCCTCGACAGCTTTAACTTTCTTTATATGAGCATTTAACCAGTCATCATCTATAATGCATCTAGTCATCAAACTTTACTGGAAATAAATCATGCCTGATCTTACTCTGATCTAGATTACCACATCCTACATATAGTTGGATTATCTCAAGCTTATCTTTCTTTATCACCTGATAATCATCTTTTTATCAGATGATTTCTTTCCTAGATTTTAAAAAATTTAATTCAGCAATATGTAAAACTCTGTAAATTAAAAAATTGCTTCTTTTTTTTCTTTCCTAATGGAAAAAAATTATTTTCTGGAATGAACAAAAGGAATTGCGAGAGACCAAAATCATCCAAAAATAATACATATAGCAACAAACTTAAATTAAGCAGACAACATTGCATGCAATCAAAAAAATATAAATATATATCTCCTAACTTACGATTGCCATTATAAAAACTTGCTTGTAAGCAGCAAAATACCACTAATTTTCTGAAATTTAGTTCACCTTTTCCGACTTCTTCAACTGCTTTTAGTTGCTTCTCGAGATTTACTTTCCTTTCCGCTTCAAATGTCTCTAACCAACTAAGCGTTGCACAAATAATGCTCATAGATTTTCCCGTACCTGTTGGTGATTCTAATATTCCAATTTTTCCTTCATTAATACACGAAATAATACTTCGCATTAATGATACCTGAATATCATATGGCTCAAATGGAAACGAAAATTCTGTCATGCCTGAAAAATATCTCTTTAAAAACAACAAACAGTACATAATCTAATCTGTAAAAAAAAAAAACCGTAAAGTATTAATATAGCAAACACATACTATTCAACGATATATTAGTATCAATGGAACACATACAGATTTAATATAATATAAAAATGAAGTCATAAGTTTAAAATAGCAATCAAAGGTAAACATATGCATATATTATCACAAAGGTTGAAACTAATATTAGAAAATTTTAGCTTAATTTGAAATTTCAATTGAACAATATAAATGTGATAAAGAAGAATTTCCGGAACAACTTCAAGGTCAAATATGAATGTGTCATAGTTCTACTAACATAAATCATTTCTTTGTTTAAAAAAAAAATTTTTTTCTTACTAAATTTTACTACTTATGTACTTGCGAGTGAAACAGAATAAAAATTGAAATTTTTAAAAGAAAAAATGTGAAGCTAAAAATATTACTGTTTAGAATATATAAGTTAAAGTTAATCGTAAAAATTTTTGCTAAGCCTAATTCAAAACTTAAACTAATTCAAAATTTAAATTAAAAAACTTCAACCGTAGAGTTACACTCACAATTAGGCTTAGGCTTTTTGCTTAACTCTAAGCTTTATAAAATAAGAGCCATTTCGCGCGTCACACTGAAATAAATATATTTGAAACTATCATTCCCGCAAAAATATATGAGACACAAAGAAGACATCAAATCATTATTGGTCGATTGATATTTCTTTCTCTCTCTCCCTCTCTCTCTCTCTCTCTCTCTCTCTCTCTCAAATCTTGTCACTCCTCCCTGACAACCGTTTGTCTTTATGTCTTTTCTCAATTTCACTCTTGCACATCATTTCTTGACTTTAAAAAGACCGGCAGGGACTGTTTGTAAGTGTATGTCAAAATTGCCAAAAGTTAAATAAATTATTTTAGAACATTTTTGAATTGTGAATCGGTCTGAATCCTAACTACATCTACTCACCAGTAATCAGGAAAACAGGATTAACCAACCGGATTCCCCCTCCATTTATTCCACTCATTTATGACGACGATATTTTGCATTCTTTCATCTATACTGCTTAAATCTCTGATTTATTTCATCCACAGATTATTTTAAAATCAATTAACCATTTGCAAAACCAATACATGTCATTTCCGTAATTCTATTATTGATACCTATTCAAATGCTATCAACACTTATGCTTAAATTAAAAGCAATTTTCACACTTAACTTTTCCAATCAAATGTTAAAAAGTGATGTAATCATAAGATCTAAAACTTTCAAGACATTTCAGATGTATACGCAACTAAATTTGTATAATAGACTTACAATACAAGCAATAGTTGCTCTCGAAAAATTATATACAATCATCGATATGATTCATATTCCTTGCATCATATCTTCTTTTCCTCTTGTCTTTGTGCAAATACCTGAATTTTTATCAAAAGATCTAAAAGTTTCAAGACATTTCAGATGTATACGCAGCTAAATTTTATCATATATACAAGTATACAATTGCAAATATTTCTAAACAAAAGTATTTGAATATATTTATATACATATATATTAAAAAAGACATCTAAAAGACAACTAAACCTATCTAAACTGCATACTAAATCTCAGGAAAACAAAGCACCATTTAAACGAGACAGAAGAAAAGGCACTATTTTAAATAAATGAAAAGGCACAAATTTATGGCAGCTAACTATGCTATCACTAATAAAGTAAAACAACAAAACACTCAATTAGAGATAGTTTCTTTTGGCACCAAAAGAAATGTAATAGTAATACGATTTTATGAAAATAGCAAAATAAAGGCACAGAATAGAGTTAACAAAGTGATAAAACTATTAAGAATAACAAAAATTATTGAAAGATTATCAATCAAAAATCAGATAACATTGTCAAAAACAAAAGAAAAAATATTATCGAAAATTGGATAACTGTTATAAGTTAATATATGAAGGATTAAAAAACAAAAAGTAATGAATAAATTTTTCGAAAAAGAGAGAAGGAAGCATGAATAAGCTCATTCTCATTTAACTCTATTGTCGAGGGGAAGAACTAAGAACTAGAGAATCAAACAGTTTTAGTCAGAAAAAAGTAGACTAGCTGACTGGAAAATGAAATATGTTACTTAAATGATGCATAGATTACTGAATATATATACAAAACAAAGTTTTTATTTCAATGATATCTACTCATAAATATCTCCTTTTTGAAGCTTATTCATTAGGCTAACATCGAGTCTAAGAGCTTGTTATAAAGCAAGCCAAATTTCGAATTAATCGAGTAACGAGTCAAACAATTTTTAAATTAATGACATTTTCAAGTCCATAAAATGAAGATATCCATTAAAGCTTTTATTAGATAATGAGCTGTACCATATTCACCAGCTGGAGCTGAATCATAGAAATATTGACACATTCCTTGAGCACCATCACAACGCTTCCCAGATCCGCAACATTCCATTACAACTGTTTCCATTTTCTTCTGTCAGAATAAAATAATTTTATTACCTTATTAATTTATTATGAAAACTATTATCGATTATATATTACCAAAATTATCAGCTATCTTTAGTGTAATGCATTCAGAAAATATGCAAAAAAGATTCACATTATCAGCCATCAAAATTAAACGAAGTTACTTTAAAAAATAGCTTCATTATATCATTATTTAAAGTTTATACTTAGTATTTGAGAGCCTATGATGACAGTATTTAAAAGTTTGTTACATGATTTGTAAGATTTTTAAATATCAAATTATCAATTTCCAAATTAATGAATGATCAAATTACTAGAAACAATATGCACTAAGGTTAATGATAATTTAGTGCATATTGTTTCCAGCAATAGATTGTTAAAAATAAATAAATTATAATAAAATTACTATAGTAACAAACAAAATGAGCCAAAAATTATAATTAAAATTTGAACTAAAATTTGGGTGAACTGAACAGTCTTAATGAGATAATAAACTAACATTATGTTCAACGAATAATTCGTTTGCTCTGTGCAGTATAGAATCTACTACAAACGATTGATCATGAGGTATATTCGGACTGTCCGTTTTCAATAAGATATCCATTCTGCTTAAAAGTGATAAAGCTTCTATCATAATTTCACGATATTCGGGTTGAGCAATCTAAAATATTTTTCTACTTTTTTTTAGCAAAAATTTAGAAGAACCAATGAAAAATTCATAGTACTACGCTAATTAATTTCACTTAACTAACTCCATTCAGTCTATTTAATCAACACGATGTTGTCATCACTGATCAATAACATTGCTTTCCTAAATTTGCTTTCCTATTTTAAAGTTGTTATTAAATAATTTTCGTCTATCCAAATAAGTTTCACTTCGTGAAACACATAAATCACTATTCTTTCAAAATAAAAATAGTTATATATCAATAATTTCATATGAAAGAATTTTTTACATGAACTGTTATGTTCAATCTTCTTAAAGTGCATTTTAACTTTCAGCGCTCGAAAGTACTAAATGTAATAAGCCAAATAAAAACGACGCAAACCTGATTTAGTACTTCCTCAACCTGCAACGCAAATTTGATTTCTCTACGTGTCATCTGAAAATGATGAAAAGTAAGCAGATGTTGAGGAATTTCATTTTATTTCAGTTTTTCATTCAACTGCCTAATTTTGCAAACCTTTCAGCAATTGTCGTCACTTGATTCGTGGATAGACAACTCTCTATTTCGCATAGTTTTAATCTTAATATTATTTCAATAACGTATCTGAACTGGATGGAATTCGATCGCATAAATTTCCAATACTCGTCAAAAATCGAATATTTCCTGTTGGTTTTTTTTCTTATCAAATAGTGAAATTAGCAAACCTCCTGTGTGACACCCCAATGCAGAACAATACGATTGATTGAAAGACCACGTGGAAAACGTCGTACAGTATCCCACAACATCTATAAGAAACTGAATCGTTATCGGTAAACAGTAAAATTTAGCATCGATGATAAGAGCAAATGTAACAGCAAATTTTCAAAAATTTTTTTTTAATGATAAGAGCAAATTTTCATACCAAGAAGCATATATTCCATGCATTTTACTCGATTAATTTTTAATAATTCGACGGAGCAAACAAAAACGCATACTTTTTCTCTATGGGTTTCTATTAGTCTGTATATCATTTAAAAGAAATTGGAAAAAATCAAACATACTGCATAAAAATTCGGTGGAACTCTATTCAAAGCTCCATCAATTCGACGATGTCTTAGCCAAATACCGAACTGGAAATTTTCGGCTTCTTCAACATCTATTTCTTCAGAATCAGTTGGAGCCAATGCATTCACATCAACATCCATAGTACTATCACCCGTAGATCTCCGTGACTACAATTATATGTGTCAAAAAACAGATATGTAATGTATATATAAATGAATAATTAATATTATCTCTTGGAATTTTAGTTTGAAATTTTGCAAAATCCAAAACAGCGTCTCGAAATAAAGCTGGAAAAAGATTTCATAAAATACGAAAATTACTTTTCGTTCCTCGATTTGTTTTCTTATAGAACCCATACCACTGCGTTGCTCTTTGGCACCAGATTCGGCATCCATACTAAAATCTTCCAGGAGCCGACCGCTTAACAACAATAATAACATTGATTTTACTTGAAATGGTGAAAGTTGAAATAATTTCTGTGTCGCATCAATTCCACTGATGCTACTAAAACGAGCCAACTCACTGGCTAATACCTGAAACAATATATAATTTAATTGTTCATATTTTACACAAATGATCCAATTTAATTCAATTTCTTAATCAAATCATACAAATAAATCTTTACTCATAAAATTACATAAAATATGGGAAAAAAGAGAAAATTAGAGGCAAAAAAAAAAAAATCTTTCATTTTCAAGTATTAAAAACCTAAAATTACTTCTTACATTACCAAAAATGCTTAATAAATCCCGGAGAGAATTTGCACAGCAATATAGTAGACTAGAGTCAAGTATCAATCTTCTAAAGTTCACGATGATTAGATTTAGTTTTGTCAACCCAAAGAGAGATTATCAAAAATCGCAGATTATAAAAACACCTGTATAATTAGTCCAATACGTATTCTGAACATTTCTACAAACAAACGCGGTTCCGTTAACACCAATGAACCAAGACAAACGATAATTTCCTGCAATACTCAGAAATATACAAATATGTTCTAAAATTTTTTTTCATTAATTTTATTTTCAATGAACTTAAATATACATTGCGGATAACTATTGAATAATGCTTTTTTGCATCAATTGAAAAGACGCTACTCTGTACACGCTAAATCAGAACTGTATAATTAGCACTACTACTACTCTCTTGGAATTATTTTTCGCTTTAAACCGTTTTGTGCCAAAACCTATTGTTCTTTTTTTAATTAATAATAATAATTACTTTATTGTTATCATTATTTATTACTACTACCACTACTACTACTATTATTGTTATTATTGACGTGAATAAATGGTAATTTGAGTTCTTTTAAAGCTAAACAGATTATCAACATCACTAACTGCAAGATAAGAACAAAATAAAATGAGAAAAATAAATCAAAGAAAAAACAAAGTTCTCAATTAGTTACAATCAGAAATAATAAGCAAATTATAATTTTCGAATATATCACGGTCTACTATCAAACGTCGGCAATATTAGTGCACGATGTTAGCGAAATCCGTGATCTGAACTATTTTCTTGCGCCACATGGAACCACATGAACTTGAAAAACAGTGCAGTGGATGAAACAGCGCATTAATCACTTATAGAAATTGATCCACAACCATCAAACTGACAATCAGAAAAATTGCCGCCTAAACCAAACTGCCAAACCCTATCCAGCACTCATAAATTAAAAACTCTACTGTGTAAAGTAAATGTTCGAACATTGATCTTTCATGACGTATAAATCAATAAAAAACAATTAAATCTTATTTGAATTATGTTTCAACATTGCTCGTTGGAAGATAAAATTTTTGAAAGGAAAAGGCACATTTTTACCTGTGACAAAGCATAACTATTCGCATCATCGTTGTAGATACGCTTAAAAATTTCATGCAATTCTTCCTTAGTTTTTGGAGCTGTAATCGCTTGCTCATTCTTTGATGGCATACCAACTGTGATCTGCTTTTGACGTACTAAAAGATGAGTTACTGATTTGGATAATTCATCCAGCAAACGCTTCAACAATCCAAATGACAGACGAATCAAAGACCAATTACGACTTTCACATGCCTGAAAATATTCTATAGCATTTATAAAAATGGTACGAATGTGATTTATTTAGAATGATAATAATAATATAATAGAACAATATTTAATATACATATATTAAAGTGTTAAGCATAACATAGCTATTATATTTAATGAGTCATTTCTACTCCATAAGAAGCACTTTTGAATTCTTTTTCCAGCAAATAAAAATTCTTGGAATCCTAAAAAATTAATGCAAATGTTGAGAACCTTTAAATATATTTCTTCCATGAGTGCTCGAACGGTTGCACCTTTCATATTATTCAATTCAGTATCAAAATCAGGTCCTCTGAAATATTAAAACTATTACAATGTGTATTAAAACTATTACTGTGCTTAATAAGAAATTTTAACGGATTAACGTGCCAAAGATAATATATTTTAGTGCATCTTTACTAACGAAAAAAATCTGTTACAGTTATTTACTTTTTCGTGTCTGTAAGATGCCGAGTTTGTTGCTGTGAATTGAAAATGCACTATCTTAGAGTAAAAATCTTAGAGTAAATAGGATACATTCGAGAATATAAAATTGTATGAAACATTATTATATAAACATTTCAAATATTAATACTTTTTCATCCACAAATAATGAACAATGGATGCTTGCTCATCTAAAACATTTGTCCCAATTAACATATCAATCAAATCTGCTGTTGACATTTCGTCCATTTGTGCTGTATCCAATCTGGAATATCACTTATTAGCAATTAAACCTTGTTCTAATTTTATTTAGCATCAATATGATCATTGGACTGAGAATCCTGTAGTTAATTGATCATTTACTAAACGATAGTGACGTAATTACATACCACACACGCATAATGGCAGTCAGCCGATACTCATCTCAATTTAAGGCACTTAATTACCTTAGAGTAAGAAAACTAACTTTTTTTCTGAATCGCCACTAGATGTACTTCTCAGAGATACTGCTGACGATGTTCGTATCTTAAATATTGGTATATTAATGATATTCATCAATTTTAACTGATCATTATTTTAAGATAGATAGAGAACAGTTATATATGACATTCAATATGCTTCACTATCAGGTACGAAAGAAAACAAGCTACGACATCTTCAAAAACTTTGTATTTCATTCCTTTCCAGATTTTCTATAAATTTAAAATCCATTATATTCAATAAACTATGCAAAATTATATAAACTGTATAAAAACTATATAAAACGACAAACTATATAAAACATAGATTCTATTATACTGCTAACTTATAAAGCGTTCTACTGAGTTTCACTTAGGACTAAGTTTTTATTAAGCTTTTCTTCTGTAAATTTTTCGAAACTAAAATACCAAGTTTTCGCCCACAAAAATTGTGACTATCGAAAGTCAAAAAAATAAGTCAATCAATAAATAAACAAACCAAATCATCTGTGGAAGTACGTTTTTCAGGTGATAAAAAACGTTTCAAAGGTGGGCATTTATCATTTGTTGGAGTTGGACTACTTTGTTCTTGTTTACCATAAGATAAATATAATTTGATGAGATCTAAAAAAGAGTTCATAAAATCAGCATTACAGCAGGACAAGACGAAATAACACTACATTACTGGGATTCAACAAAACAGATTACTACAACACGAATAGTGGTATAATAGTATCTTTGTTGAAATACTGAAGAAAAAAACCGAAAATTTAAAGTATTAAAATAAATCACAAGATCTCTTTTTTATCTGGAAAAATTGTCTGTGAATTTTAAAGTTACTAGTTTGTAATCATTTCAAAACAATAAAAGAAAATAAAAAAATCACCTTGATCATCGCTATCAACTATAATACTACGATGTCGCATTGAAGTTTTGTATACAATACTGTAGCGTTCAGCTTTACTTCTCAATGATAATTGTTCAGACAATGATTGTAATGGAAAAGCTGGAAATGTAACATTTTTTAACAACGTAAATATACTCAACACTGTCTCATTTTTCTGTTACACCAAATATCGAATAATATCACAATTGATCATGTATTTATCACAGAGATATAATGAAGCTCTCTATAATAAGGTTAATAAGGAGACACATATATCTAAATTTCGTGTACAATCAGAATTTATCAAAATTGGTCTAGAAAATTCATGGATTTTTTTTCCTTATCAATCGTGTATAATAATTTACAAGCGAAATATAAGAGTAATAATTTACGTCTTTAGCTAGAATTCCTTCCTTTATTTGAATAAAACTCATACTTAGTTTCAAATTGTCAACGTTCGAACATGGTAGATTTCGATGCATTGCTTCCTCTTCTTCTTTAAAAAACAAATCTTCAGCATTATGCCCATAAAATTCCAGTTTGCTAACTGCTGTGGTTCGGAAAAAATCCGATACATTCTTCATCACTACTCTGAAACAAAAGAAGAAATAGAAATAAAAAATGAATGCTTTGCTTTAGAAAACTGACTGCACCGCATATCTACAATTAACTACTAACTGAATTAAAAAACACTGACAATATATTTCTGATAGTATGAAGTAACATTTTGAAGAATCCATCAGTCTAGTACTGCGCACCTATTTATATGACCACATATCTTTTGGACTAGAATTTCAGAAGTATGAACAAATGCTTAACTAGACAACAATAGAAGGAAGTAGAGATGTTACACAATATCACAAGCGATATTATCACGACCTGTAATTCCGATTTCAGGATTTGTCACTGCTTAAATTTTAAATCTAAAATCTAGTTCAGGTACTGATTTCAATACCACTGGCATATTACTTTTATTGGTTGTCATTGTGAACACCACCAATAATATATATACATATATACACTATTTATCAATAGAAATTAAAAATTTATTAGTAGAAATAAGAGTAGTTTAAACATACCGTGCGCCACCGATATAACCTGTTGCAATTTTTTTGATCGTTCCTATGACGGATGCTTTCATGTGAACATCAGTAAAGGAACTATCACTTGGTGTCATATCCTAAAAACAAGAACAAATCCTTTGTACTAAATGAAAAGTGAATGAGAGAAGCTATCACATTATGATCTGAGAACTCGTACATTACATGATCATGCGAACATTTTTTTATGTCGAGAGTAATTTCTTGTTATCATTTATTTTCTTTTTCTCATTTTCCTTCACTTTTTGTTCTCTTTTTCTCTAGTTCCTTTTTGTTTCTACCTGGTTGAATAATACTTCATTATCAAATCTTTGGTCTTGAGCAGAGTGTCAAACGATAAAGAATTAAATTTCTTAAATTGAACCACTAGGTGGGTAAGTACAACAGTAAGCTTAAAAGTAAAGAATAATTATGGAACATAACAAAAATGATCTCTATATGATAAGAAATAAGCTTACTGCTTCAAGCATATGCTTTGCAACAATTAGTACAATTAATGGTCGACCAGATACTGACGTGTTATTCCAACTGCTATATATATACTGAAGCTCTGAACTCCATTCATTCATAAGAATTCGAATATCATACATCAAATATGAACGTTTTTGATCCATAAACTGAAAAGGAAAACGCATTACACGTGAGTATAATCTGTACGTGTACTCATAAATATATATGCAGAAAGAGTAGAAAATGCTAATAAAAATCAATCAATTCATGAATGAGAATCAAAATAAAACAAAATAACAGATGCACAGACGATATCTTTAAAGGTTAAACAAATTATTACCTGCGGTGTGAAAATGACGAATTTTTGTCCCAGTTGATAAAGTTTACTAGTGCTGAGTACACCAATTTCACGATCCAAAGGACGACCGGTGAGTCCCAATTTTTCAGATTCTCCTAATCTAAAAAAAATAATGTTAAAAAAAATATAATAAATCAATTTTTAAACAAAACATAATTCGTGAAATTTACTTTCGCATGGACTAAACTATTTCCAATTGTTTACGAATGTTCCAAAAGGTAATTTTATTCAATTATATTTTAATGTATAACGCCCAACTTGAAAACTAATCCACAATGTATAAACTTATTAGTTAACGGATTTTCCATCTTTCCGGAATACTCTGCATTGCCATCAATTCGAAACAGGAAAAGTTCACTCCTCCATTATTTCGAAAAACACAAAGTTTAATAAAATATGAAATTTTAACTGACTTCTCATACTATAACATTAAATAAAAAAAATTAACAAAATGCAAGCCTTGATAAAATTCGAGCAAATACAGATGGAGGTTGAATGCAAAATACTTCATCAATTTCACTAATATTCTGCACTTGTATATCTTGTGCCAATAGTTCTTGTTGTACTTCATATGTTTCAGCCAATATTGATACTTTAAAATTTAAAATGAAACATTTCAATCAATACATGACAGGATAGCAAAATGAATGAATAAAAACAGACATCGAAGAAATTGTCTGATTAATATTTTAATAAAGCGATTTTTCATATTATAACATTAAATGATCTAAAAACAAACCTTGAACTTCGCAAGGAGGATGTTTTTCATATGCTGACAATCGCCTTCTTAATGGATCCAGTTCAGCTGGTGTTAGAAAACCATCATATAGTAAACAACATATGATATACAGTGCTTGTGCCCATAAAAATGGTCTAAAAAACTTGTTGGTATTTTAAATTATTCCGCAAAAAATATTTCAATATTTTTTACTTATTGCGATGTAGTTATGCCAGGATGTAAATTTCATTATGCATCGATAACATTACAGATTTTTTTTATCTCCAAAAAAGAAGCCTATAATGAATTCACAAGATATTTCCAAATAAAAATCTCACCAACCATAAAAAATCAAAAGAAATAAAATGTGTGGACAGAAAATATTCAAAAATCATAACCTCAAAAGGTTTTACAGTTTCTAACTTACATTGCTCCACAAGCTTCCCTAGCTTGGCTACCACGTTGCAGCTTTTCTTCCGCCACTTTATCATATGGTACTTTATAAAGTTCAGGCACTAGTCGTAAACCATTCTCGCTGATAACAATCTGAAACCTTTTTTTTTTCTTGGAGAGAAAAAAAAATAGGACCACTCGTGTAAATTTTTTTGTAAGATGCAACCTTTCTTCTTCACCTTTCAAAACAATTAATGCAAATTGCAACACATATCCAAATAAATTGAATTTCATTTTCCACGCACGTTAAAGTAGAGATTACTCAAGTGAGCCAAGATTTTTCAATTCAAATTATTTCTCAAATATTTACACTAAAATATATTATTTTCGGGCTATGAAATGCTCTTGTTGCTAAGGACTTCAAAAACTATTTTTTACCTCAGCAAATTTGGTTACTACCATTTAAAAACATCGTCAATTTTAACATGAATAGCGCTATATTTCTTCTTGTCTTCTTACAAAGATTTTCTTCCCTTCTACACCATCATTTATTAGTGATGCATTATCAGACTTATGTTAAATTCAACAATTTCATACATCTTCCATAATTGTCCAGTAATGTTCAACCATAACATCGTCACGAGAAAATACAGCATCCAGCATGAGAAAACAAATTGATAAAGGCCATTCACATTCTACATCTTCAAACTGTTGCAATTCAGAATTGTTATAATACAAACGAGATGGATCCTGAAAAATTAAAAAAAAACATAACTGTATAGAGAAGCAAAAAAAAAAAAATACCGAAATTCTACAGTTATCATCATGAATCTACTGCTGGCGATTATTTGAATAAAGATCTTAGACTGCTGCTGCTGGTTAAGCTATGATCGATTTCAGAACTTTATCACATCTCTTTACTACTAAATTTTTAGTTAGAATTATTTTGCCTCCAGTGGTGTTTTGTAACCATCACGTAGAAAACGTCGACAACCATAACGACCAAGCAACGTATCAATGATTGTTTGACGAGTAAGTTGAATTAAACTTTGCTCTTCCACTGCAAATGCCGGATATGAAATGACACTCAGAAGCGCCAAATCAGTTTCCTTAAATTATTCGAAAAAATTCCTTAAATTAGTAAAGAATTGCACAAATATAAAGAACAAGAAAATGAGAAGTTGAATTGCAAAGGAAAAAAAGTCTAAAAAATATACTTTAGAAAATGATTCACGGGGTAACATCGATGTCAACAAAGCTGAACACTGCTGAATTTGATCCGGTAATACATGAATAACAGATCCTGAAAGAAAAAAAACAGGCAAGATTAAAACAAGAAACAAGTCCCAAAGATAATCTCCTCATTTCCTTCCCTTCCTTACAAAAAGAAGCAAGAAAAGAAAAACGGAGTCAGTTGACAAACATTAAAACTCTAACAATTCATGACGTATGATACAAATCGAAGTATCGATAATACGAAAACATTTTAAATCAAGAAACCTTTTGAACCATCTCCAAACAAATCGCCAACATCATTGAGAGCTTGCAATGCTGCTTTTACCATACCAACACTACTAGAGTTTAGTTCCCGTATTCCTTGGTTTGTTTTATCACCACGTTCCCAAACACCATAATCCTTCAATTTATTCACAATAAGAGGAATCACATGAAAAAAGAAAAACAACAAACAAACAAACAAAAATTGACTACCAATGGTTAGCTGTGGAATAATTTCTTATTCTAATAATCTGTTTTAATTTCGAACACTAAGTTGAACACTTCTCAGAAGTACATTCTAAAAAATAAATAAACTGATTTACACTAAATCCAATAAATTTGCTGGTAAAATAAAATAGCAAATGAAAAGTTTTTCATAAGTTCTTGAACGAAACTACTAATGATGCATATTTGTAAAAAGGAAAATAGCTACCGGTGTTCGATAACCTGCTTCGATGTAATACACTAAATTTTGTACAAAAGCAACTTCATCAAAATTTCGAACAATTTGCAGTCCTAAAACTTGCAATATTGTATATTTATTTGTTTGTATTTAATTTAATATTTTGATAATAAAAAAAATGTAGTAATAAATTGGAAAAAACTGAACAAAGAATCAGAAATGTGGCAGCATTTTTGTTCACCCAATTTATATTTCAATATAACATAAAAATGAACAGAGAATGTCTTTCAAAACAGTATAATTATGGTTAAATATATTTTCCAAATTGACTGATATTCGGGGGCTGCCATTTCATTACTAAAGCTGTCGTCCAACACTAACAAGATCATTAAAATTTCAAAAAGATCTAATTTTTTTTTTTCAAAGTTAATTCTTGCTTCTCAAGGTTATATTTACCTGATGCTGTTAATTGGGCTAGTGTTAGTAAAAAGAGTGATATCGCATCAATTTGCAAATGTCCCCATTCATCATCACCAACAACGGTGCTCTTTGTTTGTGCTGAATATTTAGCATGAAGAGCATCATTTTTACGCTGATATAATTTGAACTGTTCAACCTTATCTGATTGACGCATCATACATTCCAACAATGACTGCATAGTTTTCACACTAAAACGATTAAAAACGCACTCCAATGTATAATGATAAGAAACTGATGATAAGAAACTATATAGTAATAAGAAAATAAAATCCTCACAATGTTATTGTGATCCATCTGTTACTTTGATCAAGTCACTGTCATAATGCTACATGCTGTTTATTTCACAAAATTTAATAAATAATATTATACCAGTGATATTTCTGAATGTCGAAATGGTTAGCAAATAAATAGCTAAACTATTAATCTAATCAATGAAGCAACAAAACACTTATCATTATTGACATTCTACCTTTAGACCAATGAAATACTTTACCAGGTTAATCCTAATTCATTTGCTTTAGCAAGATCTTCGTTTACATCGGCACTTTTCTGGTATGCACGATACATTGCCCATATTGCATGAGTTGCATATAAATTATCACGTACCCAAGCATGATCAGGTGAACCCTTAAAAATGAAAAAATAATAAGTACAGAAGGGAATGAAAAACAAAAAAAAAAAAAAAAAATAAGAGGAACTCTTTATATTTCTCACAATAATAAAAATAACCTGAAATCGAACAAGTTACTAATGCATAATAAATGAGTGATGATAATATACTATATTTTTTTGCTTGAAAAAATTTCTGTTGAAGTTTACCTACTTTGAAATCATTCAAAATACGATAACGTAAGTTTTTTTAACTAATCTACCAGAATGAAACAAATAACTGCGTCTTATCTAGTAGTTAATTATTTAATTTAACATCTAGTAGTTATTTAATTTGAAGCACAACAAATGGCTTGAATTTCAGCCATTTAATAATTATCTAACTAATCTTGAGTATTTGTAAAATCACCCCAAAAAAATTATATACAATAACCAAATCACATTTAATTCATTAATAAACAATTAGCGAATAATTTAACCAATTAAAAAAAGAAGCAAACAATTACCTAATCATATAATGCTAAGTTATTCTTCCAGGGACATTTCTTCTGCTCTTTCTCTTCTTCGTCCTCATCATGAATTATTCCGTTTTGAAATTTAGTTTAGAATTTTATGAAAATTCATACCTCAATGTCATTGGTGAATAAACCAGTGACAGGATTTTGATATTTTAGAATGGTCTCTTCAACAAGATGCATCAAACAGTCCAAACGCACACTGGAACCACTTCTCGAACGCATCCTATTAATCAATTTGTTCACCCAAAAACTTCCTTAAAAACCTTGAAAATTCGTAATCCGGAAGGAACATCTTTCTCTTCATTTAACATAAACATTTTTTCTGCTCTTTTTCTTCTTCATTCTTATCATGAAATTATTCCGTTTTGCAATTTAATTTAAAATTTTATGAAAAAAAAATTCACGTTTTCCGATTCGAATCTTTAACATTATGAATGGAACAGTAATATTCATTACAATCCTCCAAACACGTGAAAACACACACAAAAAAAAGATAAGTAATCGTACATATGATATGTACGCATGTGAGTAATCACATACAAAAATAACGTACAAACATATATTAACTGATTAGTATTTTTTAAGAGCGATGAGATTTGCAAGATAGAACACTTTTCGTGAAATTAGAGAGTGATAAGATTTACAAGATAGAACACTTTTCGTGAAATTAGAGAGTGATGAGATTTGCAAGATAGAACTTCTTCCGTGAAATTAGAGAGTGATGAGATTTGCGAGATAGAACACTTTTCGTGAAATTAGAGAGTGATGAGATTTGCAAGATAGAACACTTTTCGTGAAATTAGAGAGTGATAAGATTTACAAGATAGAACACTTTTCGTGAAATTAGAGAGTGATGAGATTTGCAAGATAGAACTTCTTCCGTGAAATTAGAGAGTGATGAGATTTGCGAGATAGAACACTTTTCGTGAAATTAGAGAGTGATGAGATTTGCAAGATAGAACACTTTTCGTGAAATTAGAGAGTGATGAGATTTGCAAGATAGAACAGTTTTCGTGAAATTAGAGAGTGATGAGATTTGCAAGATAGAACACTTTTCATGAAATTAGAGAGTGATGAGATTTGCGAGATAGAACAGTTTTCGTGAAATTAGAGAGTGATGAGATTTGCAAGATAGAACACTTTTCATGAAATTAGAGAGTGATGAGATTTGCGAGATAGAACACTTTTCATGAAATTAGAGAGTGATGAGATTTGCAAGATAGAACACTTTTCGTGAAATTAGAGAGTAATAAGATTTACAAGATAGAACACTTTTCGTGAAATTAGAGAGTAATAAGATTTGGACGACTGTAAGGCACAATATCTCCTCGAGGGCATATAAAATGCGCCCAGAAGCTAAAGTCCAATGACTGGGCTTATGCCCAAGTTGCAAATAAAAAAAACAGCTATGGGATGAAACTAGCATTAGGTAGTGTGTGTCTGGTCGTATTTGGGGTCAGATATCTGCCCTGTGGGTTGACCTTTCATGAAGTTCACTCATGGAATAATAACTTTATCGCCAAATATGTTACTGTTCCGCACTATTTGTTGAAACTTTTTCAACAAATTTTGAAATTTCATCATGAAAATTTATGATAGGTAATGAAAAGTGTTAAAGTAATCAAGAAAATAGTTTTAAAAATTTTTATAAAATTCCAAACAGTAATCGAAATTTACGAATAACATTTAATAAATAAAAATAAGAACTTCCCAATTTATGAATAACATTGTTTTTTTTTTTTTCTTTTTTCAAAGAGCTTTAGAGCATAAATAATTCATGTGATTAGAACTATTGTCCGGTTGAATAGATGGATTAAACGGAATGGTTTGATAGCTAATATCTTGCATATTATCCGGAATTCAAATACATGAAAGTATATGAATTGTATAATTAATAGTTACAATATTTTAAAAAAATTAAAAATTAACAGTTACAACATTAAATACACAAATTTATGTATTCAGGAATGGTTGAATTGAGGCAATCTGTAAAATTATCACATATCTTTTCATGTCTTAGTTTTACTTGACTAGTGATCTCATAAGAAAAAAACCGAAATTCTCAAGATTACCAAATTCCTGAGCGTTTAGTCCTATCTGACTTTAATTAAAAAATTATTACAATTAACTTTTGTATTTTTGCCATGTTATGAATGATTCCAATTTCTAAAATTGCTATAGAATACTACATCAATGAGATCCTTTTTTTCATTGGGATCACAATTTTGTAGAAAGATTGAATTTACGTCAAATTTGATAATAAAGCAAGAAAACCATTTCATAGTATCAAAGCGAAAGCAATTTTTTCATGCGTAAACAGCATGGAGAAATCATACATATTACAATTCCATGTAAATAGAAAACAAAAATTCGAATTTAGTTATTGTTTATTTGATATTTAATTCGTTCTTTTTTTAGAAATGCTCGGTATGCTTAATGTAAATTTAATCCGAATCTGAGTAATTTGAATGAATCCAAGTCTAATTCGCGTTAATTAAACTTGAGTACTGAAAGCGTTTAAATTTAAATTAATTCTATTATATTCAGATGTTAAATTGTTTTATTTATGTAGCTAAAATTATTGTGGAACATTGCATGATATGAACAAATTTAATAATTTAATCATCACTGAAGATCAGTACGGGATCTTATTATAGACCAAAGGTCTATACATGTATTTAATTTCTTTTCTTGATTACCAATCTCAATTTGTATCCTGTATGGTATATTATCCGGAAGTACTTTGATAAAGAATCGAAATTCATTCAAGTCAAACGTTACTGGTAATTCCTGCTTTCCAGGTTTTATTGGGCATCGAATGCTCTTGTTGCATTTCACCAAATTATCACTGAAAGTAATTTTCTCCAAAATTCAAATTTTAACAAACATTCAGGACGATAAAAAAATAAAAAAATTTGGTAGCTATTACAAATTGCGCAATTTAAAATTTGCACACAATATATTTTTGAAATCTGATTGTGATATAATGATTATGATGACAATAGATGTTACGGTAGCTTACAGTATTCCAAAAGTTGGAATTCGATGCCATCTGCAGCCAAGCCATCCTCCCCATTTGTATAGTTTGATAGATGATTCCAAATTATCATACTGTTCACCGGTATTTGTTATATTAGCTAATATAATAAATGGTTTCATTGCAATGATCGGATATCTTTCATTATCTGTAAATGAATATTTTCTCTTTTTTCTTTTTTTATTTTTCCTCGAAGATTTGGAATTTTACAAATTTGGTGGGTTATTTCGAAAATTTTGCAATTTTATGAAAAAAGAAAGATTTTCAATTTTTTTTTTTTTTAAAAAGCTTTACTCAAATTATATTGCAATTAGGTTTGTCGTCAAAGTAAAAGCAAAAACACATTCATTTCTGATCAATTTATCCAAATTCATTTCTGATCAGTTTAAAAAAAAGAAAAAAGAGTAATATTCTCGTACATAAACAAGTAAAGAGATAATAATTACCGACAATAATTAATTAAATCCGTGTGCAAATGGGTAAAAATTTTATATTCATAGAAGCATAATTGTTAATCTTAGTGTAAAATGAATCGAGAATTGTTGGCGCTTATAGCAAAAAATTGTTTCCATCTTTGCTTTTTGTTTTGTTTTCGCTTTTTAATAAAAAAAAAACAAACAATTTTCATCCATGAGCGTTATATTATGATATATTATAGGTCCATCTGCGCAAGATGTCCAAACAAAATTCGATTCGGTACCATTTGGAGCTTTACAATCAGTTTCACATAGAGATACTTTAGCTGCTGCAAACAATGCTATCACAAATAACATTTTGAGCACCTGAAATGAATTAATTAAATTTAATTTAAATGCCAAATAATGATGTAAAAGTTTAGTTTGAATTTTAATAATATGAAATTTCATTAGCAATGTATTCAATCTAAAAGAGACTCAGAATGATGAACTTTAATATTTTCTGTTATGCAGTAATAGAACCACAAAATAATGCAAAAAATAACACGTTTAAGAATAAATTCCTTTAATAATTTTACTTTAAAATCTAAATTTGGAATTTTAGATATTTTTTGTTTCTTTAAATGCTTGAATTAAGTCTTAAATTAAACATAATAGCAAGAAATGAAAAATATGCCAAAACAAAAGAATAAAGACAATGAATTAAGTTTTTCAAAATATGCCAAATTTCTCACTTATAATTATTTTTAATCAGTAACCAAAAAAGCAAATTAATTTGATTTGATGCCTTAAATTAACGACAGTAGTGATAATAGTAATAGTAGAAATAAAATTTATAAATTTTTAATCCTTGTTTTTCATTTTTTTGAATAAAAGCTAACAAAAACAAATGAATAAAATTCAATTGCATTTATAAAAGAGAAATTGTTGTTTAAATAAAATATTATCCTTTCGAATAACAGCTGATTATTACACCTATCATTCTCTAATCAATTGATTCATTTTGATTGGTTTTTTTATCAGTCAATTTGTTTTTTTTTTTTTGTTTGATTCTAACAATTTGTTTAATGATATGCATTTTTCGTTGAATAAGGTAATCGCATAAAGTATTAGTTACAGATGAAATTTGTTATAGCATAAAAAAATATCATGTATTTATTTTTTCCAAATTTGAATCAAACTTGATCGATTAATTGAAACTTTCATATCCATACTGAATAATTCAGGTAAATATTTTTTTAGTTATACTACAAGGTATTATTTTTTTTATTTCGAATCACGTTTTATGCTAAATTATTATTAAAGCGTTTGCTGATTCGATATGTTTTGTTATAGCATAAACAATTTTTATTTTTTTTTGTTTTATTTTGTTTTCAATGTGTCCTGTATAGATTTTCCTATTTGAATTGGATGTTAAACAAATGATTAACTTCAAAACTCGGTGAATTAATCAGAAGAATGATTGTAATTTCACTGTTATTTTCAACGCTATCATTCAACTTTTCTAACCAGTAAATATTGTCTGTTACAACACATGTAAAACGAAATCAAGAAAACAAATTATCTTTTTATATCAATCATTAGTAGTTTATTTATTAGTAAGACAAAATCAGTGATATTAAATTAAATTAAATTAAATGTATAAGTATCAGCAGATAATTTTATTTGATATCAGCTATATTTATAAATAGTTTATAATAACAGAACATTTGTCAACCACAGTCAATAGCAAAAAGCAACTTCTATCATTTAAATGAAAAATTATCATTAAAAGGGAAAGGCGAGCAAATGAAATATTTTGATTGCGTAGTTATCACTAAATACTAGCAGGAATTATTATTACAACAAAATAATCATAAATAAAACCAGTTGTAGAATGTTAATGTTATTTTATGTTGTAAGACGTAATGGAAATAGCAAAGTTTGACGACAAATTTTATATTATAAACCTTATTGATTGTGATACTTAGCGTTTTATTCCATCTTTTTACTTCTTGGAATAAGTAATGTTGGCGAATAACAATAATTATATAATAACAGTAATAATAATAGTAACAATAATAATAATAATGATAATAATAATAGTAACAATAATTTCCTTAACAATAGAAAGTGAAAAGGAAAAGACTATTGTACCACTTAATGACAATGCATACAATAAACCGATCAAAACATAATTTATTATTACATTAACGATTAATCATATCTAAATTGATTGAAATGAGAAAATTTGAAATAAATCAGAACATTTCATTAACACTTTATAAAAGCTATAATACATTTATGTGATATAAAGATGAAAATGCAAAATTAGCTAATTATTGCGCAGCAATAAACTTTCAAAATGATAGCAATACGTGTAATGCATAAAATGATAGCTAGCATAATAATTTTTATTTCTTTGACTATATGATCTATAATTATATCATTAATTATATTTCACTAATAAATATTTTCTTGATTTTCTCCTTTCAGCCATTTTATACTTCATGAATGATAAATTAACATGTACATCATTGATTGTTACAGTTTTAACTTATACAACATTAACTATTCTTATTAACTATTGAAATATTCGTTTAGGTTTTATGTGACCAACAGCTGTTACAGTACCTCTATAACCGTCGTACTGTAATCAATAGTTACAGTATGATTCACCCGTACTACAGTATTTGTCTTTTGCATTGTATTATCATTGACTGTTACAGTACCTGTCTGCTAATAAATATGTGAAAATTCACATGCAATCGATCATCCTTGATCACTGATTTATGATCCCATGAAAATCTATGAATATTGTTGTGAAATCACATGTTACTGTGCGCACATGGTAGTCATTGAAGTTTGCAAGTTTGCGGAAATGACATTGTTTACTTATTGGTAGACATTAATGTTACAAATTGAAAAAATTGTGGATAAAAAAAAACATTGAAGCGATTGTGAAAACAAAACATGTGGATAGGCAAAGATCAAATATTTAAACAAAAAAAAAAAAAGAATGAAAAAAGTTGTTTTTTAAATTTCATGCGGAAATACTTATAATTTTTGTAATTTAAAAATTTTTTTAAAATCACATCACTTTACATATTTTGTGAAAATTTGTGGAATTATGTCATTGTCTCTCTCTCTTTTCTTTTGATATTTTTTTCAAACTTATTTTTCAAGTTTTTTAATTTAAATTTTTGAATTTTTTTCGGCTTGAAGAGAATTTTTTTCTTTGCTTTGTCAATTTTTATACAATTTCATTTTTTTTTTTTTTTTTTTGAAGTGGCTTAAATGATTGATGAGATAAATATGATAAACAATTAGGAATATATCAGGAATTGTTTAAGAATTCTACGAAAGTTATCAGAAAAGTAGTTATTAAAACTTATCATGATAAGAAAATATAGATAAAATATCAAATTTAGAAGTGATTTATTACGATATTTTCAAATTTCATTGATATAATTGATAAGTAAGATATGAACTGATTGAAATTGATATAAAATGAAATTGGTCGCATCGCTGCAATTGTTTATTTAAACTATCTAAGAGAAAGAAATTTCTTACCATATTTTCCACAATTTAATTTTAGTATACGAAATGAAATTTGAAGAATTGAAATTTCTCAACTTTTCTATTTGAAAATTTATTCAAATATTATATTTGAGAAACTAAAGTTGTTTAATTTTTATAAAGTTACACATTTATACACAAAATTTTTGGTTTGAACATTATCGTTAATTTGAAATTGAATACAAAGCTAGATTTGGTAGGAAAGAAACAATAAGACGGAAAATTTTAACTTTTAAAAGAAACCAAGTAAAAATTAAAATAGAAAAAGCATCAAATTTCAAAAAAATCCAATTGATTTTTTCTGGATTTCAAAAATTTCATATTGTTTCAAAAATTATTAAAAAAATAGAAAAAAAAAAACAAAAAGGAATAATTTTTTTTTATTTTTATTATATAACCCCCTTCTCTTTGTGTTTATTTCATTTTCAATAAAAACGATTTCATCGCCTCGAAACAAATTTAGGTTATTCTTGTTCAATGTGAATTGCTCTGTTTACTATCACTTCACGTGTTTCTCAAATATTTTAAGATTTCAATTGTTCACAAGTTAATCAATTCATTAGACATAAATTTTTATCAATTAATTAATAAATAAAAAAAGGTATAGAAAGGTAAGTTAAACTACTGACTCTGATATTTTTATAATTTATCAAAACTCAAATATAGGCAATCATAGGTTCATATCAGTAACTAGAATAGATTGTTAATTTAATAAATTGTCAAATCATTTCAAATAAGAGAAAATTTAAGAAAAAAAAAAAACAGAAAATAGATTCACATGTATCAGTGCTATGCCAGAAATACTTTATTCTTTTTCAATGTACCATAAAATATTAAAATTTGAAATACAAAAATGTTAATTGTTAGGAAAATTGTTGCTACTATTGCTAAAGTCTCCATTAATCTAATTAATATCATTTGAATCATTATTCACTAATTTAGTTTAAAATTAATAAAAAAATTTATTATGTAGATGAATTCTAAATTTATAAAGTTTTATTTTTTTGATATATTAAAAAAAGTCTATTATTCATTCAGTAATCACAACAACAACTTCTTATTTCCTTTGCAACTTAAATTATTTAAGAAAAATGAAAAGCAGAAAGAAATTATTTAAGTTGAAGAAATTATGATTTAACTCAATTTATTTTATTAATTCAGATTTAAAAAATTTGTGATTTAAAATGTAATGCGTTTTCCATTAATTCTAATTTCTATTTAATTATTCTTACGATTAATTCTACTTCAACTCATATGTAATAGCATAAGTGACAAGTTAAATTGCTATTAGTTTGTCTTTTTTATCTATTCCTTATCATTTCTTCATTATCTGTCCCTCATTAATATCCTTCTATACTTATGAATATATCATTTTACATTCATTCTAATTAATTTCACAAAAATTAATCGATTTTTTTTAATCAAATTCTTCCAAAAATTTGATTAAATTTAAAATTAAATACATTTAAATGAAGCTTTTAAGTAAAGAAATGATAATAGCATTGCATTCATATGAAAAGCATACAACAATTTTTGCATTTTTAATTTGTCTGATTTTTAGATTATAAAATTGATTGCTTCATCGCATTGTTATTTTTTGCAAAATTATAAAATTAATTTTTTTTTCACTATTCCATTTCATTTTAATTTTATTGCTGTTTTCACATTTGGCAATAGTTATTTTTACAATTGCAATAATTACTTTTTTTTTGTCAATAATAAATTCTTTTTTTTTCTTAAATTTTCAGTATATTTTAAACAAATAATATATGTTTTCTGTTATGGATGCGAAGAAATTTACGACTGATTACTTCAAAATTTAATAAAAATCAACGGATTTAAAAAATTTCGATTTCAAGACAAAAAAATAAAGAAGGAAATTTGACAGATAATTAAATATTAGCTCATTAACTGTATATGACATGTTTATTTGAAAATTGACGTAGGTTATTCTTTTCTTATTGAATTTATATTTTAAATTTAAGATTTTACTTAAACACTATGGAATTATTTCATACAAACAAACAACTATATATCAATTTCAAAAAAATCACTGCTTGCGTCATTTCTGAGTAACGTACGTCAATTTTCATATACGTAAGCAAGTTTCTCATTCTATTGTGTAGTACAAAGAATGACGTTTAGTAAAAATTTTGTTATATTCATCCATTATCTTTGTTTAAAACAATTCTTTTTTTTCCTAAAAAATAATTGAATGATTAAAAAAAAATTTTTTTTTAAATATTAAATATATTTCTTTCATTTTTTATTCCGAGAAAATAATCACACTATCAATATTTCAGTTAAAGATTAAAAGTTAAAAATTTTTAAGTGATAACGTTACATCACAAAAGATTATTGAAGTCTATAGATTAAAAAAAGAAAAATTAAAATTTGAATTTATCAAATTATCATCCAAATAATTTTCTTTTGCATACATCATAATTTATTTATTTTTTTTTTTGCTTTATTTATTTCTTATTTTTGATAATTTAATATTATTTCAAGAAAATAAAAAGTAAAACAAAACATTGCTTTCCCTTAAATTATTTGTGTCACTAATTAATCGCATCTATTATTCATCGTACATTCATTGATCAATCAGCGCCGTTCATTACCGCCTAATTCTTTCATCATTTATCAGTCAACATGTCCATTCATTATGGCAAAATTCCTCTTTTACTATCATTCTTTTAAAATATTTATCTAAAAGAAAGGAAAAAAAAGTGAGGAATAATAATTAAATTTTTTATAATTTAATATTAGTAAGTAGAAGGACTAACGAAAAGTTAAATAAAAATGAAAATGAGTTAATTAATAACTCAGTAATAAAATTATCACGTTCATGTTTATTCTGTTATTTACCAAATATTTTAATAATAATAATAATAAAGCAATAATAAAAGCTTAGTACGACTTCATATATTTTGAAAACATTTCGAAATTTTTTTTAAAAGTGCTTTTATTTTATCTTTGGTTTTGGTTAAATGCATGATAATTTAGGAATTAAATAATAATTACTTTTGGTTACTTTCAGTTTATGATAATGAAAAAAATTTTATAATCAAATAAGGTATATTGTTTTAAAATTTTAGTAAACTGAAAAATTACAATCATCGAAGTGATATATTATCGTAGCAAAATTTTGGTGAAAAAAGAAGTTGCACGATTATTTATAAATGATTAATTGCTAATAGTTTAAAAGAACATTTTGTTCATTTAATTTCAATTTTATTTTCATCTTTTTTCTTTTTTATTATTTTTTTTTTTCATTTTTTACATATATAATTCTTAAATATTTGCTATTTTCATATCATTCTTTCATCGAATAAAATTTTAATTGCTTTCAATTTAATAATTTCATATGTTTGATAAGAAATTATGCTGTTATCATTCTTGTTTTGCAATTTGATGAAAACTTTTCCCTTTATTTTAAATGAATTATAACTAATTTTTCTTGTCGCAAACAGGAAAAGAAATTAGCGATATCAAATTTGATTTTATCAATAAACAGTCAACAAAAATTTTGATAATCAAAAAAAAAGTTAATTGTTAATCGTCGTGATAATTTTGATCATGTTGAAGAAGCAAATAATTGTTTTATTTTATGAATGCATTAATTAAATCAGAATCTTTGATCTTTTCAAATAATTTTTTTGCTCACAAATCGATAGCTTTAGTAAGGATGATAAAATTCTGATATGAACAGGTAACGGCTTCACAATATATTTCAGTTGATTAAAGTTAACCTTTGACCTTTTGCATAGCTTTTTGTTTTTTGATTGACAACTTGGTTACTCGAAAAAAAAATTTTGATATGGTCAGGTGGCTTTTTAGATTGATTGGAGCTTACGTTTAATTTCAATAGATTGTCAGGTTTTTTTTTTCGAAACTTTCGTCTCACAATTAATTAGACTTTTATAATTCATATATGTAATTCAGAAAAAACGACTTAATTTAGGAATAAATTTTTGAGATTCATCTTAAATTGCTTCCATATTTGTAAAATTTTTATCAAAAGTAATTTTAAAAATCATAAGGTACCAGTGGAAACAAAATTCACAAAATTTAGGTAAACATGGAGAACTACAATCTTGTTGTAATCAAACTTATTGAAAATAAACAGTTTAATTTGTAATTAAAATGATTCCAAAAATTTTTAAATATTTTTACAGCAATTAAAACTAAGTTATCTGAAAATTCTATGAATTACTGTTACTAAACTATTATTTGAATAAATTATGTTAATAAATTAAATTATTTATTAAAAATTACTAATTAAACTGTGAAATTGAACAAATTAAATTATAAATTACAGCATATTATATGATTAAGTTAAATTAAATTAATTATTGTAATTTGAAAATCAATTGGTTGGCTACAAGCAATAAAATTATTGTTGAGGAAATGACAAATTAATTTACAATTTCAGAACAAATCTCGAAATTGTCAAAAATTAATAAAAGATTTGAAAAAGAAATTGAGTACATAATACTATTTCACTTAGACAATTATTATAAAAATAAAAAAAAAATTTAAATTGAAATTGAGTCAGTTAGATGAAAATACACAATTAATCACTAATTGATTAGCTGGGATGTAAATGAAATTTTAAATGTTTATCATTAGAAAATCCTCTTTTTCACTTTTTTTTCAATATTTCAATTTTCATTTTTCCAATTCTTTCATTTTGATTTTCTTTCACTTTTTTTTTTCAAAATCTTTGTAAGAAATGATCGATCTTTTCACATTTTCTTTGAAGTTTGTGAGGAAAAATTTCAACTCATTTGCTTGAATTTTTAATTTTACCATATTTTTCACCTTTCATTTTTTTTATTTTTTGGCAGAAAGAAATCTTTAGAGTTTTTGATTTCTTTCCCACAAATTAATTAACGCATTTTTTTTTTTAAATTGACTAATTCGGGAGAATAAAAGAGACATCAAATATCCTTTCATTCATTTGTATTTTAATGGAAAAAGAGAAAAACGCGAAGTTACTTTTTTAAATTGCATTTCAAAATTACATTGGGTCATTTCGTCAACATCGGTAAATGTTATTGGCATATTTAATAGATGGATGAAGTATTGCTAGACCGAAGACCAAGGGCCGAGGACTGAGGACAAAGTATTGAAGAAGTAATTGGTTGCTTCTCTTCGATACAAATCATTTTCCGCTATATTTTTCAACTTTGACATCATTTATTTGCATTAACTTGCAATAATAACTTTAAAAAATTAGGAATAAAAAAAGAAATAATTTAATTGCATGCAATTTTTTTTTTGATACTAATTTTCAATGCTTTAAAAACTGATAAAATTTTTTCTTTTCTTTTTTCAACTTTTTAAGCTTCCTTTTTTTTGCGACATCTTTTTTTTCTTTTACATTTGTAATTAATAATTCAACATTGCAATGAATTAAATTTGATTCAGGTGATAATTGATTAATCATTGTTGATAACATTTTTTTAATATAATCGATGTTAATTCAAAAGTAATCAGATTCTACCAATAAAAATTATTGCAAATTTAAAATTTTATATCAAATATCAATAAATTTTATCCCAAAAAATTTGAATAAAAATTAAATTCTGACAAATTATTATTATTATTTAGTAATTTCCTCCTTCTATTAATGTCAATGGACGAAATTAAATCAATGGACGAATTTATCACTAACGATCCATCACCAATTAGCCATTTTAACTTTCCGTCCTATTTAAGTAAATTTTGACATTGATGTTTGATGAAAATAAATTAAATTTATTGCGATTTGTTGTAAAAATCAAACGCTACATTCATTCATTAAACAAAGATTCTATTATCATTAAAAAAAAAAAAATTAATCTTTCCTTATCTCCCACTTCTTTGTGAACATATAAATCGATAATCTTTTTTTTTCTTGTAATTTTCAATTTTCATAGAATTGTCCTATTTATATAATAAATTAATGATTTTAATTTCTCAAAAGAAACAAGCGTTAAATGATAAAGTTATAAGCTATTGCAGTTTTAAATGGGTACTGTATTTGATTACTGTATTTGTATACTGTATTATTTATAGATGATTAATGCAAAGAAGTGAAATAAAAATTAAAAAAGGAACCAGAAAAGAAGAAGAAAAAAGCAAAATAATATCATAGCATCTTAAATATTTGACATTTTCATTATGCTTGTAAATTGTGTATTTAAATTTATTTGTAAAGAAATTTCTGTTAAAAAATATTTTTCATATAAATTACACAATAATTTGTTTACCATTGTGGTGACAGAATTTTCAAATGACAAACAACAATCATTGCTTAATTTTCCAATGTTATTAAATTTATTGTTTATATTTAGTCAAAAATTTAAGAAAGGAAAAAAAAACGTACACAAAACCATTTCATTCGTGCCATTTCAAATGATTTGAGTATTTCAGCTTATTTTTATGATAATATCAAATTTTTGAAATTTTTACAATTTAGTCGAATCGTTGCTATCACTTTTATTATTATTATTGTTAGCAAAATTCCTCATAAGCTTTCGTATAAATATTCATGTAAATCTTTTCTGAATCAATTTAAATTATGGTTACTAATTTCAATTTTCTAATAAACACTTTTGTTATTAATCACAGAAAGATTGTTTCTCTTTTAAAATGTTGTTGTTCATTAATTTAACAAAAAAAAAAAAAAAAAAATTAAAATAGAAACATAACATAGCTTGCAGTCAATAATTATTTTAAATGAAATCAATCAAAAATGAATGTAAAAAAAACAGTTGCTCCTCGAACTTTTTAAGCAGTTTCAAAAAAAAAAAATGAGGCAAAAATATGATATTAATTAAATTATTTCAAAAAATGAAATTCATTAGTGAAAACGATGCTATTCAAAATGAAATTTAATTTTTGGATGTTAAAATCCAAATAATTCTTTAACGAAATGTAAAACTGCAGAAAAAAGCAAAATTTTTATTTGAAGCAATAATTCATCGTTTTAAAAATTTCGAAATATAAAATCTATTTAAAAAAGAAAAAACTTTTCGGTTTTTTTTTTTTTTTTTGCTGAAAAGAATTTTGACTTTAAATTTGAAAAATCTTTTTGTTGCTGAAATTATTTGGCTTTAAATATTTTGAATGTATGAAAAATAATTTTGCTGGTGAAAGAAAAAGGGAAAATTTTTTTAAATAAATTATAAGGATAAGAGGTAGCAGTGGTGAAAATAGAGGTGGAAAAGAGAGAAAAAGAGAGTGAGAGGGAAGGAGAGAGAAATTTTAATGATAATTTCAAATACATTGTTTAAATATGTTTTGTATACACATATAGTAAATATTTGAATTTTGATAAACAAAGTGTAAAGCAAAATGAAAGATAATTATCAGTCACTGATATTTCTCTATAATAATAAAGTTAGTGAAATTTCAATATAATAATAAATTTTATTAATAAATATCATTCATTTGTAATAGTGAATTCTATAACGATTTACTTGTAATAGTGAATGAGTTTTTTTGTTTTGTTTTAAAAAATTGAATTCCTTTTTTTTTTTGAAATGAGAAATGTTTTCATATTATGTTTTTAGTTCAGAAATACTATAGGTATTAATTTCTTGTTATTATAATTTTCTTTTTTAATACATATAATATTAATGCTTCAAAATATCATCTTATCGCAATGATAAAAATTCAATCCTTAATTCGAGTTATGATTATTTTTTTGATATAATTCTTTAAACATATTTAACATTTATTTCTATTATCTTTATCAATGATTTATTGATAACAAAAATATCAAATTAAAATATATCATATATATTAGCACTTTCTTTAAATTAATTGAAATCTGTTTTCATTTAATATTGTTTTAAAATATATCAAAATTAATTTTCGCATGTATTATCCATTATTTCATGTAACATTCCGTATTATATGAAAGCTAAATTTTCAATTTAACAAATAAATTAATATCAAACTTTTTTTTTTTAAAAAAGACATGAAATGATTTAAAATGTAAATAAATTTGTCATAAATTTTATCGATATGCAAAAAAATCATATGTTATTTCTTCTCTCAAATTATTCTTCGTGCAGTTAACCAATTCTGTTATTCAATATTTCGTTATTTTTTTTTTATTTGCAAAAAATTCTTTTCAATTTTTTGAAATGATTCAATTTTGTTGAAGCAAAAAAAAAAGAAGGAATAAATTGCAGATAGTGAAAAAAGAAAAGAGAAATGCTATAGATGGAAGAAGAAAAATTAAGTTATACTAAAAGGAATGACGAAACGAAGTAAACGAAACTTACAGCTAATTTACGACGAAATGAATAGAAAAAAAAAATGACGAAAAAAAAATGTAAAAATTTTATTTTAGTCAGAAAATACAAAAATGAAAGAAAAATATGTGAAAAGGAAAAGAGAGAAATTATTTTTTAAAAAAAAAACACAAATTTAAGAAAAAATGAATATTCAAAAAAAAAAAAAAAGAGAAATTATTGGTATAATAAATTGAAATATTAACATGATAAATTAATGATGCATTCCATTACTGCTATTAATGGTTAAGTAATTAATTAGAAATTAAAGAATGGACAGGAAAAGATAATATGACTCATTCATTCATTCAAAATATTTAAATAAAAAGTTGAGAAAAGGCAAAAAGAGATAGCGATAGCAGTTGAACAAATATTTGAATTAATAATTGAAATCGAAATGATTGTTTAGTGGAGTAAATTATGATAATATTAATCAGAATAATGAAAAAATGATAACAAAAATTGACAAAATAATATTTAAATGATAAATTAAGCATGTAATTTTAATCAAAATTTGGTGACAATTTATTGGCCTAATTTTTAATCAAAAAAATAAGCCGATTGGATGATAAAATATCATATCACTCGTATTTAATTACATTTAATTATTCAATAACTTCATTGCTTATAATAAAATTCGATTAATTTTTTTCTTCAATTGTTTGAAATTTGATTAATTTAGTCATTCATTCGTCGACAATTAAAATAAAATCTATTTAATTCTAATCATATCGCAATAATCGATCATCATACTTTTCCATTACAAATTTCATGATAATATTTTTAAATCACTTTCCATAATTTCAAATATTGTTTAAATTTTTTTTTTTAATTCACGAATTTTCCAAAGCTATTTTTATAACTTTATTTTTAAATATAATATTTTCGCTTTTCTCACATTTGTTAAATAAGTAACAAAGAATATATTCATAACAAAGTCAACATAAAAATGTTTATGTTAGATAAAAACTAAACAATAGCAAAAAAAAAAATGAATAAATTATTTACAATTTCAAAAAGAAAAAAAAATTTCTTTGTTAGAATGATTTAATTGGGGGAATTTTGATAATACTAAATTGAATCAAATGATTTGATATGATTAATTTTAATATTCCAATCTATTCATACAATAATATCTGTAATGATAAAAGAAGCTAGAAAAAAAATAGGTTATAAAAATGGAAAAAAAAAATTGGTAAAATGGATTTGTTTATCAAATATAAATGCAAGTACATATGAATTTTAGTAAATTTGAGTTTTTAATAAAAAAAAAAAGCTGACTCAATTTTAATTAGTGAATGAAACGAGTGAGTTAATGAATAACAATTTAATAAATTTTTTTTAAATTTAAAAAATAATTTGCATCTAATTTAATGATTAACAAGTAATGAGGTGAAGTTTATTTGTTTACTATAATTAATTTATGGTATAACAATTATTAACAGGATTATAATATGTAATGAAGTAGTATTACTTTGAAAAAAAAAAGGTTTAATTAAATATTTATGTTTTGATTTATTTCAGGATTTTAATTAATAAATATTAATTCACTTTAAAATATTTATTCTATTTTCTTCATTGCTATTTGATACAAACATATTTGACTAAGCATTTTTTCTTTTTAATTAAGCCAAGTATGCATTTAATTAGTAGAGCAGATTTTATTTATATTCATTATATTTTATACTTATATTCACATATTTATATTCATTATTTATTTCATATCTTTTATTTAAATTATTGAAATTTTATCTAAACCATTTTATTTAGATTTTTTTTTTTAAAAAAATTTGAATCATTTCGTTCTTTTTTCTTCTTCCTTCTAACTATTAATTTAACAATTTTACAAACACTAAATTTTATTATGATTTCATCTTAATTTACTATTTTATAACTTACTTATTTTATTAATTAACTTATTCTAATTTAAACATTGCAATTATTTGCAATTATTTCTTATGAACTTATATGAAATATAAATTATTTTCTTTTTCATCCTTTTCCTCTTTTCCTTTCTTTTTTTTTTTTATTTTCCTTCATCAGTTTTTTTGAGCTATCATTTAATTTATCTATTTTTTGTCATTTCTGCTTTTCAAAGTATTGCTGTAAGCTTTTTTAACAAAAAAAAAAAAAAAAAAAAAAAAAAAAAATGAAAAAATAAAAAAAAAAGGTGGGAAAAACGATTCTTTAGTATTCCCATTGAAAATATTAGTTAACTTTTTTCTTTTTTTTTTTATTACTTAAAGAAAAAATTGAAAATGAAAAAAAAAGAAATTTTTTTTTTTGGTTAAAGAAAGCATTTAGGCGGTTTAGTGCACAACGTTATACCATTTTGTACTTTCCACAAATTTCATAAAATCTATACACACTAATAAACTACGATCACGTGAACGTATTAAAAGTGATCACGTGAAATTTGCTCATAAATAAATTATTTTCACGTGAATGTATGTTATAGCTTATTGCAAATTTTCATGTAAAATTGTTTTTTTTTTTGTTCAGTATTTTAAAAATTGCATTCATTTTATTGGAGTACTTTTTCATTATAAATTATGGTAAAGGAATTTGTTTACTTATTTATTTAATTATTATTATTATTGCCATTATTATCATTATTATTATTATGATTATTGTTATCATTATTTTATTTTTATTATTAATCATTGCTATTATTTATTAATTACAGTTATGAAACATTTTTATTGTCATGCGAATGAATTCCTATCTTTTTTTTAAGTATACTCAATTCAATCTTCTTTTCCTTGTTCACTCTGTTTTTCTTTTCTAATTTCAGCTTTCATTTTTTTGCTTTTCTATTTATCATTTTGAAGCGTTTAATAATGAACAAAAATTCTCAAGTTAACTCCTAAATTTTATTATGATTATATTTTGCTGCTAAAATGCTAAAATTTATGATATTAAAATTTTTATGTGCTAAAATTTATACGATATTAAAATTTGATATTCAAAACTTTCAAAGAAATTTATCATCTTTAAAAATTTATTATTTTCAATGCAGAAATTTCAAATTAGAATTCATTGTTATCATATTTTTTACATCACTGTTGCCGTTTTTTTTTTTTTTTTTGGACTTTAATACTTTCAATATTTTCCTCATTTTAATTATCGAAAATAAATTATTTGCATAATTTTCAAATTGAAGTGATTGATTATTAAAATTGTAAAATTCCATCTGTGTAAAGGTTGAATCGTTTTAAAAAGAATATCTGTTATCAATTTTCAATATATAATATTTGTATCTTTTCATAGAATTGTGTGTGTGTGTACATTGACAGGTGATAAGCGAAAGTAGAAAGGTGGTGATAAGTTGATAATTTCGCAAGTGAAACTGATAAGTGAAACAGGAAAGATGGTGAACTGATGGCTTGCCAATATCATATTTCATCATTCATCCTAAACAATTATCAAAAATTATTATACGTATACATATGATGAAAGAAAGAGAAATTTCGGCGAAAAATTTTCAACCTATTTATTAAAATTAATTAAAATAATTTATGCGAAGAAAAAAGTTTGGCACGTCAAATTAAATGCATTTTAATTTAATTTCCATTGTTGATTAAAACTTATAGGAAAAGTGAAGTACAACGCAACGTGTAATAATGAGTTTGTTGTTCTTCTTTTCGAGAAAAAGAAAGTAAACAAACTAAATGTTTGCTTCAATTTGATGTTTGATGATGTAAAGAAAATGAAAACAATCATTTTGAAGGATATATGAAAGTTGCAAAAAGTTTGAATAATAGAATTTTAATTAGCTAATACTTTCCATATTTGTCAATCAAAAAAAAAAAAAAAAGGAAAACAAAAATGATTTAATAAGACAAATTAAAAAATATAAGTATGCAAGTAAAAATGAATATATGAGATTTATTTTAGTATTAATTAATTGAAAAATATTAATTTCTATAACATTATTAGTCCCTAACAACAATTGATCGTTGTTATGGAAATAGTTTCATTTGAAAGAGAAATTCAAAATACTTTTTCCCTTTCAATTTTTTACTTTTACACCTCTTCAAAAGTATTTTGAAAATCATCCAGATGGAAATATAAAAGGAAGATTTTTCATGAATTTCTACTTGATGAATCAAATAATCTGTGCTAATTAGCTTTAAATTAAAACTTATTTTACCATTCATTATCATTATATCGAATTAATCGATATCAAATTAACAAGACTCAATTTTAATCAAATCATAAATATATTTAAATATGAATTTATAAATGGAAATACTAATCAATCTATTTGCTTACCAAACATCTGTGTTAATTTATAAAGAAAATTTCTGTATCCCATTTACAAATTTTTGGAAGATTGTTTTTTTTTTAATTATATTATATTATTATTCTGTTTGAAGCTATTTAATTCATTTTGATCACTTTGACAATATGGTTTTGTTTTTTTCTCTCAATTTATACTATCGATATCACATATTATTTTTTTCTTTTATTTTAACTAGTTTACATAGTGTTCGCAATTTTTTGAAATATATTTCGTCTTCAAATCATTCCGAGAAAAAAAAAAAAGATTTCTATGTGAATGTGAAATAAATTCTTCGTTAAATGTTGAAATTTCATAAAGAAATATGTTTGTTCTCTGCTAATGTTCAATTATAACAGATAATTAATGTGTAATTGAAACAATCTTTGATGCATTATTATAGAATGTAATATGTTAACATTTATTAGAGAGGGAGAGAGAGAGAGAAAGAGAAAAAAAGGAAGAAATTAGGTCACATCCACATATGGCTAATATTTGACCTCTAGAATTTATCTAAACGAAAATGATTTTCTTTTTTTTTTTCATCAAAATTGCCTTATTTCAAATATGCCAGCCAGTAAGGTTTAATGCAAATATCTTCTTACTTCGCTTCAATTTTTAATTTTGTTTCTTATTTTTACTAAAAAAAAAAAAAAAAAAAAAAAGCAAGTAGCATCTATCCTCAGTGGACCAATGTAAAATTGTTTGATTTAATTCGATTTATTTTGATTGACTATTTTCTTCGTCCTCCTCAATTTTCCTTCCTTTGAGATATTTTCATTTCAATTTCTGAATCATTGTCTCTTCCTTCTTCAGATGATTTTTCTTTGCTAGAAGGAAATGATGTAATTTGATTTCGTTATCACCACCATCATAAATTCAATCGAAAGTTGAAATGTTACTATCCGAATTTTTCATCACATCACTCAATCACTTCAATTATTACAACACTTTGCCAATCTGTCATTGTCATCTAAACCAAAGTAATCTAATAAGATGAATCATTATTATCATCATCATCATCATTATCATTAAAATCATCGCTCAAATTAGATACCATAATCACAAAAATAATTGTTATCAGTATCATTTCCACTGATATATCGCAAAAGAATATATATTATAAGGTTTATTCATATTAGACCTTCTCAAGCAAAATATTATTAATAAATTGACCAGTACGATTTACTACTAAGAAAAAAAAAAGGGAAAAAACAACAAACAACAATAAATAAGAATTTGAAATGAAATTCTAACTAAATAGGATTGCTAAAACAAAGACGAAAAACAAAGAAAAAAAGAAAAGAGTGAAAGAACAAAACAAGCAGATAAATAAATCAAAGAAAGTTTAATTAAATTTAAAATTTCTTAGATCAAATTTTTTTCATTTGTCAGATAATTGTTGTTATTGCTATTGTTATTGATCGCAGTATATAAATTTGAAAAGTTAGTAAAACTGTGAACTTTCAGTTATCACAATGATTTATTTGTCTTTGCAAATGAAATGAAGTTCAAGTTACGTAATGATTTATGGCAGATAAAAAAATAGCAACAATGCTAAAACAATGTATATTTAAGTTCAAAGGTTACGATCATATCAATAAAAAGTTTATATTTAATTTGTATTAAAATCTGTAAAGTAATCATTTGAAAATTCACATATTAGCAAACGTTGAGAGTATATTACTATTGTATTAGAAGAGAGATGAGAAAGAGGAAAAGAAAAAAGAAAACGAGAAAAAATGCAAATATTTAAAGGTTGAAAAGAAATAGAAACAAGCTACAAATACAAGGAAAAAAAAAGAAAGAAAGAAAAGCGATAAAAAAAAAACAATGGAAAAATAAATTACTCAAAGATTCAAAAGAAAAGAAAGAAAAGAGAGTAATGCAGAGAGAAGGTAAGAAAACTGAGTAAAAAAAAAAGTTAGCAAACTAAAAAATTGAAGGACAAAAGAATGAAAAAAGTTAGAAAAAGGAGTACAAAACAGGAAGATAAAGGAGCAAAGAAAAAAGAAAGGAACAGAAAGATTGATTCATTAAAGATTGAAAAGAATAAAGAAAAAGAGGAATGTATGAAAAATAAAAAGTTAAAAAATAGGAAAAAGAATGAAGCTTTCAAAAGATATGATGAGTGTGTGTGCATACATACACATGCGTACATACATAGAAATTTATGAAATATGAATTATTTCAATTTCACAAATTTCAATCATTAAAGAAGAAGGCGTGGCAATAGTAGTAGTAGCAGCATTAATGTCATTGGTTGAAACCGATGGAACGATAAGGCGGAGTCACAAAGTCTTGTCTTGGAAATCGATATAAAAACGAGACAAACCATTAGGTTAGCTCATCATTTCTTCGGCAAGCAGCAATCGCAGTTAGTGACCCGCAACAGTTGCAGCGGCAGCGGCAGCGGAAGCGGCAGCACTTCACAAAGGCCTTTAGGGCCTAATTATTATTGTTTTGTTTGGGCTTAAAGGGACAAAAGAGGAGAACAAAAGGGAAAAGGTTGTGTGGTAAACGGAGTGAATTCATTCTGTCCACTTAAACTAATCATAATTTTGTTCGATTTGATTTTCTTCAAATCCATTTCGTACAACAACAAAATTTTTTCTCGTCCAATTTCATTCATTCATTTTTCCCCTTCGGGTAAAATAATTCCCGGTTCAATCTAACACAAAGAAGAAGAAGAAGAAGAAAGAAAGAAACGATTTACAATTATTCCGTTCACAAATCCGGGCAATATATTTCATCAACGTATCGGGTGTTGTTACATCATCCGTAAAGCTATTTCAATTCCCGAAGAAAGACTATCATCATCATCATCGTCATCATCATTTGTCCCAACTGAATCAACTATGACTGTCATTGATACGACAGCGGTTAAGACAACAAATATTTTACCAATAACAACGTCAATTTCAACAACAACCGCTAAAACATCAGCTGACACCGAAGCCCAAATTATCAATAATGATACCAGAGATATCCCGGTATCTCGTAAATTCGGTGTTTCGGGACCGCCAACACCGATAAAAACAGGAACCATCAAAACGGAAATTATGAACGAGATCTATTGTGGTGGTTCACTTCTTGAAGCGGTCCAAAAAGCTAACATCTTTCATGATTGCAAACATTTTGTCGACATGCCACTCAAAATTGATGCTGGTTAGTCTTTTGTTTTCTTATTTTTTTTTTACTATTATTCTTTCATTCTTGGCTTTTCCTTTCGATACGGTATGGGATATATGGCATAGGGTAAATTGAAATCCGGTGCTCATACGGTTTCAGGAAAAGAAATTTGATTGATTGAATAAGAATTGCCATATATTTTTGAATAATAATTTTTATATATGCGAATTGCATAAGAAATATAATTATTTGAAATGAAAAGTCATTTGTAATATTGAAAAAGTTTATGAAACTTTGTATTTTTTTAACCTATTTTTTAAATTATTTTGGACATAGTTTTGAATTTTAATTTCCATTTTATCGATACTGAAAAAGAAAAGAGAAGAAATTGATTGTATTCAAGAATAATTAATTACTAAAATACTTTATTAATTGATTGGTGGTATTTCATTAGGATTACATTAGTGTATCCTTTTCTTTTTTTTTTCTTTTATTAGTATGCAAATTTTTATTCGAAGAGAAAAAGAGAAGAATAAATAGTGAATAGAAGGATTAGTATAAAGCATCTTGTCGAAAGCATAAATAAGCATATGTAGTGTAATACCTCAGAGATCTTATTTAGCATCTGTCACACATTCATCTCATCGCAGAATCGATTCATTTGCATAGCGCACGCGCATTTGCATGCGATATTTACGTATCGTAGTGATTTGTTAAAGGGAAAGGGTATAGAATGATATATGCTAGCATAAATAGTTGAGAATTCAAAATTCGTTTTTATTATTTCCTTATACATATGCACATATTTCTTTATGTAATTAATTCTTCTGCTCTTTTATTCTATTTTCTTTTTTTTTTTTCAGGGATAACCCGTCATACTATATAATTGTGATACTTTTTTGATAATTTATGTCAAGATTTTGTAATATTTTAGTCATTTCTAACTTTGCTATTTATCGAAATTTGCAGAATCGACATTGCACGATTGGCACGAATTAATTGAATCCGGTCAAATTGATGATAATTCGTTGCGACACTTTGTTGAAAGTCATTTTGATGAGCCAGGTGGCGAATTAGACACATGTGAACCAAGTGATTTCGACCCAGAATATAACAAATTTGAATCCATCAATTCACCATCATATCGGCAATGGGCTAAGGAACTTCATCGAAAATGGCCTACACTATGCCGTAAGGTAAGCATCCATTTTGTCACCTTTCTTCAGTTTCATATCCAGGTAAGTGACATACGAAGTTTCCGAGAACGAAGGAGATGTGAAAGTTAGATTATCAGTTGCTACGCTTCGAAATCTGACTTTTACACTTAACATTTGCGTTGCTTGGAAACTTCCGATGAAGTTCCATGATATCACAACAAAATTTAACATCTTATATTGATGCTTTGGGTTTTCTTCCCTCGAAAGCTTGCAGTCAACTGCTTCAGTCCATAGTTTAAAGGATAAAATTAGTTGTGGGTGGTTCCTAACGTTTCCTAATTTCTTTCTAATACAATCCAAATCCTCCCTGTAAAATGGATAATTTTTTCGCCAAATTTGGAAAAAATTCTTTCTGATATCAAGACGTAATTTTTCTCCAACTTATCACCGGACGTCGTTAACATTAATTACTTGTTACAGAGAAAGAAAAAGAATACAACCATTAAAATATACGTTTTGGGTGGAATATAATAAAACCAATGCCTCTTTTCCGACTTACTAATTGAGGGGTTCAAGGATACAAGAAATTTTTTTTTTTTTTTGTCAAAAAAGAGTTGGAGTTGAATGAACTTTAAAAAATGTGTTCGGCATGGAAAGGTATGCATACCAAAAAAGCCAAAAACTGATCTTCATTTTGTTTCACTAGATTTCTTTTTTACAAAATAAAAGACGATTGGAATTTAATTTACTTTAACTTGGACTCGAATAATTTTAAAGTACTATGGACTAAACAAATGCCATTTCACCTTGCTTTATTAGAAGTTTGGTGAAGTATTAGTGGTATAAGTAGATCAATTTTATCTAGTAATTGTATATAACTAGGCTTGAAGAATAAGTTCGAGTAAGTCGGAGAGGGGTATCATACAGTTTAGAACTTTCTCCTTCCCTTAGTTCTTAGTTCTATAGATTTGATCAACGGAAATTCTTGTAGAAAGTTCTGGCCTCTTCTACCACATTTTGGGTCTTTCACTTCGGGGTTGAATTTTTCCCGTGATTATGCCTTCTATTATCCCTTCCAATAACTGTTATCCCTTCTCACATCCGGAATATCTAAGTTCCTTCTCCAGGTAATGCTGCTTGATTTTCATGTTTTGAATTCACCCAAAGTAAGCGTGATACTTTTCCGAGCTTCAAACAATGCGGATTAGTCATTAATGTTTTGGTTTTTATTAATTTCAAAATTTCATTCAAACGATTTCTGCTTCTGTGCATTAGTATCAGCAAGAAGTCTGTTCTGATACTGCTAAAGTTTCAATTTACCGCATCTGCTAAACTTTTCACTTATTTGTCCTTTGAAAATTGGTATTTTTTCCCGCTTCCCAACAAGGCAAACCTTTGCGGTAATTCTGTGGAAGGAAATTCTTCCACAGAATGGGGAAAAACTTAGGAATTTTTGATAGTTCGGAAAAGCATCACCGAATCGTTTGTAGATGTAACTTTTTCACGAAGTAAATAAGAACTTTTTTTAAAAATTATGATAAATCGTAAAAAGAGAAAAAAAAAAGAGTTATAGCGAAAATCTTCTTGAAAGTGTTTCATCTAGAAACGAATTAGGATTTATTTTTTTTTTATTTTACAAGTAGGAAACCCGTATACCGTACAAGGTTTACAATTGAAATTTGATTCTCCCTGGACTCCTTGAAATATTTTAGGAATTCCTGCTGCCATCATCATCATCTACATCATTCAGAAGCCCGATGTGTGTATACCGGAAACGTTTTGAATCGCTCTTCTAAATGGTACCAACGACAACATCAACAGTAGACTACATATATGTATATATATACAAACAATTACTGTTTGCGTAATCAACAGGAGATCATCATCACATTCCGGAGTTTTCCGGAATTTCACATCGTCAGCAGTGAGCAATGGAATGGATTGATGTGTCGTCATTGTCGTCCAATGAAGACCAAAAGGATCTTAGGGATCATATAGGCAGCTAGAAACTAGGCATTTGTAGTTTATTAGGGAATGCATCAAGGTTTCAATCTGAATTCTAGGCTTCTCGCTAAACAGGTATTGCTCAAGGTTTGATTTTTTTTTTACATCAATTTATGAAACCTTGATGCTAGATAATAGGGACGTAATTAGGTTTTTTCTTTTTTATATTTTTGTTTCTCTTAATTATGAAGCAGTTTCAATAATGCTAAAATTCTTTGACTTCTCTAATACCACTACTAGTTCACAATTTAATCTCAAGCTTATTACTTTTATTCCTCAGTTTTATGTGCAACTGCCTGACTGAGCTTAACAATTATAACTTGAGATTGTATTTTGACTAAAGGATGCATATATTGCAAACGGAGGACTGTAATTGCAGTGCTGAAATTTCGTGCCAAAAAATTTCCATAAAAATATTTCATCAAAAAGACTGCACTTGTTGATGTTGCCATGAGAAAGTAAGTGGAAGTAATTTTAGGTAACTGCTTGATTGTTATTTTTCTTTCAGTTTTCCAATTTGTTTTCCTGATTTATTTATAATTTCAGGTGTCCGATCGTGTTATTGCGGATCCGGAAAAATTCTCATTAATTCCGCTACCAAAACCATTCGTGGTGCCCGGTGGACGTTTCCGGGAAATGTACTACTGGGATAGTTTCTTTACCATCAAAGGTCTTTTAGCTTCGGGCATGCACGACACCGTGCGTGGAATGATCGAAAATATGGGAAGTCTCATTGAAAGGTAATTTTGTTCTGAGACACTTAAGACTTAGGAGATTTTCTTTAACAAACTCGATTTCGAAACCAAAACTTTAAATTCAGAATATTTGCTTGCTTATATGGCTTAAACATTTGTGAGTTTAAATTTGAATATAGTCTTAAATTTCCAGATTTGGTTACGTGCCCAATGGAAATCGCGTATATTATCTCAATCGATCTCAACCTCCGTTGCTTACTTGGTGTCTATCTGCATATTACGAAGCAACGGGCGATAAAAAATTCGTCTTCACTGGTGCTCGCTGGTTCGAGAGAGAATTTGAATTCTTTCAAAAACATAAGTAAGTGTTGAATTCGAGATGGTAAACATTTCGCTTAGCTTGCCTAAACTAATTTGGATTTTGGAATGGAATTTGACTGTGATTAATGTTAAATATTGCTTCTCAAAATTTCAGATCAATTCAGCTGCCCGGTGTAACATCATTGCTGTATCGCTATCATGTTGTAGCCGTTGGTCCACGTCCGGAAAGCTACCGTGAAGACGTTGAAAGTGCTCATCATATTGATGATGTCCTAGAGAAACAGCGTTTATGGGGTGATATAGCGGCTGCAGCTGAAAGTGGACGAGATTTCAGCTCGCGTTGGTTTTCTCAAGATGGGCCTGTAGCTGGTAAAATGGGCTCCACACGGTACTTTCAATTTATTTTATTAAATTTAATTTACTGTTTTGTTTAGAAATCGTATGGTTTTTTTGTTTTAATTGGATAAGGATGAATGCATTAATCAATTCACTCTTATTAGTTTAAAGCAAAGTTACTACAAGATTTGTAAATAAGTCTGCTGAATAATTTGATAGGCAGAATGGGTTGGTTAACTTTATTAAATTTATATGAGATATGTTTTTTTTTGGGATGCATTTTCAGGACTAGTTCGATCTTACCAGTCGATTTGAATGCAATCATTTGCGGAAATCTTCGTTTAATGGCCAATTTGTATGAAGTAATCAATGATATATCAAATGCTGAGCAATGTCGAGAACAGTTTAAAAGCATGAAGCAAGCAATTCATCAGGTATTCTGGAATGAAGAATACGGTTGCTGGTTCGATTATGACATCATTCATGGTTGTCATGTTAATCTTTATATGGATACCAACTTCTTTCCTTTGTTCAGTGGATGTACGCATGATGGTAAGATCGTTTCATGCATTTAATTTGTTGAGAAAAACTTAATGTCAACTGAGAATACTTGGCACTGGAGTAGGGTGCGCTGAAAATTTACTTGCAAAAATTGATGTGAAAATAGATGTTCTTTTAATCGGTGTTGCTTAATTTTTTGTGGAGTTTTTGCAGTTATAAGAATATAAACTGAAATACAAAGAATATTAAAAAAAATAACTAAAATAAAAATACGATGTGATATATAACTTTCAAATCTAATCAGTAATTCAAAATTTGAAATTTATAGTCTTTTTTTTACGAATACCGCAGTCTGATCTAACTTGTAGAAATTGAAAAGTTTATGAGTAACAGAAAATAAATGTGCTAAGAATTTTGTGAAAATCTTATTTCGTTTTCAGATTTCGATGCGCAGAAGATAGTAACATACATGACGAACATGGGTGTTTTGGCATTCCCGGGTGGTTTACCAAGTTCGCTTATAGCATCCGGACAGCAATGGGATTTCCCGAACGCTTGGGCACCAACAACTTGGGTTGTTATTCAGGGTTTGCGTTCTACTGGTCAGCATGAACTTGCTCGTCAAATTGCCGAAAAGTGGATCAAGCGAAATTACAGCATGTGGCTTGTTTCTGGTGGACGAATGTTTGAAAAAGTTAGCATTTTTAAAATTTGTGCATGGGAAAATCATAAATATATATAAATTAAGCTTTTTGACTCTATGAGAATATGTTGAATTTTCAGTACAATGTTGCTTCGCAAAATTATAATACAGCTGGAGTTGGTGGCGAATATGAAGTGCAAGAAGGATTTGGATGGACCAACGGTGTTGTCTTAGATTTGCTTCTTACATATGGGTCTGATTTGACCTTTAAGTCGGATGATGACAAGCCTATGACACCGGGAGAAGAATGTGTTTGTTGCCAGGAACATCAGCAAATTTCTGATGGTACCACAGTCACTAACTAACACCATACTAGTACCTTCACCAGCTGATTCTGGTCTCCAGTAAATCAATAATGTGAAATAGATGTCAAAAAAAAAAAAAAAAACCACCACGTCTTGTGTTGCATCATTTTGATATTATATCTCAAAATGTCAAATTTTCAAACAATTTCAAGTGCACATCGTTTGGATTATTTAAGTCTCAAAATATGTAAAATTTTAAGAAATTTATTGCTGAATAGTTAATTGATAGTAATGGAATCGAATTTTTTCAGTACAACGCAAGTTATATGAGAAGTGAATGCCGGTAATTAAATCATAATAGATTGTTGTCGTAGAAAAACGTTAAATAGTTTTCAAAAAAAAAAAAAAAAAAAAAAAAAAATTTTTTTGAGGGAATTTGGTAAATTTTTGATCTGAAATCTCTCTCCTCTCTATTTGGAATTTTTCTTTTTTCAGATAAATGTACGGGTTATATTGAAACATACATAATTCATCTTTTAAAAAAAGGATTTTTTTTTTTTTTTCAAATATTCGTCGGTACTAATGTTTTCGGGTACATCACTCATATGGGTTAACAATTTCGATATACCGTATCATTAACCATGACTATAATATTATAATATCAGTAATGTGTTATCTAGAAATTGAGAGGAGGAGAAATTATATTTTATTCAGGCTATTTTTTTTTTTTTATATTCGGGTTGTGTGTTATGAACATATTCGATATTTGCCAAGAAATTTTAGCTGAAATATTGTTAGTTTCATGTTGTATGCCTTCCTTCTTCCATTTACTTTTGCGTTGTTTTGAAAATATAACGTTGGTGGTAATTATGGTTTTATCAACACAACACAAAAGCAGCAGAGTATAATGGTTGTTGTTGTTGTTTTAATAAAACTTAAAATTAATGAAAGAAGCATGAATAGGAATGTAGTATGAAGGAATTTCAAGAAAGTTAAAAAATAATTCTTAATTAGGTAAATGTAACTTCTCTTAGTCATTATTAATTGAACAAATCTAGTAGTTATTATGATGATTTTTTTTTAAATTAAGTTTAATCTATATATATTTCCATATCAGTAATGATCATTCATTCTCGTCTGTTCATACAATTTTGATACTTTTTTCTTTTCTAAGTGTAAAGTCAAGTCGTTAATGATTTTCGAGTATCACAGGTTTACATCAGATAGAAATTAAACCTTTTCTAAAATTATCATTTGCTTTGTAGGACGCTAAATATTAGATAATTATTTTCTGTTATAAAGAAGTATTGAAATGAGTTAGAAGATAAATTATGCTAATATATAATAACAGTAGGAGAAATGATAAATCAACCAGAATTGATAAAAATTGTCTGATTGGAAAAAAAAACTGAAAAGTTTGAATTTTCAACTATTATTTTTATGAATATACTTTTTACACGAATAGCATTGATTATTGTCCATAAATGTTTGTTGCCAGATATTACTTTGATATTATTGACATCTAATTTTGCTAGAAAATTTATAGAATTTCAAAATTTTCAATTGAGATACTTAATTGTGAGATTGGGAAAGATCAAATTGCATTTCTGAAATATATTATAAAAGGATATACGAATAGCAAAAGTTAATAAAAAGTTAAAAATTTGATTGAAAAATTGGGAAATGTTAAAACGATCCTCTAAACATTACCATTAATTCTTCCTTTATCTCTTCATAAATTTCATTACTATTAAATTCTGCAATTAGCCTTAATGATTTATTCAAATTCAACGCTATAGCTAAGCTAAACAAATTATAACAAAACTTCCTCATATTTTATTCAAAATTAAATGTTTGATTTTTTCAAATATTTGAAAGGATTGAAATGATAATGTTTTTATTTTGCAATAATAAATTCAAAATATTACAAAAATTTGAGAAATTTAAAGAATTAAGAATTTAAGAATAAGATTGATTGCAAGTTACACAAATTATTGATTGAAGAATTAGGAAATGATTTAGCTTTAGTATAACTAATTGTAAGCTAAGATAATGAGCAATGATTTGTTTGATTGATCGTTGATGATTGATCTTTCGCTGGAATAATTTGATCTTCCTGTATCAAATATGTCTCAACTTTTGGTACAGAAAGATATATTTACTGCTAAGATTCGAAAATTATTATTTTTATTTTTTCAATCAATTAATAAATTTGATTCTATGATTATTATTATCTTTTTTCTCTTTATTTTATCAATTAATAAATTTGATTCTAAAATTAAAAGTTATCTTTTTTTTTCATTTCATTAATTAACAAATTTGATTCTAAAATTAAAAATTATTTTTTTTTTCATTTTATCAATTAATAAATTTGCCATAGCTTTCTTAATTTTGCCTAATTGAGACAATTTTATATCAATTTGTTAATTGTAAATGCTGTTTTGTTATTATTTCAAGTTTTAATTCATTCATTAATCTACAAGTGCTTTTTTTGTTGAAAATAATTTGATTCAATGTTACACGTCAAATTTTGATATTTTATTTAAATGTTAACGTTTCACGTTTAATGTTTTACGTTAACAACAAGTGTAAATTAAATTATTTGCTTGCATTTTTATTAAATTTGTCCATTATCTCTTTTCTCGTTCTTCACTTCTCCTAGATATGCGACAATTATTCAAAAACAAACTATGCCAGTAATTCTTTTGCGAACAAAATGGAAAAAACAAAAAACTTCTTTGGATCTGATTTTCATCACAAAATTTAAATTTAAAGTAAAAAATTTTGAATTTAGAAAATTTTTCAAATGACAGTAAAAATAACAAAATTCAGTAATAAAATGAAACTTTCTTCATTTCAATACAAAATGAATTTTCTCTAATTTAATTTCATCAGCTTCATTTTATGATGAATTTTTAACATCAATTTAAACGTATCAGACGTGTAATTATGTAATTAACGTGTTATATCGTACACGGAATTGCTACCTAATTCAGGTGAATCCAGGTAATATTAATCGAAAATGTTTACAGCATTTTAATTTAATGCAAACAACAAAATCACTGTTAGCTTTTCTACTAATAATGAAATTACAATATAATTTGTTGTGATGTAAAAAGTATTATCTAATAAACACACATCCAAAGCTTTTAGTATTTTTCAAAAAAGATTGTTTTCATTTGAAACCCTCAAAAAAAAAAAAAAAATGGTATCTTTTGAAATGTGAAATCCCATGATTTATAATTTTGTTGTAAACAAGAATTCTTGGTAATTTTAATTTGATTTGTAATGAATGTAAGCTTTCTTTTTGTTCTCTAATATTTTAAAATAATTTAAAATTAATTTTCAACATTTTCATTAATTTGAGAAGTCAAACTTTCGTTCAAAGTGTAGGTCCCGTGGTGTAGTGGTTAGCACTCAGGACTTTGAATCCTGCGACGGGAGTTCAAATCTCCCCGGGACCTTTGTTGGTCATGATAGAACCCGAAGTTTTGCTGTCCCATTTTATTTAATTCCCAATGGACGATGGTAGTTTTAAATTGCAAACTTTTGAACAATTAAATGGTAAGCATTATATTTAAATTTTAAAAAGATTTAAACAAATTACTGATTAGTGAATAGTTTTAAAAATTCGTCACCATATTTTAATGAATTTTGTCAGCTTATTAATAATGATTTATGGGAAAAAAGCAAAAATTTTTTCTTTTTTGATTATTAAAACTTTTAAATCAAATTGAATTACTTTTACTAATTTTTCTTTTTTTTTTTTTTGACGTGAAATACAATAATGACGATCCAATGAAATGTACTAAAAGTATCAATGTTTATTCTGGAATATATGATAATTATACAGAGATCGATGATCAACAAATTTCATTGTAAATATTCGACCAAATTTAATTTAATAATGATGAATTAAGCATCATAGTATTACTCAATTCCAATTCTATTAAGTTAAGTTATGATACGAAAGATTTGATTAAGACTAAATTATAATAACATTGTTGATTTGTAGTTATGTTGTAATATTTGTAAATTGAAATTTTTTTATATTTAAATAAATTTATGTTAGCTTTTTTTTTTGTAATATAATAAAATTGTATTGTAAATCTATAATCAAAAAATTTATGCCAATTTTATTTGGTGTAATATTATGAGCGATTGTTATCAGTTGAATGATAAGAGAACTGATTATTATTCAATGATTGTATATCTGTTTTGAAGTGAGATTGGTAATTTTGATTTAGCATAACTGAAATCAATCGTTTCATCTATCATTGTAGTATTATCATTCGTTGTATTTCTTCAATTCAGTTTACTCATCTTATTATTCAATTCATTATCAATAATTAAGCTAATTAGCATTATTTGAATTATACATATTAAGATGAAATATATGTATGTACGTGTTTTACGTCAAGTTACGTCAAATACGTACATTAAGCGTTACTCAAATACATATTATTTATCATAGAATTAATGAAACAGCAACAGAAATGCTGACGAGCAATCATATGAAATTTATTAAAATACCAAATGAACATTAAAGAAGATATTTAAATTTTTAATAATTTTAGATTTCATGAAATTTATTAAAATACCAAATAAACATTAATTAAAGAAAATATTGAAATTTTAACAAATTTGGATTTCTTGTCGTATCTGTCCTATATGTTCTATTAATTATTCTTACTTCTATTAATTACTGATAGATCAATAATTAATAATTAAGCAATACTTATCCAAAAAAATTATCTATGCAAATTATCTCCTCGATTTGACCTAAATCAGTAACAAAAGCATTATATTCTTTATCTATTCGAATTCATCACTTTTTTTTTTACATAATTCAGGTAATAACATTAGTAGAAACCTTTTAAAATTATAGCATAAAATTCAAATCAAAAAAAATTATTGCATTTTTTTTTCTTTTCAAAGTTAATTGTAAGGAATTTTGCTGAAGAAAAATCCAACAAATTTAAATTACTCTAAATTTCATTGCGCAAATTCGATTAAGTTTGGCAGAAAAAAAAGAAAAAAATGTTTTCCATTTTTCACATTATCCAATTTTTACTAATAAAAAATAAATAACTATAAAAGATAAAATAAATATAAGCAACTTTGTTCATGATATAAATAATAAATTAATGATATTTATTAAAATATCAGTCATTAATATTAGGTTAGTCAACAAATAAGTAATGGAAATTAATTAATTAATTAATTAATCACTAAAAATATAATTTTCATTCTATTCGATATTTCATAAAAAAAAAGGCATTCATAATTATTTTGCTGAATAAATTTGTTTTATAATTACTATTCATTGATATTATCATTATTATTATCGTTGCTATTGTTGTTGTTTTTTTTTTCAGTAAATTTTTGTGAAAGTTCAAATTAATGATTAGTCTTTGAGATCAAAAACGATCAAAAAAGATCAAAAAGAAAAGTAATTTAAATGATATGTTATCAGTGGTATCGGTTTCTGTTACTAATGAACTTTTAGAAAATTTCAATTTGTCATTTCTTGTCCTATTTTAATTTTATTTTATTTCTTCTTTTTTTCACTGACATTTGAAAGCAACTCATACTAACTGTATTATTTTGTACAATGTATTGTTCGATTTAATTCATCGTTCCGTTTAATTCATTCGTTCCATTTTTTTTTTTTTTGTGTCAACCTAACAAAAAACGATATAACGGTTGACAATTTCTCTGCGACACCTTAAACCATTTACTTTTGTAACAATCATTTAACTTTGTAATAATACTTAAATTTTAATCGTTTTATTTTTACAATATGATAGCATTGAATTCTATCAGTGTTAATTTGAAAAAGTCAATTTTAACACTTATTGCAATATTTATGTATTTGTTAATTTTTAACAGTTCAGTTTTTTTTTTTTTGAGAAAAAATTGAGTAAGAATTTAAAAAAAAAATTAGTGTTGTGATGTGCAAAAATATTCAATAACAAAATCAAAAAAAATTTTTAATTCTATTTAATTGTAAACTTTTGAGAAATGAATGAAACTATGTGTACAGATGGATTAATATTCAAATTTAAATATCAATTAAATTATTCGTTTTTTTTTCTCCAACCTTTAATTGTTGATTATTTTGTGCATTTAGGTGACAAATCTAGATATTATGCATACACATAATATTTGAATTGATAATAGAAGATGACAAAATTAGGCGAATATTAAAAGTTTCGTAGGATTTGATTAGAATCGCTCATTGACCCCAAATTGTTGATTACATTCTGATAAACATTTTCAATCCTCTCAAGAATGAACACAATTCTTCGAAATTTTTGAATTATCCTTCCTAAGTATTGTTATTATTTTTATCACTATTTACCGATATTTTATTAACAAAATTTATGATTAATTATTTATTTTCAATCATTTAAGAAATAATTGAATTCTAATATTGGCACTTTTTTTAATCGTACTCACATTATTGATATGTTAATAAGCTTTTTTTTTCTCCTTTCTTATTTCAAAATAAAATTTAAATTGTAAAAAATTTTTATTATAATTTAATTATGAAATAGCTATTCTAAGATGGTTTTTTCTTTTTTATTTTTTGGTTAAATATAAAGATTAAAAAAATTTTTAGAAATATGGGTACAATAAGTGCAATGATTATTATCTGTTGTTTAATCATTTCTGCTTCATTAACTGTAGTTATCATTTTGGTAACAATACCAACTGAAATTAACTATGAATCGCATTATCCAAAAGTATGGATTAATCGACAAAATACCCATTCTGACAACACTTTAACTAATAATTTTTATTTTCATACAAATAAAAAAATTTTATCAAATTTAAAAAATGATACATTATCAGTAATTGTAACTACTGATACTACTACCACTACTGATACTACTACTACTACTGCTACTAGTACTACTATTATTACAACAATTACTGATACTACTGATTTTATTATCATTCCTAATACAGCTGAAATATTTAAGATTAAATTAGAAAATGATAAGCATTCTTATCAATCATTTTTATCATCAACAATAATACCAATGAAAAATTGGAAACAAAATCAGAAGAAATCATCACAGAGACGTACCACAGTAAATTTAAGCACCAATATTGTAATAGGAAGAGATAAAAATGTAACATTAAATAATCATGAATCATCGATCAATCAAAAAAGTTTGAAAAATTCACGACAAAATTTAGCAACATTAATGTTAAATCATCATATTGAGCAATTATCATTAAATGATGATAAATTAGCAAAAGGTAAACAAGATAAGATGAATGTGACACAGATGACATTATTACGTGAAATAACATTTTCAAATGATGTTAAAGTAGTTGGATTAACGATGCAACGTACACTTCTTTATGTTGCTACTAGTGATGGTCAAATTATGATGATAAATCCGGAAACTAGCAAACAGGTATGATATGATATGATATGATATTAGTATTATCAGTTTTTTCTTTTTGTCATCCTATCAGAAATGAAAAATTTTATTAATTGTGAAAGAATGATAACTTTTATTAAACAATATAAAATGTATTTAATATGATAAGATATTACTGATTAATATTTGAGAAATTTTTCGAAATGTTTACAAAATTTTCAAATATATAATAAAAGTAAAAATATTTGTAGAAATTATAATGAAAGAAAAAATATTTAACAAAATATTGTATGATTAGTATGTAGTAATATTTTTAGATAATGCGTAAATTCTATTAGAAAACGTATGATGTTATCAGTTAAATATGCTATCAGCGTTATTTCCGTATAGAAATGATAAAGAAACAAATAAATTAAACAAATTAAATTTAATTAATTAAGGATATGGTGAAGTTAAGAAATTAGTAAATCAAATGTTGATATTAAGATGCGAAATAATGTTGGACAATTGCTAGAAAGTCTATAAAACTTTTTTTTATAGTTTTTATTGCCATTTTTAATTTATTCAAACTTTTTTTTTTTTTGCTTTTTCATATAGTACAAACGAGTCAATTTAATCTATTAACTCATAAGTTTATTTAAAATTACATCAGATTGTAAAAAAATTTTAAAATGAATTTGTATTAAATTATTTGAGGAAAGACAAAAAACAAAGCTAAAATTTGCTCCCATGTTTTTATTAAATTTCTACCTTTTAGTTTAATTTTTTATTTGTTTTTCGATGAGTTTAATTTTGGACGATTTAATAAGCATAGCAATATTAAGCATACATTTTATTTCAATCAACCAAATAGATAAAAAAAAATTATTAGATTGTTAGAAGCAATAAATTAGTGGTTTAAAATTTCGAATGTTTATTTTAAGGCAATTAAAATTTGACATAGGAATTAACTAAGATGAAAATGGGCCGTAAAAGAAAAAATTTCTGTAATTTATTGTCAAATTTTTTTTTAACGCTAATAATTTTAATTTATTCCAAAAGTTTGATAGAGAATTGCTAATGCAAAATTAACAATAGCAATTTTAAACCATTATTATCTATTAGAGAATGCAAAAATTTTTGAATTTTAATTTCTAAATAAAATTAAATTGCAAATTGAAAAAGAAAAGTAATGCTTAAAAAAAAACAAAAAATTATAAATTTTTTTTTTCAGGTAGGAATTATCAGTGTTAATGGTAGAATAAATCGAATGACAGTGACACATAGTACTGATATTATTATCTTAAATGGTACCTATTTGATATCATTTCGAAATGGCCGGAAATACAGGCAAATGAAATTACCTATAGCTGGCAAAAGTTTATCAACATTTGAAGATGAGGTAATTTCATTTTAATTACTTCTAACTTAAATTTCATTTAATTGACAAATTTAAATAAGAAATATGGCAGAATTAAAACTATATTTTGATATATTAACATTTTAAAAAATTTAAATCACACATATTTATTTATGTTAAGCGAATAATGAAATTAATAATAAATTAGATAATCCAAAAATTCTTTTTTGTTCAAAAATTTTTTTTGTTTTATGCAAAATTTAGGTTTCAATGAAATATGAAAATTCTAATTGAAAATTTTAATGCAAAATATTTTAAAATAATTTCAAAAAAAAGTGAAATTGATAATGTTGAAATTTACTTATCAAACAGAGGAATAGAAAGTTTAAAAAAGGTTAAAGTATAAAAAATAAAAATAAGTGACAATTTAGAAAGTAAGCTAAGGGTGACAATAATGCTATAACACTTAAAATATGTTTTAATTGACTCAATTTTAATAAACACGTAAAAATATTTAGTTTAACTGAATGAATTTTAATAATTATTTTGAAAATATCTTAAGCAATTTGCAATAAAAACTCTTCCAATTGCTATTTTATTTTATTTACTTTAGTCAATTTAAAATCAATGCTAAGTCAATTGACATTTATTTCAATTTCGTTTTTTTTTTTTTTTTTTTTTTAACAACAGCTTAGTTTGAAATAGAAAACAGTGCTTAATAATTAGTGCTTTATCAATTCAAGAATTTGAATTTTTGATAATTGAAAATAACTTGTAGAGCGGCTCAGAACGGATAATAGCGCTTGGCCGAAGTAATGATGCATTATTTGTTTTTGCGGATGATTTGAAACCATTCGAGGAAATATATTACAAAAATGATGCCAAAGAGGCATGTAATTTTGCTATTTGGCATCAAAAATACTATTATGTAAGCTGCCAAAGTGCTATTCTACAACTTTCCAAGGTTAATTTATTCAAATTTTTAAAGATTAATTTAATTTTGATGAATGTAACTTGAAAATATTTCCAGTATTGTCGTAATTTTACAAGAAAAAAAAAATTCAATAAAAAAAAACTCAAATTTTCGAATTTTTTTTTTTTGCTGTGTTTGTTCATTGCAATTTTTTTTTTTATAATACTGTTTTCATTGCAATTTATAATACTAAAATTAATTTAATGTATAAATTAGTTTACAATTTCAGTTTTTTTTTTTGTTTCTATTTTCAAAATTAATTCTTTCAAAAATTTGAAATAGTATTCTTTTATTTTACCTATTACAAATTCATTTTAATAACTGATTTTTTTTTTTTTATTTAGGATGGTGAAATTATGAAAAAAATTAGCGCTAATAATGGAACATTCTCACTTGGTATAACATTTGATGATAAGGGTCAAATAATTGCAATTGTAAGAGGACAACCACTTCTTCAAGTTTTTCAAGTTAGAATTTTTTTTTTTTTTATGATATTTGCAATATAATGCTAACATGAAAAAAAGGAAATTTTAATTTAAATTTCAAAATGAAATTTAAAATGTTTGGTAGAAATTATCACACATATAATTATTAATTTTTATTTATCATCCAATGATAAGATTATTACTATCATTTATACAGATTAATTTATGCTTAACATATGCAAATTTAATTTTGTATTTAAATTTAATTATCTATCTTTATATATACAAAAAAAAATTTTAAATTAAATTATTTATTCTCTTTTAGAATGGTCAATTACGACATAATCTATCGGCGATATCAACCGATGAAATATTCACAATTTGGTCGGAAATTCTTTATGAAAATGGTCGATTGCATATTGTAGATTATCTGGCAAGTAAACTAAAGACTTTTCGCTATCCAATTGGTAGCACTGAGAATGCATAATATGTCAATTGGTCAAAGGTCAAGTTGATAGGGTCATCAAATGAGCTATGTCATTCTTTTCATTCATTTCTAATGTAATATCATCATAAAGGTGCAAACATATTATCTTCTTAGACTATAATTGCTTCTTTAGCAAATATATATATGTGTCAATTAATGAATTTATCTAATTAAAAAAAAATTTAATCATCAATTTTAACAAATGCTTTGAGAAAAAAAAAGCAAATTAAATTTTAAGAAATTAACTGTAATTAAGCAAAATTCATGAGAAAACTATTTATCAGCAATATGCAAGCTATTAATTTGAAAATTTCAAAAATTAGTCTCGCGAATATTTCAATAAATAACGAGCATTTAGATAAAATTTCATTCATCTGAAAATAAATTTTAATAAATTTGTTTTAAAACAATAAATTTATTTTTCTTTAGTCTTTTCTTTTTTACATTTCTTTTTCTAGTTTCTCTTCAGTCTAATAACTTCCACAATTATCATATAAAATCTAGTTTTCCGTTATAATATAATGAGATAATTTAATGTCTTGTTATTTTTAAAAATTTTTTTCAAATATTTTTTTTTCTCATATCTAATTTAAATTACGGGTTAAGTAATCTTTCTAAAAAATATACCATTTTCCTTTTTTTTTTTATTTTATTATAGCAATTATAGACGCTATGCAACAATTACTAATTAAAATTTTTACAAAAGATTTAACAAAATTTATTTTCCGATTAGAAATATTTTTCGTTTTTAACGTTTTATTTAAAAATTATTTTCCACATTAAATGTTTGTTAATTATATTAATTATCTCATCCTCTCTCTAATAAGAATATTTGTAATTGTATTCATAAAGTCTTCTAATGCAATTTGAAAAGCTTTTTTCAGTCATTCTAACGTTAGAAAAAAAAATGTATGCCACATTTTTATTTTATTTTTGAGTTATTAATTACTTATTTAATTCATCACTTTTATACAACATTTATTAATCTCAATTCTTTAAAAATACTCATCTTCTATAATTAATTTTACCAAATAATCTAATTAAATTTAATAATAATTTTGTAAAAAAATTTTGTAAATAAGAAAAATATCAAATTTTCATGTGTTTTCAAAAAAAAAAAAATTGAGAGTTTTGATGGGAATTTAAAGAAAAAATGGCAAAAGAAACAATTTTTTTTTAATTAATATTAATTTAGTGCAAATATTTTTTCAAATTTCCATCAAATAATTTCAAATTTTCAAAATTTTTTTAAAAGAATCTCAAAGCATTAATATCATTCACAAATTTANAAAAAAAAAAAAAAAAAAAATTGAGAGTTTTGATGGGAATTTAAAGAAAAAATGGCAAAAGAAACAATTTTTTTTTAATTAATATTAATTTAGTGCAAATATTTTTTCAAATTTCCATCAAATAATTTCAAATTTTCAAAATTTTTTTAAAAGAATCTCAAAGCATTAATATCATTCACAAATTTATCCTTTTTTCTTTACCATTTTTCTTCAATGCTTATCAAAATGAAATAAGTTAAGCTTAAGAGATAAGATAATGAAGTTATGTGTTTTTTTTTTCCTAATTATGATCGATTAATTGAAATTTGGTTAACCTCTCTCTCTCTTTGTCTCTCTGTCTCTCTCTCTCTCCCTCTCTCTGTTTGAACTTTATCGCTACTGCTAAGTAATATGTAAATAAATACTTTATGGTACTTTTATGTTTAACTTTAATCTAAGCAAATATAGAAGCTTCATAGTATACTTAATCAACATAATATCATGTTTTTTGCCTTTTTTTTACTTAACAAAAATACTCCAACAATTAGGAATAGAAAAAGGAAAGGATGGAATTGAGAAGAAAAAGGAGAGGGAAAGAGAAAGAGAGAGAGAGAGGGAGAGAGAGAGAGAGGGGTTAATCCGGAAATGATCCGTAAGGAAAATATGAAAATCTATTCCAAATAAGTTGAAAACTTATGCGCTTTTTACCGATTCATTACAATTCATTAACGTTAATATCATATTAACAATTTGATCTTTTTCCTTTTTCCTTTTTTTTTTTTTTTGTCTTTTTATGTTCGTTTTCGGTTTTTTGTTTGATTCAAGTCTATTAGATTCGTTCTTTATGCCAAATTTACGCAACAACAGAAAAAAAAAAAGAAAACCACTTTGATCATTGTTTATCTATTAACCGGACTGATCAATCCGGTAAATAAAGCAATAAATTTGTTTGCACATTAGTACCATTATCATATTCATACTAAATATCTCTTCTTATTCACATTTAATAAGTAACGTGATGTTTTTTTTTTGATATAGTAATTAAATATATGTTTTATTAACTTGTTAATTTGTCCAATAAATAAAACAACAATTAAATTATCGAAAATTATTCACATATTAAAATTGACTTGTTAATGTTTGTTTATTGTTATGTTTAACAAATAAAATAAAAACATATTTGTTTTCACAGTTTTTCTTTTTTTCTTTTTTTTTTTGTTGTTAGAAACTATTGAAAAAGAAAAAATTTTTTTTTTGATGATGCAAAACATAAGTTTTTTTTTTCGATCTGGAAAGTCTGCAATTTTTTTTTATTGAATTAATTAATTTTTACAGAATTTAAAAAAAAANAAAAAAAAATATTTTTCCAAGTATTCCTAAAACTTCAAAATTTCTCTTTTCAAATTTTATCCGAAAATTTGCTAATATTACTGAAGCAAAATTTATTTTATCGAGAAATTTGAGTACAGATTCCGAATTTTTTTTTTAGAGACAGCAATGGTGATATTTTATTGTTTCATAAAGCGACAATACCAGGATTGTTTTTGAGATTTTACGAGACAATTGCAGATACGTCACGCGGTTGTCGGTTCAGTTAATTTAAGATTGAGGGGAAATAAGGTTGGAAATAATAAAGTGAATTCTAGACTTGCAAGTGTTCGAGTTTCACGTTTCTTACGGTGGCAAATCAGGAACGTGAAAATTAGTTACTTATGTTGATGCTCTAAATCAAAGTGAGCGTATGATGTTTTTCAAATATTTCAGAATTTCAAGTGGTAAGTAAAAAATGGGAATGAAAGCAACCTTTAAAAGTTCCTGTTCACTTAAAAATTCCAGCATTTATACGCCTAGCAGTATAACTATAACACTGCCGAAATAGACTTCACAATGCTCCTATTCAATTTTTATAATGTTTTTTTTTCTTGCATTATTTCGGCAGTATAATGTTGCTATCAAATAATGTTGACGTCGAATTGCAAGAAACGAATAACCAATTACTAATGGAATTACTAGAAAATATAATTTATTTACACATGTTTTGCTAATTTCTAGGTAATGAAGGAACATGGAGTATCACCAGAAGTTATTAATGAATTGATACGGTTTCTTTCGCCGAATGTAAATCGGAATTTGCGACAGCAAGCGTTGGACTATGTTATTGGCCTTTCGGCATCTGATCACTTTGATGTGATATTTCAGGTTTAATTTTAATGTTTTTTTTTTTTTGTAGGAAGGATTTCTCTTGTTAGTGATTTACAACAAACAGATGTGGTTCTGCTGTGATGATAAGCATTGGCTGGACTGAAATAAATAGTAACAGTATTATGAATCTTCTTTGGATACTGGATGTACCGGATTAAGATTTCGATAAAATGCAATATTAAATAAATTTTGTGTACCTAGATTTTCCAGGTACATGAAGTTTGCCGATTGATTGATTCCACTATTATTTCAAATTTACCAGTTGATTACATTATTGTTGTTTCAGTTTTCCTAAAAATTCTCGGAAAATGATGTTGCTAAATATCAGTTTAGTTTTTCTGACAAATAAGTTAATCGGATCTGATTATATTTATTAATGAATTCATAGCATATGATTGCATATTTAAGTAGAATAGTGTGATATATATCAATACAATGAATGTTATATTCAGTGAGATAATTGCGGTTATTAACGAAATAGCCGTCATTATTGGGACTTGATTTTGTAATCATGAATGAGATCATATCTAACAAAGCCGTTCGTTCAGAAAGTAAGAGAATATTTCTGTGCAAAGGTTTAAAGTTGGCATAATTTTACTGTGATTTTTTTTGTAGGCAAATGATTTCTTGTTAGGACGATCATTGTGTCGATTAATCTGCGAAGGTAGTATAGATGACACTGATGTACTTCCTGCAATAATTAATGCAACTGCTACTGAGGTAGTTTGTGCTAAATATGTAACTGATAACACCGAACTTGTCCAGCGATGTATTGAATATTCTCGGGATTGCAATGATCGATATTCATTGAATGCAGCAAAATTGTTAACCAATTTGTCGTTACATTTTCCAGACAGTGTTTGTTTTTTTTCTTTTGTTATACGTAATGACGTTATGGTTAATGACGTGTTATACATCATGGTTTTACTTAGATTGACATAATGCATAATATATTAGACTGATATATATTAGATTGACATATATACATATGATTTTAAGCTAGATTTATTCTCAGTTCTTTGTTTTCTAAAGATAAAGTGGTTGGGATGTAAATATGACATTTTACCAACTGAGAGATTAGTATTTAGCATATCGCGTTTATTTCAAGAAATAGTTGTGTGAAATATTTTTGGTTGTCTTAGACAAACTTTATTTGAATAAAATGACTTAAGCTTGTGAGGTCGTATTTCATCCAAATTGATTTCACTATCTCCGGCAATAAATGTTGTCATTCTCATTTGAAAGAAAAAGAAAAATTTAATGAAGGGATAAAGTTTTAAATGAAAAACAAACTTTTTGGAATAAGTAAGTGCACTTGTTCCTTTTTCTGTCTTTTCTTTGGCAGCAAATGATTTCGGTATGCTGCCGAATACTTTAGCGGTCCTTCCATTCAAGAAATACAGTTGAACAGTTTAATTTGATCCTTGCATTGGTTAAGGTCGTTGTTTGATAAGTTGCAAAAATTCCAGTCACTTATATCGTTTTTGAATTACTTTCCGTAATATAATTTCTTGACATTTCAGTTGTACGATGCTTTGGTAAAAGATTGGGAGGATTTTATTCCTGATGCAATAAGTAAGTTACTTTCGAGTTCTTTTTCAATAAAAACTGCAACGAATAATTCTAACTGACGGCTAATTCGCAAATATGATTAATTCAAATGAACAGATACGTAACTTGTATTAGCGAGGGATTTGTAAAGATTTATAATTTGTGAATAGTTAAATTCTTTGTCAATCTTTAATATTTTTGATTATCCTATGCTTGTCTTAATTTTAATTATTCAGTAGATGATTTCAGGAAGATTAAATGATTCAATGTCCCGCGAAGCTGCCAATTATCTCGGTTACGTGCTTGTAAACCTTACTTCAATTGCAAATGTACGCTGTTTATTATGTGAGAAGTATGTTCGACAAATATTACCACTAGTGGATTGGAATACGAGACCAAGAACGTGTTTAATTGCGATTGATATTTTACGGAATATGTGTTTTGAAAACAGTAAGTTGGAGAAATTTTTTTTTTTTTTAGTTTTGCTTTCGAATACATAGATTCACTGGAAAAAGAGTTATATTCTGGGATATAAGATTTGCGATACTTTCATCGATTTGATAGATTCTTTTTTTGCTGGATATTCACGGTGTTTCTGCTGGAAATGAAGGGAAAACTTCCCAGTTCTATAAATAGAATGTTATCGTTCTGTTATGTAAATTCAAATTTTGATAGAAAATAATAGTTTCTCTGGTAGAGCAGAATTAGCATTTGTTGCAGAATATGTCCATGTCTTTGCTTTTCATTTTTAGTCTTTTAAAAAAATTTGATGAGATTTTCCCCCTCTTTCTTTCTAATGAAGAAGTATGCGTGAGTTAAATGGCGGTGTCTGTAAAGGCTGATAAGGTTGTCATACTAGGTTATCAGTAAGGAGCGGTACATTGAAGCGTTTTGCTTACACGACAAGCATAGAAAACATCAAACAGGCTACCGCCAAGGGAGCGTCTAAGCCGATTATATTATTTGGAATATTCATATTTCGCTGATAACATCTATCATCACACTTCAACACTTTTTGTTTGTTCATTGTCAAAGTGAAGAATTTTTTGCATTATTTGCTTTCTCATTAAATGAGAAAATTTTTTCTGGACTGCAAAAACATTACTAAGATCGGTATAACTATATCGAATAGAGAGGAAATTCTAATCCAAGTTAATATTGCACTGCTTAAAGCTTAAAGGTATTTTGGATAGAAGACAAAAAAGCTCTACACATATATATTATTAAGGCATTGATACCAACAAAAAGTTAATATCTATTCTGTCATTAGCAAGTGGTAAAACTTATTCTCTATTATTAACATTATTGCTACCTTTAACAGTTTATTTTATGTTATCGTTTTCCTGTTTAAAGAGATTGCTAACATTTTATTGCACAATACATACTCTTAGGTAGTTAATATTTGATTTTTTTTTTTTTTTGGTTTTTTTAATGTGTAGTAGAAACAGTTGTACAGTTATATATTTTATTCGGTGTAGTTTAATGACATTTTTTTCAAATTAATGGCAATATAAAAGTGGCATAGATGTGACGCTTTTTTCAGATTTTTTTTTTTGTTGTGTTTGAATTCATTCCGACCTAATAGCTGATAAGATATCATTCAGATGAAAACGCTAAGTCACAATATATCGTACAAAGATTATTATAGTAGAGAAGGGAGAAATATTATTTTTAGCTTTATTTAACAGAAAAACGTAACAGTAAAGGATAAAAGTGAACGAGAGAGAGAGAGAGTTGATGAAAGATGAAGTGTGAGACGGTAGTAAGAGACGGTACTATAGTTTCTTATCATTTGTACTAGTAAACATTGACATAAAAAAAAGGAGTAAGTGAATGAAAGAGCTTAATGAGGGATTATAAATGGCTTGGAATGCGCTAAATATAAATATTACAGTAGTGTTCTGAAGGAAGATGGAAGTTGATTTTACTTTTATTTGCAAACAGATTATCTTGCAGAATATTTGAATGAGACTGATTCAATCCGATCAGTACACTTACACTTGATCTTTATTTAATGAAATGTTTATGATGATCCTATCATGAACTCCTTGTCATGAACCTATCATAAACATGCTCAAATTTTTGTAATGATTCAATGGTTATTTTGTCATATATATATTTGGAACATTAACAGATAGCAAATAAATTAGCACTGGATGTCAAGTAAATATTGTTGATAGTTAGTGAAGTAGAAGTGGATATTATAGAAGAAAGTCTATTTTTGAATTTAGTATTTCACTTGCTGTTTACCAATTTCAATTATTGCTAATTCTCTTCTATCTTTCCAGTGATTAAGGATTGACGGACAGAAATGATGATTTACATGTACAATAACGAATGATAACTCATATAATTTAAGCAGATACGTTAATGAGTAAATGTGAAAAAGAATGAATATGATTCAAATCTAAATAAATAACCAAGCAATAAATTTAATTTAAATTTTAATACATAATTTTTCGTTACATCAGTGTTTGAGTTAGATGTCTAATTCTGAATAAAAAATTTTAGTGCAATTGTTATATGGAAGATTTTGGTGATGAAATCCCTACACAGAAGGTTTTAGAATTCTTTAAACAAAAATTTTTTCGAAAATCAAATTTAGGAATGAAACCTCGAAGATGCTTCTAGAAGATTTCGAAGTTTCTTTTTTTTATAATTTTTATAAACCATCTCTTTGTAGATATCAGTAGTATTACTATGTCCTTATGTTTCAGTTTTTCAGAGAGTCATTTCTTAAAATAAGCTTATTAAGTTATTCTTGCACAAAATTGACAGCATTTCGCGATCAATGATTAGTTTTAATTCAAGCAGAAACATTTTGTGAGAGTGTTAACTGGCATACATGCATTTATTTAGGATTTTTTGTATTCCTACTGATCAAGCAAAACAGACTCTGAGATGCTAATATGAATCACTTCTATTGTTTCATTTATAAATAGAACCTTAGGTATGAAGAATTTTTTTTTCTGGATTACCTATGACTGCTTAATTTTCAGATGCATTGCTTTCAATAATATGCTAAAAATCTTGCTCGATCACCATCCCACATAGTAATAGTTATTTTACTTTAAGCAAATAAAAAAAAGTTCGTGATTGGTTTTATTAATCACAAATTTGATGTAATCTCAGATGTAGTCAAGGGATTTTGGCATCGAGCAATCATTCATTTAAAAAATCATTCGAATTTTTTATTATTAAGTGAGCATTTTTAGCTAACTTGTCAAATACCATTATTTACCGCTTATTCATTCGCTTTCTCATCAAGTACTGTCCTGTTCCACTTAGAACTACGACAACGACTAATTGCTTCATTAGCATTAACATACAAATGTAATTTGATTACTACAATATAAATTGCTACTTATTTCGTTTCTAAGTGTTTTGTTGGTTACATAAATGTGTACTGTAGCACAAATAATTTTGTTATTTATCCTTCGAACATAATGTTTGTCAGTCATATTTTTTTTTAATTTGTTACTTTCATTACTAAATATCATTAATATGATTAGTAATTTAATCCTACTGATCATTCAGAAAATCAATTCAAATACAATAATGTATTTCTTGTTAACTTTTAACAATATACAAGCATTGGATTATTGGATTATATCATTGAAACCATTCACTATTTATCATAATATTAACTTAATCAGTATTATAAGATGATAATATTACAATTGTGGTACTTATTTAAGTAGCCTGAATGATATCACTAAAATCATGCAGTATACATATATAGACAATCTCTTGCTTCTATTCACAAAATAAAGTTATCGTAGTTTGAACATGAATCGTTGATTACTCTTCTTTCTGAACGTCTAAATATTTGTTCCTTTGATTTGGGTGAGTAAAAGCTTAATGGTATCATGCTTGGTTACCCAAATACAATTGTTATATGGCCGAAGTGAAAAGTTGCTTTTCTTTTTTTGTTTTGTTACTTGCATAAGAATTGAGAAATAGATTGTTACTTTCCTAGAAAAGACCCGTTTTCTTTTTTCTTCCTTTTTTTTTTTTCTTTTCACCTTTCAAATCATTTGGCAAAACTGATGAATTGATGGTTATATTTAATAGGGAAAGTGTTAAGATGGAGAAGACAAAGAGGTATTTGCTTGAAATACGGTATTGCTGTCAAAAATAACATTATGAAAAATTGAGAAGCTAATGAAACTAGCCTATTTTTGTCTATTTTTGCAAAATAATGCAAGCATATAGGCTCAAACTATTTTTTACATATATATTTATTTATTTACATTTAAATAATAAATCTATGTATAATATGATATTAAATGTAAGAAATGTAAGAAATCAATAACGGTATGAAGATTAGTTAACTACTATTTGCCATATTTAGTCTATTACTTTTGTTTTTTTGGCAAAATAATGCAAGCATATGGGCTCAAACTGTTAAATTTACATATAAATGAACGTTATTATTATTAATTATTATTATTCTTGATTACATTATTACTGCTATTACTATTTATTGTAGTTAGTAATAGTTATTCTTTAGTAAACTTGCAGAATCGAATTTTTAAAAATGGTGGGCCGATAGAATTAAAGCACAGAAGAGGGGACTAAAATTTTTTACTTATGTCATTATTGACTAAATAGAAATTTGTTCTTTGTAATTATGTTAAAATAATATTTGCTTTTTGGTCTATTAGATAATTCAGCAAATTCATTGATACTATAACACTTATTAAAATATTCTTGCAAGATATTTAATAATAAAAGAACTGTCAGGAATGTATCTCCATATATGGAAGTGGGTATAATTATTCAAATTTTAAGATCAAATCCTCATTTGCTGTTTTTTCAAGTACTTAAAGGTACTTAAAGGCTTAACATTTATTTATTTAAATTCACAAAATTAAGGACTTAATTCATCATTGGCCACGATACTTAAGTTTACTGAATGATGTTGATATGTTGATGCTCTAATCATCATATTTCCACTTCCGTCACATATATCCAGTTCGATACTTGGAATAAATGAATTGTTTGTGATTCTTCAGTTATTGAAATAAACCATCTTAATAATTGAAGCCACTTTACTTACTTATAGATTTACTAATTTATTAAATTGAATGATAGCATATATACATTTTTTTAATAGTGGCAATTTTTAAATATTGCTTGATGAAATAAACATAGATTTGATTTCTTCCTTTATTATTCATCTCCATGATCATAATACTTTCAGAAATTCAACTCCATGAAGCTTATCTCTCGTAATCACTTTTATAAACTTGATACCAATGATATTATGGTACGAATGATAGCAGTAACGATAGCAATGTTAATAATGATAACAATAATAGACCACAATATAGCAGAACATTAATTGTTTGCAAATATATCGTCCTCAGTTTAGCTTATTTATTTCGAATATTTTTAAATTATAATGCAGCAGTCATTTATCCACTAAGTTCTTTATTGTCTAATTTCTGGGTTTTTATATCACTGATCGCTTTCCATTTATATTAATTATCATTGATAACGCTTATTGAAGGATACACGAAACTGTATAGAACTGTGTACATTTATGTTAACTTCTAAGTATAGTCGAATATGGCATTACCATTTTCATATTTGGCAAAGTTATATTAGGATAAATGTTGCAAATTAACTTTAAATTTGTCGCGGAATAAAAATTTTGCGTTTTTTTATTTATCTAGCGCAAAAATTTCTATAAATCGAGGAAAAAAAAATTTTTTTTTTTTTTCAATGTGAACGATTGACTTTGGTTGTTTTCTTTTTCCACTATTTGTTTTAAATTTTGATTCAGGAGTAAATCATATATTTTTCAGGTTGTCATTCGATACTTCTGGATAAAAATGATGAATTTTTGAGCACACTGCTGAAACCGTTGGCTGATGCAGATGATAATTTAAATGATGATGAGATTGAAAAGTTACCACTTCAATTGCAATACTATGAAGGTCACCGGTGTCAAGATCTGTCAATCATAAATAAAGTTATCGAAGCACTCTATCAGGTGAGTATGTTTCTATAAAATAATCACAAAAATTATAGATAGTTTACAATAATAGAGTAAGTTTTGTTCGTGTTTTGCAGTAATACACTAGTTTTTCCGGTATGACACTTTACATCTTAATTTAGAATGGTTTTGTTTTATTATCTGTAAAATAGCGTATATTGGTAATATTAATATTTAAAGTAAGGTTAGTTTGTCAATGGATTCAATTTGAAACCAAATTAGCATGTAGATAGTATTAAGCCATGAAATGGTTTTAATTATTAAACTGGAACCAATAATGCTAATAATATTAGCATGTAACATATCAAATTTAATGCATGTTTAAGCTATTGCCAATAAGGATGCGTGTATTAAGTGTACAATTCAAGTTGAATTGTTTCATCAATTTCTTCTTTCCATTTTCGCTCTTAACTCATCGAAGTGTTATTTCGGAACATGTTAGAAATCATATTATCATTTATTTCAATAGTTTTGGTCACTTTTCTTGTTGAAAGTTGGGTATTATTTAACACCAGTTTATATTCATTCCAAAACATTCGAAATTATGAATTTGTTGTTTGAACAGTTTACCAAGGTAACTTTATGTTAGAAAAGCGTCGAAATGATGTAGCATTATAGTAAAGGAGGGAAGATCAGTCATATTTGTGAATATCATTGATCATCTATATTTTATTGGGATTCACTTCTTATTCTTCTGTATTTTTTACAAATGGAATGATTCATTTTTGGGAAAACCTGTGAAGAAAAATTATCGCATATTTTGCAAATAAACTTCCAAAAATCAAATGATAATTTATTTTTTTATCTCTTAAGACAGTCGTTTTTTTTTTGTTTTTTGATCATATATTAGGTTTTGATTACATGCTTCATTTAATTGATTAAGGACTGGATTTTTTACCCCTCTTTGCGGAACAATTTTTTACTTCGATACTTCCTTAGGTATTACTTATGAATTTACGACTAACTTTTCATATTACCATATAACATCAGTTTACAAATTGAATAAAGTGTTACATTGTTATTTTAACGTTGGTTCTTGTTTGACAATGTTTCTTTTTTTTTTTTTTTTCATTCCCAAATCATTTTCATAATGACGAATTGTCTTCCATTAAAGTATCAGGGAGAGGAAAGAAATGTAGTGTAGGATAAGTAGTTGCTAGGATGTCAGAATTTGTCATAGGAAGATTTTGTTTGATTTAAATTAAGAAAACGTTTGCTTGAAAATTTATTATTTTAACACTGAGTAAAGCTATCGTTAAAAATGGAAAAGTTGAGGGAGAGAGAGGGAGAGAGAGAGAGAGAGAGGTCCATTCGTTTGTATGTTTTGTTTTGTTTGCATTGAAGATTTACCAGATTATTGTCAGGAAGCATATCTACTTCAGCAAGATAATGGTGTTATAATGGAGATATGAGAGGAGAAGAGGAGAGAAGCACTTGAGCTCGAGCTGATAGCATTTACTCAGATTTCATCTGCAACCTGACAGTTTACCTTTAATACATTTTCTATGGTAAAACTAGTTCTTTCAGTAACTTCAGATTTGCAAAATAAATTGACAGAAATACTTGAGAAGGGAATAAAGAAAAGACCGATTTTTATATAATGGATTGTTTCGATGTTTTCTCTCATCTCTGGCAAATTCCAAAAGTTGTTGCTCAGAACAACTTTTGACAAAAGCGCTTTTTGTTAGACTTTACACTTTGATGCTTGCGCTTTTCTGTTTTCTCAAATTTACCACATATTTTGTTTGGAAAAAAATGACAAAAGGGAGAGCATAGATCTTATAATGATGATAATATTGATTATAATTAATCGTGATAGCAATAAGGATAATAAGAATAATAAGAGGGGTAATGATAATGTTAATGATTTTGATAAAATAAGTGATAAGAGTAGTGGTAAAATAGCTGTAATTCAATATTACTGATTCCCTCAATGCCGACAAGCATGATTTGCTGTGGAAGGATATATATTTCCTAAATTTGGACTGTCTTTGCGAGGTTAGTCTAATTCAAAAAAAAAAAAAAGTTGTGGACTTTGAATTTTGTTGAAATCAATAAAATCGTTTGTCAGATAACTATTCACAACATTTAAAGTTAATGTTCCGGGCACACTTTTCATAAATTTATCTATAACATTGATCTTTGCAGATCCCTTCATGAAATAAAGCTATAGTTATAGGAATTATTGTTAGAATAGGCAAAGTTTATCACTGTGTTGAGTGAAGTTGTTTATGTTTTGATTAGACGATCATAGGTTATGCCGACAAGAAGTTTACAATAAGTTGACAATTCATTGCTTCTGGCGTTAGATAAGAAGCTTGAAATAACGTTCAGAAGACAAAGGCTAATGATATGCCGGACAAATATTATTTATTTGTGAACATAAAAACAGATATTTTGGATTATTTCAGCAAAATGGTTTAGTTTTATGATTATGCTAGTATGTAAAAAGAGCTATCTTTTCATTCAAAAAAAAATCATCCGTCTGTACTTAATATCATACAGATTGATAAATCATTAATCTATATTCGTATTATTAACAATTCATAGTGTTTATTAATTTATCACTGATAGATTACACTTTCGTCATCCTTTTTCACTAACTTATTTTGCATTGTTTTTAAATATTAGCCTTGAACTTTTTTTTCCATAATGGACTTTTTTTTTGTTTTTTTTTTTGTTTTTGTTTTTTTACATAGTAGCAAAGATAATATCACGATGATTAGTTGCAGTATCAATAGTAATAAAAGACTTACAGCTGTTATTTTGCTTAACTCTTTTATTATCGATAATATCACAACAGGAAAAACTGCATGTATATCCTTGGTACCAATTTTTGAGCTTTAAATTGCATTATTCTTCAGCTTTTTTTTTGATAATTTTTTCTGTCTAAGGGTTCTTTTTTGAAAATTTTCTAATCACATTTATTGCTGTAAGAGGAAAAAAGGAATATCGATGGTTCCGGATAATTTTGCACCATCATTTCATTTCATGACAGTATTTTCGTGTTTTCAATAGGCTTTTATGATTTAACGGGAAGGACAAATTTCGATAAGTTAAAAAGATTATTCGATTATTTATGTACCAAAAGAGGAAAAAGATGGTGAAAAAAATTGTGAAAGTAGGAGGAGGTTGCAAATAATAGGGTGAATAAACGAAAGAGAAGGTGTTAGGAAACAGGAGAAATGATAGGAGAAAGTTAAATGCTAAAGTAGGGTGTGGAATGAAAGAGTTCAAAAGGAATTGAATTTTTTTTTTTTCTTTTTTTGAGATGAATCGGGTGTTGAAGAAGGTGTTGAAGGCGAGTGATATTGCTGAGTGGCGTTTTAATAGACCAGCATCATTTGATGGGTGAAAAGAAAAGAGAAAAAATAACACGAGATACAAATAAGACAAAATTGTTGTGCTGAATGAAAAATAATCAAATTTGGAGGTGTAAATTTCCTGTTCATGTAAATGAAAAATTGTCCATTTCGGGTGGTTCAGCAGAAGCGGTATATAGGAGTATGTTTAGGTTTTGAAAGAAAAAATGAATAAATTTTCACAATTTGTCACTTCTTTAGTAAGGATAATTAAAGGAAGAGAAGAGTTGAAGGACGGGAAAATTTTATTGAATCAAGAAGATACAAGAAACCAAAACGATTGATTTAACACCTTTTTTTTTCTCTCCCCTATAACTTCTTAAATTCTTTTGGACGTTGTTTCTCTTTCAGTGATTGTTTTTTAATCTCTTCTTTTTTTTTGTATGTATTTTTTTGTTTCTTACTCATCCGTTGAAATTATTAATGAGCAGAGGAAAAGGTGGTTTTTTTTTTCAAAAATTCTCTAATGAAATATAGCACTGAAAAGAACCATAATGAAACTGCTAAAGATAAAACGAAGAAATGCGAAGAAATGTGATAGTAAATTAATGATAGAATTCTTGTCAATTTTTCTAATACGAAATTTGCTGCTAATCAACTTTTATTTTGGTAAAAAAGAAAAACCAAGATAGTAATTTACGAGGTGAAGAACAACATCTTTTTACTCAGCTAGCGTTAAATAGCTATTTACTGATAAAATTAAACTGTTATTTAAGAAGTTTCATCTTGTAATATTACCTTTACTTTTTTACATATTAATAATATATCCGTTCATTATTCCATTTATTCATCTTTTATTAAAATGTGAATTCTTTAATTTTAATTCGGATACACCCGTTGTATTTTGATTATCTGGAAGTTTTCATAGATTTGTTTGATACGGAAAATTGAGAAGTTCTGTACGTTGTTTTATAGGAGTTTTATATATAATTTGATTTGTAGGAGTTTTGTATATATATATATGTGATCGCAAGTTGCAATTTGCAATACTAATATTCAAATTATTGTGGATAATATTTGGTAGTTGAAATGATTGTCATGATTTCATATGCTCTGTTTGGTGCAAAAGAGTTTTTAATTTTAATGAAGAAGGAAATGTTTGAGAAAGAGTACCGTTGATGATAGCAAATGTGGAGGAAACGATGAAACATTACTACAAATATTGAATTATTTTCTTTTGCACCCCTTTTTGTTCGGAAAATTCATGTTATTTGTCAATTAGCGCACAGTTTAACCTTTTTCTTTCTTTTTTTTTTTTTTTTTTTTTTTTTTTCAGTTTTCCGTTTTAACAAATTAGCAACTCATAAAGGTAAGATAAATAGGAGTGAGGAAAAAGGAACCAGTCTGTCATTTCTTCGTTTCCTTTCACACATTTTTATTGTTGATGATACTATTTCGTTTCCGTTTCTTTTTTTCTTTTTTTTTTTCTTTTTTATGATGACAGCAAATAATAATGATGATGATGTTGATGATGACAATAATACTTGGAAAAAAGTGCAAGATTGTTGATCTATGCAAAGATGCTATTTTGTTTGAAAATTACTCAGTTAACTTTTACTGGTAATTCATATTTTAGTTATCATCGTTATCACTTATCATATAGCTTCATATTCAATATCATTACCTTTATGGTTAGTTAACACGATTTCACTATCCGTAATCCACATATTCCAGAAATAATCTTCAAATCTCGTATTAAGAAATCAGGAAAGGATGAAAGATAGAAAAGTTTGGTGTTATCATTGCTTCATTGTCCGATGAAATTGCACAAGAATTTTCCCGAACATATAATTCAGCAGTACTATTTACTTTTTCCAACATATAAAATGTTACTTTTGATGACATTTGAACTTATTGTTTTTAAGATATTTTTCATCTTATTTCATGTTCTCTTCCAAATATTAGAATTAACGCCGAAGATGGTACATGATAATATCGTTTTTTATATCTACTGAACGAGTTTTTTTTCGTATTTCATCCATATTTCTGCAAAGTTTTCTTTCTTCCGTGGTATTTTAAGCATTTATAAAACAGAATATTACTATTTGTCATTGAGAAAGTTATAGAAGTCGAAAGAACTAAAAACAAATGGGAATTAAATAATGAAAAAAGAAATACAATCTTTTAGAATTTATTGAAATCTAAATGTATGCATTGATGCATACTTCAGAAGTGTTAGATTTGCTATTCTACTGTTCTATGCTCCATCCATCTATTTACATCTGTGAAAATTGCAACTAAAGCATTGAAAAACGGATAACTGATAAAGAATGGATAGCTTGCAGATCACATTTGACTTTTTTTAATGAAAATAATGTAATATAAATTTCTTACAAAAATTAGTCCACAATTTTAATACAGTTCATATTTCAATTTTACGTTACAGATAATCGTATTGATGTTACATGTGAAAATTTCCATTAAATGATATTATTTCGTTTATTCAAATGACTCAAAATAATTTATTCATCTTCGAATTTCATTGTTTCATCTTGTCTTATCATCTTGCTTTTTTGAATTTGTTTTTGTTACAGTTATGCGGAAGTGAAATTGGTCGTGAAACACTACGCATCAAAAATATCTATGCATTGTTGCGGGAATTTGATCGTGCTTCCTCGGCTTCATTATCATTATTAAAGAAGAACTCAATGATTGCATCACCAGTGATATCGAATAATGAGGATAACAACACGAATAATCATTCTCAGTCTAGAATTGATGATTCAAAAGATATGCAAGTTGTATCAGCAGTTCATAATATTCAGGAAATGAATGCACAATCTGGCAACATGCAAAATATGGGATTTACGGGTGAAACCGGAAATTTAATATACATAGATGGACAAAATTGCTCAACTTTACATGCATTGATTGGCTTACTTATTCAGGATTGAAGTTTTAAATCCGTATATGTGAGTATAAGGGAGAGCGGAATGAAGAGTTCAAGTTTTTTTTCTTTTTTTTTTTTAATTTAAGTTTTTCGAGATTTTTTTATTTTGCGGTGTATGGAACACGATCCAAATTGGAATTGCGCATTTTCTGATCATATTTGAAAAAAAAAAAAAAAAAAAACTGATAAGAAAATTTCTATTGAATGCTGTTCCATTGCTTTATAAATGGTTGTTAAGGTTATTAGCTACCATGGAGACCTGTGTTTACATTGATTTCTATTTTTTCGATGGAGATAAAAAAAAATAGGTTAAAATAGGTCAGTTTAAGGTTAAAGGATGTTCCATAAAGGATGAAGTCTTATTTTTCTTGCTTTATTGTTAATGTTTTACAATTTTGCAACCTTTTTTTTTTCTATTACGGTTCATCTTTTGTCGATTCATATCTTAATTTCATTCTATAAAACAATTCCGTGAAACACTGTATTCGCGTTCACTATTGAAATAATTATTTTAACGGCCAAAACATTTGGACGAAATACTCCAAACCTTACTGGCAATATTGAAGCTCAAAATCATCCAGTTTAATTTAGCTTAAATAATTTGAATTACTCTGAATTCGTTAAAGCTATTTTATTCCATGTTTTGCTCCATGTTCAACTTTCTCTTACTTTTCCTTTCTTCTTTTTGTTTTATTGTTTTCAATCTGGTGAAGTATTCATCACAAGGATGATTAAGTGTTATGCGTCATCCTTTTATTATGCATTATATTACCACAGGTTTTGATATAAACGCTTTACTATGATTGTTTAAACATTTGACGTATTACCATTAGAGGTAAATCTAAAGCTACCAAAATTTCTATTAAATTCAAGGTAGTTTTAAAATTTTCATCAAAAAGAAAAAATTATACTCCTCCATTTAAAAAAAAAAAAGATACACCATGTTGACATTTTAACATCGATTATCTTTCACTTATAGCGTCCGAATCGACGACAGTCTTCACCATATGGTGTTAAAAACTTGTTGTCACACCAGAAATATGTCGCAATTAAATCAGATCTAATTCGGTCGTGCCAATCGACCTGTAGGTGTTACATTTTGACAGAAGTTTCGGTGTTATGTCAATAAAATTGAGTTTGTTAATGATGACGGATGAGTTGAAGTAATACACAGCAAATGAGCCATATTTTTTCATTTCGTATGAAAACATATGGCACAGTTATCTGTCGCCTGTCGCTTCTTAAATGACTGCTAAAAGTGTCACTCAATAATTAACAGTAACAGTTTTATAAACATATATTTTTACATATATATAAATAATTAGTCTTATTTATATTCTACGTGATGGCATTTCATTGTTTCCGTGCTTTTGTTGTTAAGCTTGAAATAATAGTAATGAACGATACTTGCTTAAATCTTAATTTAAATGATTTTGTAGTACAGTAAACAAGTACCGTTATTTAATTATTGATGAAATACGGTATAAATATACACACACACAGATAGACAATACTTTGTAATATTTCGTTCATTTTTTTCCATATTATATGTATGTATATAGACTGTTAAAAATTAAAATGATTTTACAAAAATAATCAAATATCTACGAATTGAAACATTGCAAAAATGAAAATGTTCGAAAGAAAATCGATGAGTTCATTTAACATCATTGTATACATATCAAAATTTCACCAATTTCTTTTAATTCACAATATTTTTTTGTCAGTAATTTTGCTACTGCTAAATTTTTGATTGCTTGATCAAAATTTAGTAATAACGAATTATCCAACATTTTTTATTCGCAATTAAATTGAACGAAAAAGAGGAACAATGTTATTTCGTTCATTTCCTTTGATAGTATCAGTAATTTGAAATGAAGTAATTATTTACATTTAGATATTTTAGTAAATTAATAATCATTTTAATTAAAGACAACTACTATTAGCATATCGAAGCAATAAATTTCTTCTGTGTTTATGCATCTCTTTACACATATCCATGTGTGTGTGTGTTTAATTATAAAACAAATTATTAAGTTATTTTTTAGAAGGAAAATGTCAATATTGAAATTTTGGAATTTCAAAGGAAAGTAGGAAAACAACAATAATTAAAAAATAAAAATAAAATAAAACTTCAGTTTAAGCATTTCATTTAATATAGATTAGATAAATTTCAAATTTAAATTTTCATAAGAGATTGTAATTTTTTTTTTCAATAATTAAAATAAAAGCTATAACTACTAACTATATATATAATGAATATTATTCTATATATTAATGATTATAATTAAAATAAAATGCAGCAATATATATTATTGCAATGGATTACAGAAATAGTTTTCAAGAAAATCAAAAAATGAAATCAATCAATGCACACATAATAAAAGCATAGCGAAATAGGAGAAAAAAAGTACAATATTGATTGAAATTTTCGATAAATTTGTGAAATTTAGTAATTCATTACATAATAAATTAATATACTTACAGTGAATATATTTAATTAATATATAAATATATAAATTCATTCAACCATACCTATATATAAAGTATAAGCATACTAATGCAATTTATCATTTTCATTTACATTTTATCAATCAAAATTTCAATATGCCTTAATTATTATCTTAATTAAATGTTTGCTTTACCAAAAAAACATTTTGATTTCAATTTGCATCAAATAATAAATAATCAATGTTTGTCTTTTATAGGTACCACTCATTGCTTAACTTTAAATCATACCCAATATCAATGATGACATATGGAAAAATGAAATATGCATCCGTGATGTGATACCGAGGTACAATTGTTGCACCAGCATTACCGCATACTTAAAATTTACTGTTGTAGTGGTTTGTATGATTATAATATCATGTTGTGATACCGAGGTACAGCTGTTGCACCACTACTATCACATAATTAAAATATGCTTGGTACCAAGATATGCTATGGTGATTGATAGCATTACCGTATACCTTGATTTATTTGCATATATAGGCATTTTTAAATTCTATCCGATTAATGCTACTTATTCTAGCAATGTTAAAATAGGTAAACACAAAATACATCTTACAAGTAACACGTTTGTTACGTAAGTTAAATTGTTTGACTTCGTATACGCTTAGCAATAGATGCGACTGAAATTGACGTTTATCACATCACTTATCATATTTCTACTCTTCTATAACAGTATCAAATAAACTAAGTCTAAAAGATATATATTTACAATAATCCCTTAAAACTTAAAACTTATTTACACGTCAGTTTACGTTAATTATATTGTATACATCTTTATGCGTAAAAATCTGTTAAAGAGTAGCAACATCGAAAATTTATTCTATCTATGATCACGTACGTCAAACTAACTTTCCTTCTCATTTTCTCCTATTATTACAGTATAAGAAGTAACTTTCCACAATTTCTCCATTGACCTCTGATTGAAACAAATTATAATATACCGTATCCTATAAAAGTTGCTAGCAAATATATCCATTCATTCATTCATTCATTCATTCATTCATTCATTCATTCATTCATTCATTCATTCATTCATTCATTCATTCATTCATTCATTCATTCATTCATTCATTCATTCATTCATTCATTCATTCATTCATTCATTCATTCATTCATTCATTCATTCATTCATTCATTCATTCATTCATTCATTCATTCATTCATTCATTCATTCATTCATTCATTCATTCATTCATTAATTCATTCATTCATTCATTCATTCATTCATTCATTCATTCATTCATTCATTCATTCATTCATTCATTCATTCATTCATTCATTCATTCATTCATTCATTCATTCATTCATTCATTCATTCATTCATCCATTCATTCATTCATTCATTCATTCATTCATTCATTCATTCATTCATTCATTCATTCATTCATTCATTCATTCATTCATTCATTCATTCATTCATTCATTCATTCATTCATTCATTCATTCATTCATTCATTCATTCATTCATTCATTCATTCATTCATTCATCATTCATTCATTCATTCATTCATTCATTCATTCATTCATTCATTCATTCATTCATTCATTCATTCATTCATTCATTCATTCATTCATTCATTCATTCATTCATTCATTCATTCATTCATTCATTCATTCATTCATTCATTCATTCATTCATTCATTCATTCATTCTTCATTCATTCATTCATTCATTCATTCATTCATTCATTCATTCATTCATTCATTCATTCATTCATTCATTCATTCATTCATTCATTCATTCATTCATTCATTCATTCATTCATTCATTCGTTCATTCCTCCTATCACCCTATCATTCAGTCTCATACATATCACGTAATAAGACGTAATAAGCGCACTTTTCAATATTACACAAATTTTTTTCTTACTTTTTATTAGCGAAGTAAATGTTATGTTTAAAAATACTTTACATAACATTTTGTTTTGCTAATAAATTTAAGTTGAGTTAATCTAACAAATATTTAGGATGCAAATTTAACACTTTTGATTTTTATACTTTTCACATCAAAGAAAAAAGACGAAAATACTATAAACATCAATTAGACAATTAGTGATTCATTAGGTAGCAAATAATAAAAAAAATGAATAAATTCATTTACAAATATGGAAAAGGTATGAAAAAAAAAAATGGTTTTAGAAAAGAAAGAAAAAAGTTTGAATTCTTGATTTCATTATAATGATAATATTAATGGTAGTAGGTAGTCAGATGATGGTAGCAAGTGGGTAGCAAGTGGTGGTAATGGTAGTAGCGGTGTGGTATTGGTGTTAGCGGTAATATGGGAAATGGGATGGGTTAAAATGGTACCGCCCAAGTATGCCCCAAGCAATAGCAAAAAGTAAGTGCACCAAACAGCAGTAGCAAGCAGAGAAATATATCAGAGAAGCAACAGTTCCCAGCTTATCTTAGGTAGGGTTTTTTTTTTTTTTTTTTTGCTATCTTTAGCCGTTCCACTCCACCCTTTTCCCATTGTCACCTATCTGGATGCCCACCTCCTAAAATTTACCCATTTCTCCGCCTTCTATTAAAATTTCCCTCCCTCTCTTTTCCTATCTTTTTATTTCCATACTGAATAGATTTTTCCCCTACTCCACCCCCTTTTAGATGTTAAAGCAACCAATAAGATGCAAAATTTATCGAATTGCCCACCTAAATACTACCATTCATAAAACAAAATTCCAGTATACATACATACATACATACACACAGACCACACACACACACACATACATACATACACACATACATAACATACATAGATCCAGAGAGCAGTAAACACAACTTCCAAAGGTGTCAATTTCGTCAGTTGTCCTTGCTACCGCTCCCATCGAAAAGCTGTCTGTCCATTCGCATGTTAACCAAATGTGTCCATCTGTCCACTACTAATCAACCACAATTAACATTTATTACCTCTCATCACTTATCATCAACAATAATGAATATTTGGTACATTGTACTGTATTCAAATGTACGTATGTGTGTATGTGTGTGTTTGTAGTTGTAATTGTATGTCTGTATGTGTGTGTACGTGTGTATGTGACGTATCTATAAGTGATTACATTTTCTTATTATCTATTGAAATTTTTTTAAACCATTCAATTATCAAATTTTTGCTTATTTCCTTTTTTTTTCTTTTTTTTTGCGTCATTTGATACGGTATATTAGGTTGTTTGTTTATTTTGATACCATTAGATAGCACTCATATATTGGATAATATATTCATTTTTAATATTACTAATACGATATATTATTATAATTAGTTGTTGAATAATTTTAATTAATTAATGCCTATTTTTTCATGTATGCAAATATTTGTTTGGCTTTAATTATTTATTAAAGACAAACATATTTTTCATTAGAATTATTATACGTTTCAAATGAATTTATTCAAAAATTATACGTTTCAAATGAAAAGAAAAAAAAAAAATAATTATTTCTACAGTGTGCATATTAACGACGGATGATTATCAAAAATGGTCGCTAAAATGATACTATCAATAATTCCATTGATTTACTGATCAATTACTGTAATTGATTATTATTATTATTATTTCATCGAAAGAAAGGAAAAAAGAAAGGCCTGTGGTATTGTTATTATTGTATTACTATTATTACTATTTATTATTATTATTATCGTTATTATTATTATTATTATTACTATTATCGTACTGGCAATATTCACTAAAGAAAGCCGATAATAACACTGTTATAATTAAGCTAATCGTTCTAGTAATGTGTTAAAATTATCATTGTACCGTATGCACATGGCATTTAATCCATTTTTGGCAAGGCCAGAATTAGCTTTGTTACCACCTTACCTGCAACCACCACCATTTCCATCATTACCTGGTCCAACGGGTTTTTTCCCTCGATTACCAACTGAAATAACCGAATTCACACCATCATTACCAACAACAGGTACACGAATTATGGATGATGATGGTATAATTGATGATCCAAAAGTGGAATTGGATGATAAAAATCTCTGGGATCAATTTTGTAATTGTGGTACCGAAATGGTTATCACCAAAAGTGGAAGGTGCAAAATTTTTCTTTTGTAATTAAAAAAAAAAAAATTTTTTTCTAAATATGAAAAATTTTGATTTGAAAATAATTAATTGTTTTTTTTTTGTTCAAATTTGAAAATATTTTTTATGAAAATCTTGCAAATATTTTATAATTTTTCTTTTTTAAATTAATATTTAAAAAATAACAAGCTAATATTGCTAGATTTTTGACTTTAAATTAAAATTAAATTTTCAATATAAAATATTGTTACCAAAAAGAGAAAAAGTAAGAAAAAGAAACTTCCTTTTATTTGAATTGCTAATAGCTAAGATCATAATTTATCATGCCCATAGTTTAACTAATCATTGATCGTTTTATAATCATGTTTTGCCAAGGTAACTGAATCATTATCATTAATTTCAGTGACATTCCTCACTCTCCTTATTTTTGCATCCCTCATATATCATTTGTAAGCATGTTTACTGTATTCTCATTAATCTTAACTTAAAACTTACATATGTTTATTTTACGTAGACCATTAGTGACGTCATTTGCTTCAAAGTAATTTCAACTTCTTTTTTTCCTCATTTTTCTTTCTTTCCTTCTTTTAATCATTTAATTCCGGACATTCCCACATATCTTTTTCCTCCATTTTAAACATTTCAATTCATTCCATTGCTTTATTCTAAGCAACATACTTCATTTCCAGATATTCAAATTTTAAGCTTTAATTAAAATAAAATATTTCATAACTAATCAATAGTTATTCATCACTTGAACACTTTTATTACTTACCTTAAGTTAATGCAATCATTTATTCCTTAAATTAAAAACCCTTTTTTTTTACTGTCACAAAGTTGATAATTTATATAATTAGCGTGCTTTTTTCATAATTAATTTAGAAAAGATATTTATGCCAAGCGCTTTTTAACTGTTATTTTCTTACCTTCTTTTTTTCATCCATTTTTGACTATTTTATACAATTTTACAACATATCTTTGACATGCATGCTAATTTCTCAGTGATGTCTATCAAAAAAAAAAAAAAAAAAAAAAAAAGCCACATTAAAATGAACAATTTCAACAACCAAATTTACTTGTTAATGATAAATGAGAATTGAAAATGCCTCATTAACTATTATTTTGGCACAAATTTCAATTATTATTTTGACAATTATTTTATTTATAGCAACAGCAAAAAAAAAAGAGAGAAAATGAGAGATAGAGGGAAAAGATATAAAGATATGAAGAGATAAGAAATATTTTGTATTGTCAATTTTTGGATCAAATCAATAAATGTATAATAAATAGACAGATGAACGAATAAATGAACAATGAATGATTGAATGAATGAATGAGCGAATGAGTGAATGAGTGATTGAAAGAATGAGTGAATGAGTAAATTTCCCCTAAACTTAGATATTAAAATTTTGAAACAAATCGATAAGCACAATTAAAAAGGGAAAATGACAATGGAATGTCGTAAATGACTAACAATAAAGACAACATATGTTTGAAATTGGTATTAAATTGAAGAAAATTTGGAACGATTGAAATGGCAGACAAAATTTTCTCTCCTCTTCCTCTCTCTCTCCCTCTCTCTTCATTTTCTCTCTCTCTGCGTGTGTGTGTAAAATTTAAGAATGGCTTTTTTTTTTTTATTTGAGAAATAAGAGGAAAAAAGATATTTTGAAAAGATAATAAAAACCAAAAAGATTTCCCTCTTATCAAATTACTCAATTAAATGACAGACAAAAGATGATGACAATTATACATTTTATGATTACTCATTGTTATCTCTCATTGATTCATATCTCTTTTTTTTAAAAAAAAAAAAAGAATTTTCTAACCTTTTTTCTTTTTTTTTTGTATTTTTAAGCTTAAATTTTATTTTAAAGATTTAATTATTTAACTATTATTAGATTAGAATAGAAATAATCTTATTACCTGCAAGCTATGGTTGATAAAATATAAAATTCTGGATATAAGTTAATATTAAAATTTAAAAATGGAATAGAAAATATATTACTTATTACTTAAATTAGCTTACACTGCAAATTATTGATGATATAATTTACATAATATTTAAAAAATTGTTTTTAGCAATAAAAAAAATTACACAACATTTAGTCTATAAATAGAAAATAGAAAAAAAAAATTATTCTGGTTAAAATATTTTTAACATAGTAGGAATTGTTTAAAATTTGTTGAGTAATTTTTTTTTAACAATTCTAAATTTTGATAAAATCATTTGATCTATTTCATTTTTTCCTTGTCAGTGATTCTAATTACAATGTGGAATTGTGTAAAGAAAAGGAATTAAAAGTTTCAATTTATAAAATGTGATAAATTTTTGATTAATTATCATTTATCAAAAGACAGCATTATACATATTCTAACAAGTTATAACTCATATAAATTCATCCGTTTCCTCACAAAATAAAAAACGAAACAATGGATGGAATTAATGAATTTGACAAAAGATAATAATTAATTTAATATATTTCTGCTTTTTTTTTCTTTTGCTTTGGATCTTAATATCAGTGATAAAACGAAAGAGAAAAAGATTTATCAAAATTATCTTTTTTTCCTGTTTATATTCTTGATGTGTTGAAAGATCCGCAAACACACACACACACAAACAAACACACACGCACACACACACACACATACATACATACACAAGCTGAAATTTAATTAAAATATTTTGAAAGTTTCTTTTCTTCTTTATCTCATTTCGAAGATCACTTCTGATAAGCATGTCTACATCTATTTGTATCACTGTGACATTTGACACTTTTCGATGATACAAAGAAATGATCGATTTGAAAAGTTGCTCAAATTTGATCACAAATCCTTTTCACATTTCATTCATCCAATTTTATCTCTCTTTCCATTTATCAATTCTTTACCCATCTTTCTTACCCATCTTTCCCCATCGTCCGTTTTCCCCGTCCTCGTAGTTGACTCTTTCTCAATTTTCTTCATTTGTGTTAAAAAGATTTATGACAGTTTATAAGTGATAAGATGGTGTATATCAAATGGATAACACATTGCAATCTATTAATTTAAATTTTAATTAATGGGTGTGAAATTGAAACAATGAAAATAAGATTAGTTTCCTGATTCCTTTTTTTATCAATTAATTGTTAGAAATGTAACAAAGACAAAGAGAAAGAAAGAAACAAAAAAAAAAAGCAGAGTAATTGGACAAATTTGATAAATTCTAATCTTAATAAAATAATCTTTGTTTACATCTTTCAAACAAAAAAAAAGTTTAAATCCATTAATTATATTAATTAATCAATTGTAATTTTTAATTTAACCATTTAAATTGTCATAATGAATTAGCGAATATCATCAGTATTATCCAGTTAATAGCAATTGTGATGAATCCGGTCATCTCAAGTAAAGATTTATTCCGGATATAATCATACATGCCATATTACCTTAATATATCATTCATTTATCACTCCAATTTATTTATTGATTAATCAATTTAAGTGCTTAAATAAATTAATGCCAATTTTTATGCCAAATTTGTTTAACTTCAGCAATTTCTTTCAACCAGTTTTTCATAGACAAATTAAAATTACCAAAATTTTTTGAAAAATTTCAAACATTTTGTTAATGATTTATTTTTGTAACATAGAAAAATTTTGCGTATAATAAGACTAATGAACTACTACTACTTATTAAAACAAATTATCATTAAAATGTGTGCATTTAAAAAATGAATAAATATAAAATCAAAAATTTTAGTGTACAATGATTTAAACTTTTGGAAAATAAAAATCATTTCGTTACAAATTATTTGTTATATTTCTCCTTTTTTTTTTTCAAAACATGCAATCTTAGTAAAGTAATAATTTCGCTGAAATGAAATTTTTAAGTTGAATGAAAAAATTTATTAACATTTTGGTACTTTTCGAATATTAAATATTATCTTGTTGTCAAATGGTGACATTATCATTCGTGATTTTCTTTTGTTTCAAAATTTACAACATTGTTTGATTTAAATGAGAAAAAGAGAAAGATATATACACGGGTAGTTTCATAAATGAGAAGAAATAGATGGGTAGGTAGAAAAAGGTAAGAAGAAAAATTTTTAGTAAGAGATAGAAATGATTTTATTGATGTTATCTGGTTGACATTTTGTGCGAATGAGCATGTATGTATTTTGAAGGGTGTGAATGTGGGGACTCAAATATATTTTCATTCTTTAATTACAGCCACCTGTTTTGTAATTAATTAAAAATTTCATCGTACACTAAATTTTATTAAATATTACTTTCAAAATGTAAATGCTTCATTGGTAGGATAAGCATGGCTTAAATAGAAAAATTTATTAACGCATTCATATTAATTTTGATATAATATGAATTAAATATTATTAAATATTATTTAAATATTATTCAAATTTAGCTATTGCTACATTTGATAATATTGATGACAGCACAAAATGGAAAATGTTATTGATAACGATGATAATATGGTGATAACAGATATAATTGAAACAAATATAATCATAACAAAATTGCATAACTGTAAAACGAATGAAAAGATAAAACGAAGAGAAAAATATTGCACTATCTATTCCTTAATTCAAATTTAGCTATTGTAAATTTGAAATATAATAATGGCTAATTATCAATAGCAATAGCATTGCTTCATTTGATTTATCAAATTTTAATTTAGTTTAAATTCGAAAAAACTGCTTAATTCGAAATATTCTATTTGCTATATACTTCTTGCTAATGGAAACATTAAATTTCATGGTAATCATTAAATCAGAATTTAAATTCGAAACAATTTGTTTTAATTAAACAACCTGAATTAGTTCAAAACTTTTGTTTAGAATCTTAAAGATAAGAAGTTTAGTTTAATATTTTCAGACTTTTTTTTGTTCATACGTCTTTACATTATAGGCGGATATTTCCGGCTTTCAAAGTAAAACTTTCCGGTTTGGACAAACGTTCCAAATATATTTTGTTAATGGACATTGTACCGGCTGATGAATGTCGCTACAAATTTCACAATTCTCGATGGATGGTAGCAGGTAAAGCAGATCCAGAAATGCCAAAACGTATGTACATACATCCGGATAGTCCGGCAACCGGTGAACATTGGATGACAAAGGGAGCAAATTTTCATAAATTGAAATTAACGAATAATATCTCCGATAAGCACGGCTTTGTAAGTACTTTTCATTTTATTTTTCACTTCAAAGCAAAAAAAGACAAAAAAACTTTGAAAGAAAATTTTCACAATGTCATTTTGTTTAGTGTATAATAAAATTTTGATTTAAATTAATTAAAAAAAAATACAAATATGATGAAAAGTTTCAGTAATATTTGCTTAATCATTGAGAAAATAATTTTTATCTAAAAATTTTGCATTTCCTTTTTTAACTCTCTCATTCCTTCTTTCTCCCTTTCTCTTTCTCTCTCTTTAAATTCATCAAGCATTTTCAACAAAGATCAATGGTTGATTTTTTTTTCGACATTGATGAAGGTAATCATAGAACATGCAGAAAAATGATACTAAGATCTATTCAGATAGAGCCAAAAATCTAATTACTTAAAAAGATAATTAATTAAATAAATAATCAGAGAAATGAGAGAAGTTTTAAATTTTAAATTATATCTTTCAGCTATAAAAGAAAAGTTTACAATTATTTCTTCCGCTAAAAAAAGAAAGAAAATCTCCTTTTATTGTTAATATTTGTTCACAGAAATTAATTCAAAATTGAAAATTTTCTTTTATCCATATGTGCAAGCATTGCATATATTTTTTTTAGCACAAATATTTAAGCAAATAATTGAATTTAAATAAACAAACAAATGTATAAGCGATGATTTATCATAATAGATATACTTGTAAGGACATATTTCGTAAATACATTTTACAAATCAATTATTTGCATTTCTTGATAAATACTTTATAAGATTTTGAGATTTGAAAAATTTTTTAAATTTTTGCTAAAACACATTTTATGCATACTGTAACTCTATCCATATGATTGCATTTTCATTTATCCAAAATCGATCTTCTATAAATGAAAATTTGTTTTCCTCTTTTTTTTCGCAAATTTTTTTTTTTTCTGTTATCAAATAATTTCATATCTTCCAGTAGTAATTACCTTTTTTTTTTTCCTTTATATTCAGAACTGTGCAATAATGGAAAAACAAAAATTAATAAATTTTAATGATAATTTATATTTGTCAAAATTAAAAAAGTCGTTGTTCATTCAGTAGAAAATTAATTTTTCATTGAACATTTTTCTTAATGGAGACAATTTAATTAGTGTGACAAATGTACGATTCAAGGAAAAAAAAATTTTTCCTTTCCGATTCAATTTAATCAATTCATCGAACAAATCTAACATTCCTTCTTTTTAATTTACTTCTTGCTGCTTATTTCTTTTTTTTTTTTTTGAAAAAAGTTGTCAAAAATTTTCGAACTAAATTTTGTTTACAAATTTATAAGAAGAGAGATAAAAATACAAACATTACACATTTTTAATTTCAATGCTTAAAAAAAAGCATAAAATAGAAACGAAAATTTTAACGCATAAATTTTCAAAATTTGAAAAATTTAACAAAAGATACAAAATTTTTTGCATTCTGATTTATTGGTTTTACATTTTTCACGCAATTATTTCACGTATTTTACGTTTATATATTTTTGAGAGTTATTCAACTATTACGCTAACAATCTCAAAGGATTATTATTATGATGGATTTTATTGAGCAAGTATTAGAAGTAGAATAATATTAAACATTATCTTTCCTCTCTCTTTCTCTCCCTTCTCTCTCTCTCTCTTTTGAAATATTATCACGAGATGATTGTTTGTTCGACATTTGTAAGTGTTAGTGGTTGTTAGCAAAGGTTTGTCGAGAATGAGTGAAATAGGACAATAGCAGTAATAGAGAGAGAGAAATGAAAAGGAAGTTAGAAATGAAAAGCGGTGAACACTTTAAAGTAAAGCATACCGACATTAGCCAGAAGCTAACAATCAAGCTAAAAAGTAAGCTAGCAAAGCAAAGCAAAGCAAGCAAACTAATAATCAAAAGCTACCGGTATCTTTTCAAGCTAATCTCTGCGCCCCGCATTGTTCATCACCGCCATTTCAATAGAAGAAGAAAAAAAAAAGAGAGAGAGAGAAGAGTTTAGTAGCAGATGTGTAAATAGACACCTTTTACCATTTAGGCAGCTCATATACTAAACAATCTCATAGTGCTTTCAAACTCAAATTTAAATCGAAGCACTATTTAAATTTATTACAAAAAAAAAGAGAGGAAAAAAAAAAAAAGAAAAATGCAATTATACTATTGAATATGCTATTAAAAAAGAAAAAGAAAAAAAAAAACCCCCCCAATGGAATACAATTAATATATACAGCAGTAAATTGGCTTTAAGCAATAGCAGGAAAATTCTCAATAACAATAATATCGAAATAGGAAATTATATTGGGTATATCGCCTATTTAATCATTCGAAGAAATGTATAACGAGAAATTTGCTAGGTTTAAGCAAAAAAAAGAAAAAAAAAATTTAATTGAAAAAAAAAATTTGTTAATTTTATTTTTACTTTTACAAATAATTATTTTTTTTTTTTATATCAACATATTAATCAATGATTATATGTTACATCATTCGTTAATGTAAATTTTAGTTGCATCATTTAAAAAAAAAGAAAGAAAAAATTGATCAAAAACTAATCTTTGAAATGAAATATTTTTGCCTCAAAAAAAAATTTTTTTTTTTTCGTTTCTGCTTTTTTTGCACTTTTATCTTAGAGCTATAATTTTTTTTAGCTGTTAAAAAAAGAAAAAAAAAGTGAAATATATAGTGTATTAATCAGGTGATATATAAATCGATTGATAGATTGATTGATTATTGATCAAAAAAGTAATTTTTCAAAATTTCTCCTAGGCAATACAAAATTTCATTCTTACATAAACATTTATCTCTTATTTAACATTTTGTCAGTATCAATCTCTCTCTCTCTCTTTACCTCTCATCATTTTTCTCTGTCTCTCACTTTTTGTCATTTCATAAAATTTGTTTAAAATACCGTTAAAATAATGTGATGTGTACTTCAAAAAGGTGTAACTATCGTCTTTTATTGTTTGACAATGAAATGAAATGAAGTGAACTCCCACAAATTATCCTACGGTAATCGGAAGATAAGATGTCATCAAATAATGATGACTACAATGTATCTCTTTGTCTGCACCTCTGTCTGTATCCCTGTCTGTATTCCTGTCTGTCTCATTGTCTGTCTCTCTTCATTATCTCTGTTTATATATACATATATAAATTAAGGGAGAGGACGATTAATAGGAAAGGAGAATGGTCTGTTTGTCAGTCTGTACACTTCAAAATTCACCACTCTCTGTCTGTTTCTTCTTTAATCTGTTGAGATTTGAGGAATGATGCAATTCACAATAATATGATGATGATGATGATGATAGCAAATAATATTATTGTTGATGATAATCATGACAGTAATAATATTAATGATAATCACAACAATAATGAAATGATGACAATAATATATCAATGATAACCAAGAAAATAATAATATTACTCATGATGATGATGACAATAATATTAATGATAATCACGACAATAATGATAATGATGACAGTAATAGTATCAATGATAATCACGAAAATAATAGTATTAATGATGATGACAATAATAGTATTAATAACAATTATAGCAATAATAATATTACTTTTTTCTAATGATAATGATGATATCAACGATAATGATAATAATAGCTGTGAGAAATACATTGTTACTATTAATTTTCGTGCAAAATTTTTTTACACCATAACATTTGTTAATAACATTAGCAATAATTGTAAAAGCTGTAAGATAGGTAGAGAAAAATTTTTTATTCAAATTTTGAGATTTAAGTTAAATTATTTTAAATAATATTAATAAAAATCGTATGTTATGTCAAATATTAAAAATTAGTCGAAAATGAAAGCGGTAATTAGATAGAACAAACTTCAGCAAAATATAATTAATAATACTGCTATTTGAAGTGTATTATTCCAAAAATTGTAATTATACTACTATCATTTATAAATATATAAACATTTTTAAAATCTATTGTGAAAAGTTAATAAACAAGTTTAAAAAAAAAGCAAAGGAAGAAGATATAAATATTTCATTATTGATACAAAAGTGATTTTTTTTTAAATTTTACTTTTTCTGGTTTCTTTATACTTTCCCTCTCTCTCTCTCTCTCTTTCTCCCTCTACTTATCTTGATTTCGTTTGTTTCTTGTCAAAATGATAGCTAATACAAAATGGATGGTTGATTATCGATGGTAAATGATGATAGCCTGATTGATCGAGAAATATCCTAGTTAAGTTGTTCAATTTTTATCGTATCATCATCCATCACAACCAGTCCAAATCATTCCTTCATTCATCTTTTCTTCTCCAAAATTTGCCGCATCTTTCTTCGTTTTTTTTTTTTTTTTTAAATGTGTTAGATAAAATTGAAACGGTGGTAGAGAAGGAAAAAAGCGGAACATCTGACGTTTCGGGATATTTCATTTATTGCAAGCATTCACACCCATAAACAAATTTTCATTACGTTTTTTCTTAAAAAAAAAAAGAAATTTTTTCTTGTTTTTCAATTTTAAAATATTTAAAATTTAATTGCTTAGCTAAATTAAAAGGTTAATATCATATGACAATGAAATACATTGTGTAATGTATAACTTCATTTGTTCTTATTTGAAAAAGTAAAATGTATAATTAAACTAAAAATGTTTGACAATTTTTTTTTCTCATCCAAATTTAATTAATCAAAAATGAAATGAAAATGATCTATTTTGAATGAATAGGTTATGATGAAGAAATATTCACAAGGATACTGTAGCATAGCTAAGCAATGCCTTTCCATCATTAATTGTGTCAATTTGTTTTACATTAAAACCATATTTGTTTGAAAAATAACAGAAATAACTTTTATTATCAGTGTAAGTTTACAATTTAATTTTAATTCCTTATTTGATTAAAAATTAACAGAAATGAATGAAAAAGAAAAGGAAATTTCAAAGAAAAAAAGATTGAAGAAGCATTAATTGCCATTTTATTAGATCAAATAAAAAAGGACAAAGAAAACAAAAGAAAGATGACAATAAAACATGTCAACAGATCAAGTTTATATTTTGTATCCTTCACTCTTTTCTCCTCATCAAATTTTTTTTAATTGTTTTAAAATAAATTAACAACGAAGAAATTTCATTGAACTTTTTCTGTTTCCTTTTATTTACTTTATCTTTTTCGCTTTTTTCTATTGTCTAAAATATTTCAAAAAATATTGAATTAAGTTTGCTTTCTGTTTGCAAAATAAAATTTCAATAAAATTTTTATTTTGATATACAAAGCTTATTGTCAGCGTTGTATTGTATACATATTGCAGTAGAAATCAGTAATGCTGTCAACGGCGGATGTTAACAATTAATTAATTAATTAATTAATTATCAGTTAATTTTTATTAAGTCAAACTAAGAAGCGATTCTTTTATTTACCATTCATTTGCCATTTTTTATCGTAAATAAAATCAAATTAATCAAATTTAACATCATAAAACTTTTCTGAAGACAAAGATTTTCGCAGTGCGAAACAAAACAAATATTGAAAAAAAAAAAAAAATTAGAAATTAAAAAAAAATTTCCCTTTCTTCTCAATTTATTTTTTTCTTCTGCTAAAATTTTCAAAAAGGAAAAGATAGAATGACTGGTTTTTTTTCCATTTAATTTTTTTTTTTTCTTCTTACAACTAAATCTTTTCTTTTACAATACTATTTAATTTAATGCTTAACAATTAATTTACCAATCAAATTCTTTCATTTAAATAGAAAAGAGCTAGAAAAACTATAGCAAAGAGTTAGTTATTTTCAAATAAAATTGATTATTCGTTCTTCTTTTCCTGAATATATTTATGTATTTTTTTAAAAATTTCAAATTTATGAAATTTTTATTTTTTTTTTTTTTGTAACGCACAGAAGAGAACAAATGATAAAAAGTATTGCGCAGTTGAGGAAAGTTCAAAATGGCAACAACTGACATTGTTGCTATTTCTTAATTAGCAGGAATCGGTCTCTATCATTTTTCTTTTTTTTTTTTGAAATGTTTTCAATTAAAAGATATATTAATGAAAATTAATGAAGCATTTTCACAACATTTAAACAAAAACTTTTGTCGCTGTGACAGACTTCTTAAAATTGCAAAATGCAATTGCAAAAAAAAAAAAACTAATTAATTCTCAATCAATTTTTATAAAGATTGTTTTATTTTCCAATCATTGCCCATTTTTACCGTTTCTTTTTTTTTATCTTAAATAAAAATCTTTTGAAAGCAATAAAAAACTTTTCAATCTTTTAAATATCAAAATTTTGACTTCCTTTTTTCAAATTTTATTATTTCATGTTTTAGCATTTTTTTAATTGCATTTTTTCTCTTCTTTTATTTTTAATAAAGATTTTTCGTTATTTTGGAAAAAAATTTTAAAGTTTTTCCATCATTTTTTTTTTTGCACCATTTTTCTATTTTATTTTCTAGCAAATTTTGTATTCCATTATCAAATTTTTCTTTTTTTTTTTTGTTTGAAAAGCTTAACAAATTTGTTAAAATGAAGAGAAATGGGAAGTAATGATTGGAATAAGTGAGATCGACTAGGTTGACGATAGGTTGCCAAGCGGCTTTTATCGAATTGTTGAATTCAGGACAACGACAGCTGTTGCGTCAATGTATCATAGTAACAAGATGTGATACATGTCGAAGGATAGAGAGAGAGTAACTTTTACAGTGACCGCTTTATTGTGTCCTATCAATTCCTCTTTTATTTCGAGTTGATTGATGGGTAACATTATTGATATACCTTACCCTTTTCTTACCCCCCTTATTCTACCCATCTTATTCTATTCTACAACATCTCATCATCATCACTTCTACTACGAATTAACTTTATAAATCCATTAAGACTTATTTTAGCTTTCAATGCTTTGATGACACCGATTTACCCATTTAAAATATAGCAAAAGAATTCATAAACACAATGCTTCATGAAAAGGCAAAAGATATTAAAGCCATTTGGGAAAATTAAAAGCTAACAGGAAAATCGGAAAAGCTACTACCATCATAAATGAGTTACGAATTACTTCCGGAAACTATTGCAGCATGTTATTCGTAAATATTTTTACTAGAAAATTAATATCAGAATTGGAGTAATCATTGATAAGTCATTACTGAAAAAAAAAAGGAAAATCTTCCTCGTATTATAATAATATTTAACTATTTCGTTCATCAACTTTTTTCAACTTCTTAATTAAACAAAAATATTTGTCGTTAAAAATTTTCAGTAATTATTTCGGTTTGTATACTTCTTTTCTTAAATATAATTTAAAAATGAACAAAATATAAAAAATACAAGAATGTAGAAAAAATCAAAGACAAAATAATTTCAACATTTATTATTATTATCATTATTATTGTTACTCTTATTGTTAATATTTGAATACTAATATTATTTGAAGATATTTAAAATTATTATTAGCATTATTTAACAATACTATCATTTGATAACAAAAATTTTAATTCCTAATTAATATATCAATGAAAAATTGATAATATTGAAAGTGTAACAGAAATGATTGTTAATATTTGCATCTGTACTAAATTTTGAAATTAACTAATTTAGCCCATCTTTTCAAATCTCATTTTTCGTTTTTTTTTTTCCTTTCTTTTGTTACTTTTGAAAATTGTTGGAGGAAATTTGTTAATGTCAAAAAGATGTGTATAAATACATAATGCGCCATGCGAAGAATGTTGTAACGAGTGATGATCAGATGAAATGAGCGGAAAGAAATTAGAATGAGAATAAGTTGAGGGTTTCCTAAGAGTGTTAAGATTGTCAGGGAATGGTGGTTTCACGAGTTGAAAGATTAATGAAGCAACAATGCTTAAACATCATCCATTACACGAACAGTTGTTTTACTTGTGCTTTAGCTAATTGATCATTGATAATGTTAATGATAACAATGATAAGAAATGACAATGATACTATATATGTATTACTTTAAGGGACTGAATATTCCTTCTTTTTTTTTTTCTCCCGAATATTTAATTTATCGTAATTATTGTTTTTCTTTAAAAAAAAAAAGAAAAAAGTTTAACGGATAATATGTCAGCAAATATATAATATATTAAAATATCGTTTAAATTATTTATCATTATTATTCGTAATATAATATCACTTTCATACATATGAATTAATAAGAAAAATGGAATTATAATTAATTACAATTATTGCATTAGTCGAATTATTATTCTAATAAACTTATAGGTTTTTATGAAAAAAGAAAAATGATAAACAAATTTGTTTATGCATGGATACATATTTCAATTAATTAATTTAAAACATTAATTCCAATTAGCATTTAGCAAATGAATGAACGAATTAAGTTGTATTAAAAATATTATCAATTTAGCAAAATTCCCAGAAAAACATTTCAGATTTTCACTTTATTTTTATAACTCAATGAAGTTTCGCTTTTTTTTTACTAAAATTTTCAATTAATAAACTTTACATACTTTTCTTCTTTTTTTTAGAGTTTTTAAACTTGAACGAAACATTTAATGATATCATTTTAAAAAGTGATATAACAAAGTTAGTAATGACTTAAAGGGTGCAACAAAAAGTGTTGTTATGGGAGCTGCCACACGGATTTTGGCAGGTTTTTCAACATTTTACAAAAAATAACAAATGATTAGAAATTGTGTTAGCCAAAGTGATTTATGAATGGTAGAGAAATGAAATTTCGTATTAAATTTAAAAAAGAATTTTTTTTTTATGAAAAAAAGAAGAAAGCAAAATCATTGGTAGATTGCCTTGTCATTGTGTCAAAATTTAAACTGATTTCAATAATTAGTTGCACACATAGAACGAAGAAAAAAAAAAAGCGAAATGAGAATAAGAATGTAAATAAATTGAAAAATAAGCTAATCTCAATGAATCATTAGCATTTTTAAAAATATAATTCAAATTAATCTATTAATTTGTATTTAAATGAAATTTCATATTTGTTTTTATCATTTTATACATAAACATAAAATGTAAGATCTTAATTCACTAAATATTATTCAAGTAAAATGATTGTAGATTACAATTTTTTATTATAATTATTTATTATAGACATAAAAAATTTTTTGCTCATGCTACATAATATGAAGGTATAAAATGAAATAAGGAAACAAAAAACCTGACAAGCAAATATTAAATACCTTATTAAATTTTAACAAATTAAATAGTTTTACTTACGATATATAAATTTATTAAGTGACAAACTGCTATTTTAAATTTAATGCTTGCATAAATATGTTTGTAAAGAAAAAATTTTGAAAATAATGAAATGATCAAATCTATTTTGAATTATTTGAATTTCTCCTTTTTCAGACTATTTTAAATTCAATGCATAAATATCAACCGCGGTTACATGTTGTCCGGTGCGCAGAGCTTATTAATTTGCCATATTCAACTTTTCGTACATTTGTTTTCAAGGAGACCGAATTCATCGCAGTTACTGCTTATCAAAATGAAAAGGTTAATTTGTTAAATATGTTATTTTTATTGAAATAAAAAATTTTTTTAAAAAACACTGTTATATGATGAGTTAAATTCATTTATTTCTCATATTTTCAATTAATTCTGCCAAAATTATAATTTAGGCTTTTTTATTTTTATTTATTTATGTAATAATCATTTCAATCTGTGGAAAATACAACAAGATAATGTGATCGATTCATTTTTAACTTATCCATCTGAGAATTTTTCTTTTCTATTTTTTATATATTTATTTTGTTACATTTATTTTTAGTTATTTAATTGCAATTGCCTGGTTAATTTCTTAGGAGTCAATTTGTTTAGTTTATTTTCAATGTTTCATCAATTGCTACAATTTTTTTCTGCACCAATTGGTACTGTTGTGCTTTTAATAGACACAGGAGAAAACAACAATCAATCAACCAACCCGTAGTATATCCTTAATTAATTGTCTCATATTACAACAACCACTAATTACTCCTAAACCATTTTATACTGTTTGATGACAAGGCGTACACAAATTCATAATCGAAAATTTTACTAGCATAGCTCAATTTTAGTTACTGTGACCTTTCTAATTTAACAATCATTGGTCAACAGTCATACGCTAATTAGGTTTACATAATTCGTTGAGCAATAAGGAATTGGAACAATTTTAATTCTTTCAATCAGCAACAATAACAAAACGACAAAACAAAAAAATTAATGCTAAAATATAATTTAAAATCATATTTCTATGACTTTAAATAGAATTGCTATAATTTTTAAATTCAATTACATTAGAATATAATCTATGCAAAGTGGATTGAAAAAAATTATGTATTATCTCTAAGAATTCGAATTAATATATTTTAATTTCAATATTTTATTATTTTTTTATTGATAATAAAAAAATTGTTCATTCATACAGTCAACTTTATGCTGTAAAAATCAAATGCTTTAATATCGTATACCATTCATCCAATTTAATCTTTTTCTTATTATTGCCCTATTTTTTTTGTTTTAGTTGAAGAAATGATGAATCATATACTGTACTATACCGTCAATATTATAATTATATTATACTGTACCATACCGTTAATATAATTATGTCATACCGTACTACGCCGATAATATTATAATTATATTATACTGTACTATACCGTTGATATAATTATATTATACCGTACTATACCGTTAATATTATAATTACATTATACTGTACTATACTGTGTTTCCAAAAAAAGATTACTTTTATTTTTTATTACTTATAAAGGAAATTTTAAAGAGTGTAAAATTTTCATAACATCCATTCTATTCTATATCATGCATATATCTTTTGTCTTTTTTCTTTTCCTCATCTCATTCTTCAATAATCTTTCTGTTCAATCGATTAACGAAATTTTGAAAATGTTGAATAATTAAATCGTAAAATCAAATGCCGCCGACAACATATCCCAACTACCGATTATATATACATACATACATACAGACACACACATATTTATTATATAGTTTTAAATTGTTTGGCGACACGGTGTCATTTCAGTTGACCTTTTCCTCTCTTCTTTTAGCTAACTAAAAAATTCTTAAAATTGAAATTACTACTTTACTGTACTGCTATTACAACAACAACAACAATTATTTCCTCATCAATAATTATTTGAAATTTTCAATTTTTCAAAAATTTTCCGAAAAAAAACAAAATAAAATTTAAATATGTTTAATCGAAAAAACAAAAAAAAAAAAACAATGATTCAACTAATGGAATATGTCAGGAATTTTTAAGTGGAAGAAAGAAAATGAAAAATGATTACATAATGATTCAGAATTAAATGCTAACAATAATCGTTCGTTTTTTTTTTTTAAATTAACTATCAAATCACTTCTTTTCTTTTATAAATCTAAAATTTTGTTAATTTATTTAAATAAAATTACAAATTATCATTTTTTCCTTTTTTTGCTTTATTTATTCATTTTTTTTTATTTTTTGCAAATTGTCAACCAAAAAAAAAATATATCAAAATATACGAAATAATTAATGATATAATCCTAAGCCTTCTACACGTTTCAACGTCTAACCTAAATTACACGTTTCTTTATTATCCCTTTATTTCATTTATTTACTTTTACTGTATTTATTGGAAATAAACATTAGATTTACCAGTTTAATGCATATATTGTTTACCTATGGATGAATAATAGAATAATGATTATTTCCCATCTTGGAATTATTTATCATTAACCGCAACCGCTCTTCCTTCCGCTTTCATTTGTAATCGTAAGTAAATAGGAAAACCTAAAAGTTTACTAATTTTAATGGTACCGTAATATTTTCTCTTTATTTCACTATCTTTTAGTTATTTTGTTAACTTTTTCTCTATGTAGCAATTCTTATTTTATTAGTAAAGAATTAAGCAAAAAACAGAGAGAGAGAGAAAGAAAGAGAGAGCAAAGAGGTGAAAAAGTTGAAGAAAAAAGAAACAAAGATTCTATTTTTTGATATACTATGTAAAAATTTTTTTTTTATATTTTCAAAGTTACAATAATAATTATTGTTAGAAAAAATGGAAAATGATGAATGGTTGAGAAGGATGAAAAGAAGTAAGTTTAAATTTTAATAGTATATAATAGCATTTCTATGGATATTTCTATAAATCGTTTAAAATATGTTTATTTTCATTTTTACTTCATTTTTTTCTCTTTCTTTCTCTTCTTCACTTTCTTTTTCTCTCTCTCTCTCTTTCCACAAAAATATCTTTATAAATTATTTAATTAGAACAAATTCTTATTACTAATTTTAATGGAAGCTGAGCTATATATACAATACATCAATCGCTAATAATGCATATTGGCTTACCGTATTTTTCCGTTGTTGACATTTCTAACTGTCCCTTCTTCCTTTTGTCATCTTTTTTTTTGATGCAAAAATTGAGAAATGATTTTCCGAACTGCATGAAATAAACCGATTTTATTGTCGCTATCTTTTATCTCATTTTTATTCTTTCTAGTTTTTTCTTCATATGATCATTCATTGATAAAGATTGTAACTGTGCTGAAGTACTAGTGATAAGCGATATGTATAATTATTTTGTAAAAAAACTTTAAATTAACCAAAAACTTTAAATTAACCACTATACTCATCAAATAACACTAACACTGATAATAATGATAACGAAATAATAACACATTTTGATTTTTCAATACGATATAAGGTGATAAAATTTAGAAAATTTTGATGTATGATAAAAAAGACAAAGTTTGGATATGTTTTTTTTTTTTTTGAATATCAAAATGAGCACTTTTTTTTTAATGACTATAAGTCTTGGAAGTAAATATATAGTAATAATAACAATTGATAAGATTAGAAATAATAATGGTAACAATAAAAGTAGTCATAATATTTTCATATCAACTATGATAATGAGAAATAAAAGTACCAATAAACTAGCACAGTGATGAATGTTAATTACTGTTGTTATCACTATTATCAGTTAATTTCTTTTTTACTACTCAAATGTAAATGATCTATTTTTTTTTTTATGAATATCAAAAATGGTACTTTTTTTCTACTTTTATGATCTCATATTAGTGATACAATGATAGTATTTATTATCTTAATGATAGTATTTGTTTAGATAATTGTTTTTATGATTCATTTAACATTATTATAGTAGTAGTTGTTGTGGTGATAATAGCAGTAGTAATGATAACAAAAGGTTAACAGTTGTAGTAGTAATAGTAAAATCAATTTGCATTCCATCTGTAAAGGTTAACTTTATAATGTCGTTGTTGCTGTAATTCTTCGTAAAGAGAACATATGTTATCAGCTGTGCACAATAATTTCATATAATACAACAACCGGTATAATTTCTTCATATCAATCTTTAATTTTCTCATCTAAAATTTCAAATTTAATTTGAATATACATACACATTTGAAAAATGCATTCTGAAAGTTCAAATGATTATATTTAAAATTTTTATTTAAATGACGAAATAAAAAAAGATTGGTTAAATTTTTCAAATGAAAAGTTTTGATTTAGTAAAGAAAATATATGGTTAAATGATAATAATTAATTAAACAGGATTTTGTAAATTAGAAAGTTTTCACTTTTTCTTTTTTGCTTCAATTCATTTATTTGCTTAATTAATTTACTTTGTTTCAGTTTTTGCTTTATTGAACTGATTTAAAACAATTGTACAACACTAGAAATTGATCAATAAAAAATTTTTTGGACAAATAAATAAGTGCAGCATAAAGTATTGTAATTTTAGAGATATTAACAAATTCAAAGCACTTAAATTAAATTTATTTTTTTTTTTGTTGAAATGTTTGCATTTATTTATTTATTTATTCTATCACTAGAAAATAATTAGTTTTAAGACGGAAATGACCTTGTTTATCTGTAGTCGATCAATTTTAAAGTCCACCTTTCGCCTAATCTATGAGATACAATGAGAAAGTAAAACCGGAGCAATCGTTTTATCATGTCATTCATCTTATCCGGTCATCTATTTCAACAGGTATACCAATTAACTGGATGGAACTGATTAACGGTTAAAATCGTTCATTAAAAAAATTTTGCATCATTAGATAGGCTATTGATGTTTTCAGTACTATCACATTTAAATTTTATAATGAATTATAAAAGTCAAAATTTAATTTATTTACAAATTTGTGCAGCAAATTCATTTGTCTGCTAACTGAAATAAAATGAAATTGTAAATTGGAGGAAATAATTTAATTGAATTATTAACATTTCATTGTGACTTTGCCTGCTACTCTCTTTTTTCTATTAAAAAGGGAAAAAGAGAGAGAAAGAAAAAAAAAAAGGAAGCTTCCAGCAATTCTTACAATCCATTATATTTACTTCGATCCTTTTTTTTTGTTAGAAATTTCATACTTATATTTTTTGGCTATATATGTACTGTCTTATTACTAATTTGCTTTTAAATAAGTTTTTTTTTTCTCATTTCTTTTTCATCTTTTTTAAACTTTTTTCTTTTTCTTTTTCTTTCTTTTTTTGATAGTTGACTTTTTATTGTGTCAGTTAGAATAAATAAACTGTAAACAAAAAGATAAACTTAGAAAAAGGATAAATAAATGAAAAGAAAAGGAAAGAAAAAAAAAAAAACGAAAAAATTAGGATTAGTAGATGGAATATTATTCAAATACCAGAGGAAACGGAAGTGAAAGAGACATGGCTAAAGAATATTAGCTTTAACACGAAATAGTTGACATAAAATTAGTTCGAAAATGAAATAAAAGTCTTATTGGTTCTCGATTCATTTTATTCATCATCCTTCTCACCCTTTTTCCTATTCTCGAATGGTATACGGTGTATCCTAAATAACAGAAGGTTAAACTGAAGATCCGGAAGAGAAAAGTAATCCCAATGGGAATAGGCAATTGAATAAAAGGAAGTGGTAGTTTTCCAAAATTGTCAATTCATTTTAGTTGGGTAAAAGTATTATATTGAGGGTATTTTTGCTATTTTGGGCAAGAAATGGTTTATAAGTAAGTATAGAGTGCAAGCATAATTATCTATTAATCATTACTACTACTACTACCGTTAGTTAAATAGCAAAATGACTTAAATAAAATGTAAATGCTTTTATTGATTTCATATATCAAAATTTGAAGAAGGGATGATAATTTGTGATAAAAGCATATTTTCTTTATATCATATTTATAATTAAACATTGTGCTATTATGAAAAGTTGTAAATTTATTGGAAAAAAATAAAAAATAAAACATTGAAATTATATTTAAAGAGCAAAAATAAACGGATCAATTAGTTACAGTAAAATAGATCGAACAAAGAAGTGAATAATTAATCAATTAATTATTTATTTCATTTAAAAATGAAACAATCCATCATTACTATCATCATTACTGCTCCTTTTTTTCAGTAACTTATCATTCAGAAAATTAATATTACCATATTTTTTTATTGATATTTAAAACATAAAAATTTTGAATCGAAACTTGACGAATTAAATTTTGTAAAATAAAATTATATGTGCATAAAATGTTTTCAAAATTATAATTAAATGTTTTTTTTAATTAAATGTTCATTTTTTCATATATTACTAACATTTGCAAATATTTTTTGAATGATATAATGCATATAGCAATACACTGGAAAATTTTAAATAAATCGATAAATTTCATTTATATTTTCTTTATAAGTTCAACTTTTCCACAAATGACTAATTGTTAAATTCAAAAATAGCATTATTTTGAGATTGGCAACATTTTTCCTGTCTGATCGTCAAATATTCACCAATATCAATAATTTCAGGTCATAATTTAAATGAATGATAACATTAGGCAAAAATATTTCTAAACCTAAAATTTAGGATGATATTTTACAATAAAAAAAATCAGAAAATTCGTATTTTTTTTTTCATTTGTAGGTAACGCAACTTAAAATCGACAATAATCCGTTTGCCAAAGGATTCCGTGATGCCGGTGCCGGAAAACGTGAGAAGAAACGATTATTGAATAGAACGGAATGTAATGCAGCCATTACTGGTATCTCATCGAAATCGGTGATTTCCCTGAATGATTATCCTGCAACATCGGAATCACCAGCTGCACGAGCTGGTAGCTCAATGGATTCAGATCGTTCTGATGACGATGATTCATCACCACTTCCAAAACGAACCCGAAGTAGTCAAAGTACTACTGATGATTCATTACAAAATAAGAATCATCTATCCCAGAATCATAACCTTCAACAACATCTTCAATTTTTACAAAATCATCGACTACTATCCAAAGATGCTGCCAATTCTCAATTTTTTCATCCGGGTAGTATCGGAGGTTGTGGTGGTGGTGGTGGTGGTGGCGGAGGCAGCGGAGGCGGCGGTCCGCCACAACCACCACCACCACCACCATCTCATTTTGCACCATTCTTTCAACATTACGGGTTTCATCCCGCTGCAGAATTTTTCTTTCCTTCTACTCCTTTTCCTCGTGATTTTTTAATGCATCAAGCGGCAGCTGCTGCCGCTGCTGCGGCACAATTTTCTCCCTACCTACTTCGACCATCTTTACCCGTTCCACCACCACTTCCTACACCTCAAACAATTAATCCATCAACAGTTACCCCTGCTTCCGTTACTGTATCGCAATCGCTACCACCGATGATTGCAACTACCGTTATTCCATCAAACACTAACGGTGTACCATCATGTCCAGTTTCCACAACAGGAAAATCGGTAGTAGCTCCTAAAAAAGGAGGATTCGATGTATCTGATCTCCTTGCTTAATCGTGATATTTCTAAGTAATTTTCTTGTTCATCAAATGAATTTTTATTTATTATTATAATTTTCGAGAAAAAGGAAGCAAATAATGATAGTACATAAAAAGCAAAATTGTTCGAAATTATTTTTTGCAAATTAAAAAATGAAAAAACGCCGTGAAAATTATTTGGGAAGTTAAATTTTTCTATTTATGATAGCAATTATAATAGAAAATATCAAAATATTTGTTGAAATGATAAATTAAGACTATCATTTTCGAGTATTTTTTCAATTATGGTAACATAATAAAATGAGAAGTGTACAAATATTAATAGTAATTAAAGAGTAATTTTCTTTTTGAGCATTTCAAATTTCAGATTATCGATTTGTTCATTATCTTTCTATTTTGTTATCAATTGCACAAATCGACGGTATGTACAGATAATGTTAAATCATTTACAAGGAAAAAAGAACTTAAAAAACCAAAAAAAAAAACTCAGATAATGAATAAAAATTTTTTCCAATTACTTAGTTGTTTAAATAATTAAAGAATTTTTAAAATTAAAAAAAAAGAAATGCAATGCTCACATAGCTTTACTGTTTATAAGAAATGTGCTCGTTTTCTTTTGTATTTTGTTAAGAAAAAAAAATTTCTAAAAAATTAAGTATCATTTTTAATTGTACACATGAATTGCATTAATGATAATTTCTTGTTGCTTTCATTTTGTTTGTTCCATTTCAAAGCCATAAATTTTAATAATAATGTATTAAGTAAAAAGTTATACAAAATAAATAAAATAAAAAACAAAAAATTCGCTTTACACAATATTAAACATTTACCTCATCAACAATACATGGTATGTAAATGAATGAATATTAAAAAAAAAAATAATACAATTTTTTCCACATTAATTAAAATATTTAATTTAAATTTTGAAATTATTTTTTTGAAAAAAAGAAAACAATTCTTCTCTCCCTCTCTCTCTCTCTCTCTCTCTCTCATTCTTTCTTTTTTTTTTTTTGTTCTCAATCTTATTACAATTAATCCCTATGAAAATTAACAATTGATGAAAGTAATCGAATACTTTTAACATTTCATAGTATATTTTTTTCAAATTTATACTTGTCATATTAGAATATCTAAGAATAAATAAATAATCATCGTTGCTTTATAAGTTGCTACTTCTACTCTGAAGCAATAAAATATCCAATTTCAATTTTACATAAATTTTGATGGTTAATGGTAGCAGTTCGATGTATAACAATCTCTTTCTCTCTCTCTCTCTCTCTCTCTCATCCTTAGATTTGTTTATTTATTCGCTGAAACATTGTGTACTAATTCTCGAGTACCAAGCTAAAACACACACTCACACACACACACATACATACACACACATACACATACATACACACACGTAAATACACTTTCCGCACATTGGTTATTATAATATACCGTAAAGCTTTTTCAAGTATTTCCGGGAAAAGTGAAACAAAACAAATAAAATATCAATAATAACTGATGCTTCATCATATAAGTTAAGTTAACGCTTTAAGAATATATGTATATTTATTTACTTGTTAGAAATCTTTTCAAATATTTCGAGAATATCCGATATCTATATTCCACTTGTCAAGTACCATTAATCCATTAGTTAACCTGTTAAAGTACCATCACATCTGCTAACAAATAGTTTTCTTAAAAATTTTAGTAATATTATACTTTAGCAATGGAAGGAAAAAGAAAAACAGAAATGCAACATGTTTTTGTTAAAATATTGAAAGAAAAAAAAGGTAATGAAATGATATATTGCGCAGTTTATTAAAATTATTTTGTTAATTAATTTTTTAATGAATCAAATACATTACCAATTAATATTGCTATCAAATTTTTACCAATATTCTAAAAATAATTTTGTTAAAAATATTTGAGCTTTTTTTTTTTTCATCTTTGATTTTAATCAATAATTGCAATAAGTAAATTTACACGAATTTTTTAAAATATTGTTGCATTGTTATACATTCATTAAATTACATATTTGTTTTTCATTTTTTTTTTTTGCTTTGATTTCTTTATATTTTAAATTTATTCTTAATACAGTGTATTAACAACAATTTGATAATGTTATTAATTATTAAAAATGTTAATCAATAATTTTAATATTAAAATCATACTGTATTACCATTTTAAATATTTTTTAACAATAGTTTTATATTCATAATTTAAAATAGAAAAAAAAGGGAAGACTGATAAATAAAGAGAATTAATAATTATGCATCAATAAATAGAAAAAAAAATGATTGATAAACAGAAAAAAAAAACGATTAGCATTTTTTTTTCCTTTTTTTCTCTCTGAATTACTGTCAACTATTTGATACAATGTCGATTTTTTCTGTGACATTAAATCAATCTTTGAAATAATGACTGTCACATAATTATAGGATAACAATGTTAAAGAGATGGAAGAGTGTAATTGAGGGAATAAAGTTAAATAATCAATGTTTGCAGTTGAAAAAAAAAAAAGAGTGCATATAATGGCTGTGAAAGATGTCGCCTTACCAAAAGATTTAATCCAATGATACCCTTTTCATTTCTAACTTTTTCCCATCTTCAAATTTTTCATCTTTTTTTTTTTCTAAACTACTTGTCAACCTTTTTCCTTTTTTCACTCAATATTTAAATCTATGATAATGATTATTACTATAAATTATCATGATTATCTTTTAATATCGATTGAATAATAATAATACTAATTAATATATTATGACAATTATTTTCTACTATATATTTTATTCCTTTTTCTCACATTTCTTCTCCCTCTCTCTCTCTCTCCCTCTCCCTCTCTCTCTTTCTCTTTCTTTTCTCTTTTCTGATTATATTTATCAATGAGTTTTTCCCTATATATGTTCAACATACATACCATATACTATCAGCAATTCCTACAATGTTGTCATCAATGATGACCACCCGATCGGTGTGAATAACTCACTACCGTATCATAAATATAAACTCTCTCTCTCTCTCTCTCATCGTTAGGATGAAAATTTTTCATTGAGGAAATTTTGAAAAAAAAAAGAACGATTATTAGTCAATTCAAACAATAAAAAAAATTTAAAAATAAAAAATAAGAATAAACAAAAGAGAACAAAGTAATAATAATAATAAATAATAATAATGATAATAATAATAATAAATAACAATAGTAATAATAATGACAATGATAATAAATAATTATTACTATTATGGTCATAATAATTATGCTAAAACAATAATTTATCATAAATAATTTAAAAGAATCATTTTCAATTATTCTATAACAATTTTTTTTTTTGTTCTTTGTTCTGTATTATTGACATAATCATTCCTTTCCTTTTCTTCTCCGCTGATAAATTATCACCATATACCTCTTCTTTTCTGCATTTCACAATCATTCTTAGTGATATGACCTTATCATTATCACTATTCCTTATTCATGAATCTTTCTATTGGTACAACTATAACGTTACCACTTTTTCCAGTTATTGCTTTGACTATTTTAGATTATGCATTCATGAATGATTGATTGCATTTTGTACCAATTTTTAGTTATTTTCAAATTTTAATAATTTTTACCAATTTTCCTCCTCAAAATAGCATTCAAGCATTTTGAGTTTTAATTGCTTTTTATTCATAATGATTGAACGAATTTTTGTATCAAAAAAGATTGTGAAAGATTACAAATTTATCAGCATAAATATAAACAAAATGAATACACAAAGTGCTATTAATAATATCAAGTAAATAATCAGAAATGAAATTAATTATCCAAAACACAAATTAGCTAATTAACTAGTCATTTGAAGTGTAAAAAAATCTTTAAAATAATTAACCAAAATATATCATTCAGGTATTTATTTACAATTTTGCAAATGAAAAAGAAAAATCATCGAAGGATAAGAAGATATACCATGTAGAAATTGCAATCAGCATAATTAATTATGCAAAAAATATACTTTGAACCAAAACTTGTTAAGACAGACTTAAAATTAAAAAAAGAAATAAGACAAATGAATGTAATTACTCATATAACTTTCATATGAAACTTATAATGATAATATCAATCAAATAAATTCCCAAACAATAATCAGAATTAAATACAATGAATTTATTTGTACAAAGTAATTCTTTTTTCTGTGTTAAATTTTAACCAAAAAATCAAAACATACGTCAAAATTTCAAAAGGAAAAAATTCATGAAATAGTAAAATAAAAAATATAAAACAGGAAATATTAACAGAAATGTAAACATTTTAGGATCTGTATGATTCAGAAGCACTGGAAACACGTGATGATCGTAAATTAAGCGTTTCAGGTGCAATTGCACGAACAATAGTTGACATTTGCATATTACTCTGTCTTAATTGATTACAACTAAGTGTTAATGCTTTATCACTTCCCAAAATAGCCCAACAAGAGTTCTGATAATTACGACAATATATTAGCAGTAATACTTCAACATCAACCTGATCACAACAACCGTATTCTGCACCAAATTGTTGTCTGCAAAATAATATTTATCAAATTAATAGACTACTATATGTATCGTATTTTATCAATTTGTAATATATGCAAATGTTATACAATATTTATTTATAAAAAAAAAATAAATAAATAAATTTGATAAAAATCTAATAATTGTTTTTCTTTTTTTTTTTAAACTTATATGTTCTATCTTCATCATTACAATTTCTAAAAATAAGATTATTGAATTATTACATCATTCAGTTATAGTTAATTTTCAAATGTGAAATTCCAATTTCAAAATCCTATTATCCTTTATATATATATATTGATATCAAAGCAGCGAAAGAAAAAAGAAGAGAGAGAGAGAGAAAAGGATATAAATGAAAGAGGTAGCAAAAAAAGCCATAAATTAAACTTGAAATGACGCAAATAGCATTTTCGACAAAATTACACTTCGAAAAGAATCATTTTCGTATTATGAATATAAGCCTAAAAGATGGCTAATAAATGCTTAACTTTTTAAGCACTGATGATAAACGGTAATGATAAAGAAAAAGGAGAGAAATATAATTTCTTATCATCAATTGCTCTCATTAAATCATTATAGGACGATGCTTTTATCATTTTAACAAAAGCAAAATATTCATTTTTTTTTTTGCTCATTTCTATCCTACTTTCACTTATCACATTCCTTCTTTTTTCTGATGGTTTTAGAATGTGATGAAGTCGGCATTTATTTCTCAAAAAACTTCCTCAACCATTAAATTTTCAGCTTTTTTTTTCAAAATTCCTTCCGTCATATTATTTAAAACTTATTGCTTCTAGAAGCAATCTTTAAATTACCAATCAGCAAATCATATAATAGTTCAACAATAATCAATTTCTTATCTTTCTATTAGTTAAATTAATATACTTGAAACTAAGCTTTGAAATTAAGCAAAACAATTTTAGGAGACTTTTTGAGGAATTCTCAATAATAGAATAAGTGAAAAAAGAAAAACAAAAAATTTCGAAAACAATACACTGAATTATACTTCAATAATAATAGTAATTTTTCCTTTTGTTTTTCTTTGTTTATAAATTTTCAAATCTTAGAAAACTTTTAGATCCTTTATTTATCTTTTAAAATAGAAAAAATTTTTTTGTTATATAAGCAAATTATTAAATGTTGAAGGACAGATTGTGATCGATATTACTAAACTACCGTATGACAGGCAGAAAAAAAAAGAAGTTTGAATGAAATAAGATCTTCTTCTGCTTATCTCTTTGAATAATTTTCCATTCGGAAATATTTCAATCACAATAATAACATTTATGAAATATTAAGCATCAGCTGATAATAATAAATTAAATATTACAAAACAAAGAAGGAAAATAGAAACAATTAATTTTGAAAAAATTCAAAGAAATTACCATCTAACCTTTTCAAAAACTTTCCGAGGAAAAAAAATGAGAAATGTCTAAAAGCAAACATTAAACATGAAGCCAGGTAAGATGATAATAAGTGTTGCTAATCTTTCTTCATAAATTTAAATGGTAATAATTACGAATAAAAGAGATTGAATCATTCAAAGATAATAAAGTCAAAAAAAAAAATAAATAAAGTATAGGGAGTAAAAGTTAAGTTTAAAAAAGAGTAAAAAAAGATGTATAACAAATAATGTATTTAAGCAAAACTTTTCCATTTCTTAATTTTTACCTTTGCATTTCTTCTATTTCCCTACTTTTTTTTTCTCTGCACTATTTACTTTAACAAAATATTGTTAAAGTAAATCAAAAAAAAATTTCTTTCACATGAAATTTTCAATTCATAAATCAGATGCGGTATGATTGTTCTTTTTGTTTTATTATTTTGTAAGCATTCTTTTTCATATATTTAAATAATAACAACAAAAAAAGTGTAAATATATAAATGAATGTTAAAAAGAATTAAAAAAAAAAAGAAAGAAGAAATGTTAAAGATTTCATATATCATTCAATTCAATATCTATTTCACAACTGCTTTCTTTTTTCCTAATTAAAAAATATGTTCATGAAAAAAAAAATTATAAAAGCTGCAAAGAGGAAGAACAAGAAGAAGAAAAGAGAAAGAAAAACTGTTTGGTAATTTTATCATCTTATTTTTCATTTATCAAAAGCATAAATTCCATTTTTTTTTTAAACCAAAGAAATGAATTCAAGAATGTATGCAATATTATCATCACATTGTCCTGTTAATATTACTAACAATTTTTATAAAATGTTAAATCTTATTGCATCAATAAAATTAATATATCAATTTAAAAAAAAAAAAAAAAACTACAATTTTTCTTTTTTCTTTTTCGTGACAAAGAACTGCCATTATTTCATCTTTTCATCAATAAATCTTTGGTTTATTTGTCTTCTGGACTCTTCACAATCATCCAACTATCTGTTATTTCTTTGTTCTAAATTCATAACTACTACTTAACATATTTCTTCTTCAAGCTATTAACATTTTTCATCTAAAGTCAGTTGTTGCTAGTTAATGATAAATATTGATGAAAAGAAAAGAGAAAAAAAAAAAAGAAAAAGAAGTTTGTTCAACAAACAAAAGAACGTGTTTGTGGTTTTGCAATTTTGCAAGAAAAATGAGTGAAAAAAAAAAAAACTTAGGGACTACGTATGATTTTTAGTAGTTAAAATAAAATTTTGAAATTTTAATTAACTATATTTATATATACATATATTTTTTTTTGTATTAAAAATACTATACTATAAATTAAATAGTATATGTAACACTTAATATTACTATATCTCAATCACAAAATTCAATGCTACATTTTAAAGTTACATCAATATTTTTCATATTTTCTAGTTTTTTTTCTTTTTTTCAGTTGATAGCTTGATAGTCTGATAAGTAGGAGAAAATTTATTGGCTGAAATTTTGAAATTTTCAATTTTTCAATATGATATCATAACAAAAATTATTTGTTGTAATTCATTTTTAGGAAAATCATCACACCACCGTAGTCAAATCAAGGACATTAACAAACAAAGGATCACAACGAGATTATTCGCTCACTTGTCATCATTTAACCTTCGTAATTATGAATGATCATCATTATCGTCATCAATATCATCGATGAAGATAATTTATTATATTATAATAAATTCTATGGTAATAAGAAATTCTAACAAAATTATGAAATATGATAAAAAATTTCCAAAAAAAAAAAAAAAAAAAAAAAAAAATGCTGAAATATGACAACAAAACATCTGTTGCTAATAACGGATAAGGATGATTTTGTACAAATTAATTAAGTCGTGAGATGATCGATGTAATCTTACCCTATGACGCGCCATATGCAGATTCTTATCTAACCTTTCACCTTTTTTTTTCTTCCTTCTTACCGATCTATTTATGATGTAAATTACCATGCAACAAATGTTAAATGTTCTCATCAAAATCATACTGTATAAATATAACCAATGATCATGAATATTACTTTTCTCAACTAATCTAATATTTTATCTTTAATCTATGAGAAAAGCAATTTTTAGATTTAATAAAACTAATAAAATATGATAAAAAAGAAAAATTTTTGCTAAAAAAAAAAAAACATTTACAGTAGAAGGTATTTTTGGGAATTATTAAGTACATTAAATACTAATCTTGTTTGCTCAATTCATACCAGTCAAATTTTATAAGTATTTTCATTCTGTTAAAATAAATTTTAGTTTACAGTAGTACTGTATGTATCACAAAATTTTCCATATCACATTAAACATTTTGAAAGTAAAAGTAAGATTGAAATATGAAATGAGCTTAATTGCATTATTTCTCAAATTAACAAATAATTATGATATGAATTAAAAATATAAATATTAAGCTAAGCTAAGTTCGATTTTTCTTTTTTTTTTTTGTTCAATTCTAAAAATAATATCAACATTTGTTGAAGAATTTCTTGAAAAACAAAACAAAAAAGAAAAAAAGAAAAAATTATTTTAAAGTAAATATAGTTGATAATAATTGTGAATATTTCTTGCTTTTTTTATATTTGTAATTTTTGTAAAATTTTATACAAAATTAAATTTATCATAAAATTTCTATATACATATAATAAATGTAGCAAAAATTACCAATAAGAAAGATAAATGATATTGATGAGATGTTAAAAATGGTCAATCAAATAACAGGCTAGATTGGCTCCATGATGGCTGATAATGATTCAAAAAAAAAAAAAAAGAAAACTTATTTGACATCTTCACTCCATCATTTATTTGCCAATATTTCTCAATAACATCTGCTAAAGAAGGTTTAGAGAAAAGCTCGAGATAGTCAAAGATTTTATCACAACAAAATCTTACTACCATAACGAAATCATCGACAAATCTTCTTCTTTCGCTTTTTTTTATGCCGAAAAAAAAAGAGAAATAAACGTTTAAATTGTTCAATTTCTTTTATCATAATAAGAAAGGGATGTGGAAATAAAATGGAATTAAAAAAAAGAAAAAAGAGAAAGAAACAAATGAGATACAAATAATTTAATTAATTTTCATTAATATTTTATATACCTATAATTATATTCTATTGATAATTAATCTCTCTCTCTGAAAAAAACTTCAAAGATTTCACACCATATTTTCTTTATTTCATGCTAAAATTAAATCATCTATTTCAAATGTAAGCAAGCTTCTTATTTAATTCGATTAATAAATTATGAAGTAATTTGTTAAGTTCTAATATCAAATATATATCATATTTTTAAATTGAATAAATCAAACTAATAACCAAATCACTTATTCAACATTTTAATTTTCCTTTCAATTACTGCACATGTTATTATTTGATATACTGATAAAACAAAAAATTAAACAGTAAACATTCTATCAATTAATTTCAAAAACATTTCATAAATAGCTCATAATTCTATCCTATTAAGGCTAACTAACTAGTCATCATTAACATTTATAACAAACAATATGACTAAGAATAATTGCCGTAAGTTTGATAATAAATCTTTTAAAGAAACAGATATTATGTATTGCAAAAAAAAATCAAACAGAAGTGATGATTCATTTTGAGAAATACAATTGAAACTCATCGAAGAAAAGAAAGAAGAAAAAAAAAAGAGAAAATTAATCGATAATCTATTTTCAAACTATTTAACAATTTTAATTTTTAGAATGGCTGCATAATAACTTTTGAAATATTTTTTTTAATTAAAAAAAAAAAAAGAACATAAATAACAATGATAAAGTATATTTGTTACCTGAGTTGCCTTAACAAATGTAAAGCATTCCTGTATTGTTTCTTTTGCATTAACATTAATAATGCATCCGTATTTGATTCAATTGTTGCATTTGATATACCATTTTCCGAACCGTGTACCGAATCCGGAATACTTGCTAGTAGACATCTATGCAAACATAATACTTCAGCTGATATATCAGCATTCTGAAATGAAACATTAAATATTAATAAATTTTTATATATTTCGATTATTTAATGCTATCCTTTCAAATCAATTATTATTTTCTAAATTTGGTCAATAAAAGATTTATTGCCATAATGCAACCGGATTTACCATTCTAATTTGGTAATTTCGAGTATCATGAATTTCCGGTTAATAATTATTCTTGTTTATATTATAACAATTTTAGAAGGTCATTTTGCGAATTCGCTAATATTCGACCTAATTTCGTATTGTAATAAAAAAAAAAGAATCTTTTTCCCACATCGATATTGACATTCCCAAATATATCTTGAAATATTTTTTTTTTAATTTAAAATTAGAATTTTTTATTTCAAATCATTTATCTTTTTGACTTCAATTATATTATTGGTAAACTGGATAACTCAATTCACTCTTATATAAATTATTTGTATTCTATTATTGAGACTGTTTACTATCTTGCAAAAAAAAAAAATTAATTTCAGGTGGAATTTCAGGTGAAATCACTACTGCTTGTATACATATATGCATATAAGTTTGCGACTGATCGTATATATTTCAACTCGTAAATTTTAATAGTTTTTTATTATAATATAATTCAATTCATAAATTTTAATATTTTAGAAAAATAAAAAAGTAAAGAGTGAAGTAAACGAAAGAAAGTGATATTTCAATTAATTGAAATTATATTAATCATATTTAATAATACTGAAATTATTGATATTGGTAATAAATTACTACTATTATTACTGCAACTAACAGTTGGATAATTATCAATGCAAGGTGTGACAAGTTACAACGATGAAGTTATCGTGATGGAATTATGCTCTCATCAATCAAACATTCATCCATAATAAAAGTAACACAAACATTGATAATCATAATTAGAAGAAAAAAAAAACGGGTCATATGTTTAGCTTAAAAATAATATTTGAAAATAAAATTTTTATATATCTAATCTTACTAACTATTCTATTTATATTATTGATAAATAAAGGAGAAAAAAAAATTGATTCAAGAATTGATGCAAAAATGATCAAACAAATAAATTTGAAATAATATGGAAAGATAAAAAAAAAAAAAAAACAAAAAGGCTCATTCAACAGTAATCTTAATTTGCCTATTCAATTAAGCGATGAAAAAAAGATTATATTAATATAATTTTTGTTTTTTTAAATGTCGTTACATTTTGACAAAGCCTATTTCAGCTTTGTTAATCCTTTACTAAATTTTTTTTATTAAAATTTATCAAATACATTTACTAACTTATTCTAAAGCATATACAGATATATACGTATATTATAAAATACAAATAATTAAACCTATTTTATAAATATATTTACTATCATTTTGTTTCATGTTTTTATAGTTTTTAACTAATGTCTGAAAATACAAATATCATTAGAAAGAGTTAAAAATGATTTCAAGTATTTATATTGTCAAATAATGTATCAAATCGAATAATAGATATGCTGATACATCGATTTTAAGTAAATATTAAGTCAAAGCTAACAAATATACCAAATTAGGATGTATTCAATCCCAAAATAATTACTAAAAATTTGACAGATGAGAAGTAATTAGTTAATTTTTCACATTTAACAAACCAAAAGCAATCTCATAATTATAAGAATTCGTTTTGGCAAAAAAATCGAATAAAAAATGATTGTTTATATCATTTAATAGATAAAATTCAATATAAAATGGATGAATGGGTATTAATACCTGAACAACAGAAGCATTCACTACACTTTTTACCATTTCATCAAATTTATCCGTAATTTGAAGTAGCTGGAAGAATAACTTGTGCACCGATCGACATAATTCTAAGTACTGAAATGCAAATTTCAGCAGTCCAATGATACGAACAAAAAATATGAAGAAAAAAAAAAAGAAAATAAACATAAAATTTTAGGATGAAAACGAAATTAAAAGAATACAAACTTGATTTGAAGTAACCGCTGATAATGATGGACCACCAATTAAGGCTAATTTCATTGTCGCCTTTATCGCATTTAAAGCCTGAAAATTATCACTCTAAATATATAATTAATTCTTTTCTAATTGCAATATTAAAAATATAATCCTAAATGAAATAATCTAAATTTCGCACTACAAATTTATTTTTAAGTTATTAATCACAAGATTTACTACTATTACCTATCATCACTTATACTTACAAAAATCATTTACACACTACCTAAATATCTTGATTGCATGCTATCAGATAATTCTTTATACCGATAGCATGCAATCATATTATCAACGAAGAGATATGTTAACGATAAGCGAAGTATAGTAACGATTATTCTAATCTAAATAAACCTAAATTTGTATCAATTTATTCAGATTAAAAATTTTATTCTTTCGATCTTTTTAATCGAATGTTATCACTTTGTATAAATATTACTAACAAATTTTTATGCTTTTTTTTTTCTGAATTATATCAAACAATCTTCCAGTCTAAACTACTGGTAATAACTTAACAAATTAGTTATTCATATAGCGTAGCTTATCTTACCGTTCTGTCAATCATTTGTACCATAATTTTTTGAAAAAAAAATTTTTTTTTTTCTAGTATAATCTGATGTAAATTAGATGTGAATTTTCCATTCTTAACTTTTACACTAACATCATCAAATTTGATAATTTTATTGAAAGACTTAAATGATAGTGAACTGATTTGTGATATTTGATAACTCTAAGAAAGCAATCAATATGGTTGGAGTACAACAAGAAAAGATGAAAATTGTTTTCCGTTCCATAAAATGTCATGAATTGCTTCCGTTATGCAAAAGGAATGATCAAACAAACGGAAGGAAGGAAAGGAAATATCTGGTACTAACCGTTAAACAATAAATTTATTGCTAGATACAAATCTATAATCGGTATATTTAAGTGATATTGGAAAGATGACAATAAAAAGCAACGACAAATTATTGGGTGCTACATTTACTGAATTCCCTCTCTCTCTCTCTTTGCTTTATTTTTAAATTTTTAACAAATAATTTAATATGTTTCTTCTTTTGATAATGAATCTACTTACTAAATTTTCCTCCTTTGTCAAAAGTATAATTTTAGCATGTGATATTAAAATTCGAAAAATCTTTAAAAAATTTTTCAATAATTTAAAACTGAATGAAAAGACGAATTAATGAAATACACAACAGTGTATCACAAGATTAACTCTCATAATTCTCAACAAATATAGTATAGTGTGTAAATTAATTGCAATGATTTAATCAAATGATAGATTAGTCTCGAACCAATTAATCATCTATGCATGAATTTCATGCAAGAAGTTTTATGTTTATCTATCGCATTAACTGATGTAAATAAGTTAAACAATTATAAACAAAGTAAATACTATGTAAAATTTAAAGTTATGCCATGTGAAATAATATAAATAAGCCATGTAGTACTAAATAAAAATAATCAAAAATATCAAAGCATAACTTTATAAGCACACTTTTAAATTTTCTATCATACTTTTTTCTTCTTACTAATCGTATGTCAAAAATTCGACAAACTGAGATAGTCCTTCCTTTTAATAATCTTGCTTTTGTTTTTTAAAACATATAAAATGCTAATCTCTTTTTTTTTTTTCAAAAGTCTATCAAATTTACCAAGTTTAAGTGGATTTTTTAAAAATCACTCATGCTTCGTATTTGTGCTAATATAAACAAAATTTTATAGACTCAAAGTCTATAAAACGAATAAATAATATAAAATGAATAAATAATTAGCGACGATAGAGAGAGAGAGGGAGAAAGAAAAAAAACTTATGTAATATTTGATAGTAGTTAAATAGGCCTAATTTTAAAAATTTTAATAGGTAAATATTAAAATAAACTGCTAAGCAATTGAATGAATGGTAAAAGAAAAGAAAGGAAAGCCAATATTACTCATTAAAATTTTTCTAAATAACCCAAATATTCTCATTACTTCCTCTTTCTCTTTCATCCTTTTTTTTTTTTCTTAATTAATTTTATAAATAAATAAAAAAAAAAACACACACAAACACATAGCAGTAACATTTACCCGAATACATTGCTCTTTTCGTTCCACAAATATCTCGTAATGTTCATGTAATTCCAGTAATAAACATTTCTGCTGTGATAACATTTCAGTGTTACGTAACTGAAAAAACATTAATATAGAATGGCAAAAAATAAAAAATAAAATAAAATGAAATGATTACAGTAAGATGATGAAATTATTACTATGGATATAACTAATGGTAATAAGTAGTAGCGGTAATAGTTATTTCTTCAAAATTTAATAGATTTTTTTATTTGTTCTTTTCTTTTAAGATTTCAGCTTAAATTTAAAATATAATGAATCAAATATTTCAAAATTATGAATTCTAACGCATAATCGATATAAAATATTGTTGTAAAATATAAGTAACTTACCGGAAAATTTTTCATTGAAGTGTAAACAAAAAAAACAAAAGGTAAACAAAAACACGAATTATAGCATTTCCGGAAATTTCTCAGTGAAAGTACAGTGCTCTTTTAGTGATAACTATTGAATGTCTAATATCGTTTTACAACGGTGCTTTATCTGATTGAAGTACAAAGTATTTTGAACTACAAAAATCTTTAACAGTTATAAATTCCACTAATAATTTTTTCCCTATCCTAAAGTCACGTAACTTTTTTAACATTTTTTTTTTAAATTTCTTATTATAAAAATCTTTTATTAAATATTATAAAAAATCTTTTATCAAACTTAAATTCAATTAAAAAAAATTTCTCCTTATTTTTCAATTAAAAATTTTATTTCTTCAGATGTTTTCGTTTTCGTTCTTCAGATGAAATATTTTGAAATGTAAATTTCGTTCAAAAAAAAAAAATATTACTGTATAGTTTATAAGAAATCAAATAATACAAGTATGATAGTATATGTATATTTTATTGTGGATAATTTTATTTTTTTTAAAAAAGGAGCAAATTATTTAGATGTGGTAATGTTATAGCATGTGCAATGTGATAATAGTTGGTAACATAATCGCGGTAAGCTCTTCTTAATCGTAAAAAGTATTTGATGTTTACGCAATTGAAGTGTGCATGCACTGCTTCAGATGTAGTGCCAAAATGCAAAATGCATGCTGGATTCAAATTTCACTTGATTAATAAGTAGTTCAGTCTACCTCTCTCCCTCTCTCTCTCTCTCTTTCGTTAGATCCTTTAATTATTAAATAATCAACAGATTGCTTTTTTACATATGGTTTCAAATATAATATGTATAGAATTCAATAGATGATGACTAAACTCTTACCTTTAGTATTATTATAACTACTAATAAGGACAATGATGAAGATGGGGACCAGCTATTTGAGAGTAGACAGATAATTTTAACAACTTTAATTAACAAATTAAATTAATAAAAACTCTGGAATTGGGTTTACTCATTTAAATATTTCATAATAGTTGAAAATATCTTATACAGCTTAGCAATATATATTATTTTCCAAATTACTTTCAAATAAAATTATATTTAAGATCAATTTGAAGTTACTGTAAATCAAATTTTTAATATATACATATAATTCCTTAAGATTTTATCGAAGCCAACAAAATGAAGAAATATTAACAGTGTTGATTACTTCAAAAAATTTGATTACTTCAAACTAGAATTATTCAATTTTTTAAATTAAAATATCCATTTTCCTATTATTACACTATTTTCATTGATATTTTAATTTGTGCATAAAATTTAATAAAATCAACATACATGTTGAGCTGTAACGAACAGAAATGGACAATCGAAAATTTTAAGAACAAGATCCAATGCTTCACTGAACTGAACAGAAATTTCATGATGAGATGTAGAAAGTACTTGTGATGCATCTCGCAATATACCAGATAATTTCAGACAACATTCCTAAAAATTTATTTTATATTACAAATTAGAAATAGGATGAAATTTCCATTTAATTTAATTCAATTCCATTAAGAAATTTGCCGAAGAATATGCAAACTTTTATATTATCATTTCAATGGATTTCTTTTTTTTTTTTTCATTTCTTTTCAATTTTAATATTTACAGGTACATAACATATAAAAATTTAGTTAACACCTGCTTTGAATATATCATTTTTTTTTCCCACTCTTTCTCTCCCTCTCTCTCTCTCTTTCCAGTAGCATAAAAAAAATATCATACAGGTAATTTGAGAATAAGTAAGTACACTTATATTTATTTAACTTATTCCATCAAAAGTAATGGACAATGAAATTGATATTGATGATTTTGAATGGATGAAGTCAAGCAATTTGCTGCTATATGTTTTATTTGCTTAACACTAGCCGTGCAAATGAAAGCGACAGGATATTTCTCTTATTTCTATTTTGTAATGTGATATATACCGAGAAATTATAATGCAGATTAAAAGCCTTAATCATTCATTTCATACAATTATATTTAAGGGAACAAATGAATATAATATTGAGATTTTATAAAAGTAAATTCTTAAATTTTATTAATAAAATGATAAATTGAGCAAAATTATCTCCATATCTTCTAATTTATTCTCGACCATATAAATTCATCGAATTACAAAAATCTAATACATTTATACAAGATAAATTTTTAGTTGACATCGTTAATGATTATATATTAATCAAAGAATTATGAGATCATTTAATATACATATATATTGTGTACCTTTTCGTTGGTTTATTATTATATATGCCCAATCTTAAGACAACTCTACAAACTTTCTTACGCAGAAGAACAGGAAGAATTAAAATATGAAATATATTTTAAATATATTTTATCGATTTCACAAGAAAAAAAAATCCTACAAGATAACTTACACGATAGAGTTGGGTGAAAAGTAAAGTTGCATGCGCTGTCAAATCACCATTTTCGTCAGCATTCAAATTCGCAAAACTTGAGAGCCATTGATGCTCACCCTTGAAAATTTTTACAAATGCAAATGTTTCATAATATTTTGTCAATATCGATAATAACAAAGTTTCATCACACACAGATCATGTCAAATAATCTTATTTTTATTGATAAAAAGATGAAATCAATTATTGATTAATAAATCAATTCGCATAAAATCTAATAAAGTTCTGAATAAACAAATAAAAAAAAAATGTCCCAAAGTATAACTGTTCTAAAAATACTTATATAATGATAATCATTTAAGCTAATTAGTGCATATTTATTTCGTAGAAAGAAATAAAGATTAACTGTAATACAGAATGTGAAAATTATGTAGGCCAGTTAGATAAAATATCAATTTCAAATTGAACATTATAAATGTCGCAAAGAATTCCAAAAAAAAAAACAAATAAACAAACAAAAACACCATGAACTTACCTGAGTTGAAGCATGATGATTACATTGTAGAAATAGAGGAGGTCGTTTTAGTGGTACATTTTCCACCGATGTTACCGAATGACTACATCGAATAGACTCAGCTAACGATGACATATCTGCCATTCTGTAAATTTCACAACATCTATAATTCCCGGTTAATCATAAAAACTTAATAATTCAATTTAATAATTCATAAAAAAAAAAAAGCACTTACCGAAGCTTTTCGTCATCAATAGCAAATTCATCTAATTCTTCTTCACAACTTTCTTCTTCGGAAACGGTTTCACTACGAATTCCTGATTCAAGTGGTGTCTTTTCGCTTGATACTTCAAGTGAATCAGAAGCTGTATTCACGTAAATTCATCAATAATATACATTTTAAAAGTGTAACTAAAGGAAAAAAAAAAAAAAAAAAGGAAAATTTGCATCTGTAAAGTGTGTTAACCTGCTGAGGATGGACGTTGATCACCAGCAATTTCAGTACATTCATCATCCTGATATTGCTCCTCAACATCAATACCAACTTTACTGATAGAATGTGGTCGTATTGTTGAAAGCCAGTTAAAACATGATTCTGTTGATTCTGATACAGTATCATTTTCTGCTTCCAAGAAATCAAATTCACTATAAATACTAATACTGATTATAAATGCATTATTATTAAATGCTATATTATAATTTCGTCTTCCAAAAAATAAAATTTAAATATTTTCTTTTCCAATGTAATTGGAATTTAATTCAATTACAAAAAAAAAGGGAAAAATTAAATTACCGGAATACACGAGGAAAAGAACTGGTAACAGATTGATCCACTGCTAATGATGATGCTGATTCACCATCACCAACATATGATGGTGAAATTCGTTCTGTTGAAGTGGAATTTGAATTTGCTGGTTCATAAGAGATATCATGCAATGACTGTGAGAAAATTACCGAAGCACTTTTTGGTAAACCAACACGAAGTCCGGAAGCATTCAATAAACTGATCAAACGTTCTCGTACTTTTGTCTTTAAATTTAGTTATGTTTCAATTTTAAATTGAGATTTGAAGTCGAAATTTAAATATAGCTGATAAATAGCTGCAAATTGTAAAGTTTTGGAAATTTATGTTAAACTTAAACCTGGTTACATGTAGTGTGCTTCCGTAATGATGCCGTTTCTGGAGTACTTTTATGTAAATTTGAAGGTATAAAGCAACCACGAAGTGGAATTTCCAATTGAAGTCCTTCCGGTCGTGCAACTTCATCTGATTCTGGTCCATCCTGAATTACATTTTTGCATGTAGTAGAATCATTTTTGACATTTGATATTATCAAAATTTACTGAAATGTTTTCTTGAATTCAATTGCAGGAATTAAATTTGAATTTGACAAATTAGCAAATTAAAAAAAAAAAATTTTATAATAACGTAATCGAGCAATTAACACTGCACTACATATTTGTCAATTTTATAATACGGTGTAATTAAAATCTACTTTTTTTTTTAATTGTGATACCTGAATGGAACCATTATAACAATCTCTCGAATGATCTTTAAATATGTGTTACTTCTAAATTCTTCAGATTATTGCGCAAAGGATAAAAGGTTTCCTCTAATCTTACTTCGATAATTATAGTACCATTTTGAGGAAGGAAATAAGAAAAACATATGTAAATGGTACGGCTATTTGTTCAGGGTCATTTAAATTGTACAAATAAAATAAAGTAAAATAAAATAAAATAGGCAAAATGAAATAAACCATACTGATATATGGCCATCAATAGCAACACTATCATATTGTACAAAACATTTCAAAATTCTCGAAGCATCTTTCCAATTTGGACCCTAAATTTATACTTTTTTAATCATTTGCATTTGATTAATGCTATATTATAATGGAATGAGTAGATAATGAAAAGAATGATACAATATCTTTCAGTGATAAATTGATAACAATATTGCTTCAATCTAAACTTAATTTTAATCAAAGTTAAATTTCGATTTAAGTATACAATAACAAAAAAAGAAAAAAATCCTTCCAGGTCCGAAGATGAATAAGTTTAAATTCCAAATAAATCTTTCCATAATTGGAATTAAAAACTAAAGAAATAGCTAACCTGTAGATGTTTTGATACAACTCGTACAACCTGAAAAAAACGAAAAAGAAAATTGAAAATAATAAAATGTAATTTTTCAAACTTCAAATTTTCCGTAATTTATTCCATCAATGAATTTAATGTACAACGTTTGGTAATAATAAAAAGAGCATTCTAAAGATTAATTGGATGATTTTATGAGTAATATAAAACGTCTACAATAATTCAGAAAATAGATCATTGAAAGATGAAGAGACTTCTATAACAGTGTATGAAAGAGATAATTTTATGAGATAAATAAGACACCGAAAAATCATAATATGTTTGGTAGATGAGCTATGAAAAAGACATTAAATTTTAGGGAATAACCACTATCGATATATAAATTTGTTAGTATTAATAAGAAATGAGAGATTGAGAAATAATAAAAATAAAACTGATACAGATGCGATTGATAACTGCCCATGGGAATAATCATAAAACTGACTTATTATTAAGCATTTTTAAATGTTGATACAAGAAAAAGGGAAAATTCAATTTTGATCAATTTTCAACATTTTTCCAACAAGAAAAATGATAATTTTTGTGATTTCTTCCAACATAAACTAATTTAGTTTATATCAAAATTTCATTTTGTGTGTTTTTATCAATAATTTCACTGGAAACAATCTGATTAAACTAAGCATAGCATATCTAATAATCTGTGATTTTGCTCACTTCAACATTTTAAAATATGCAATCTTTTTGTTCGATTGTTTGAATAAGATAATTCACTTGTTGACAGATGTCCTTCGAACTATTATATCTTATGGACAAATAAAAGCATAAGAGGTGACAAAGAGAACTATTATAAGGAACTTTTAAAATCTGTCGTTTTAGAGCATTAAATTCATGCGCAAAAGTATTTTAAGATAAATCTTTAATTGGTGACGAAAATCACACACACACATACACACACACACACACACACACACATACACACACATACACAAATATATACTAAAACATTATAAAAATTTTTCAAGGATAGATTGTAATCGGCAATCTTTCAGAAGGATTTTCAAAGGAAAATTTTAATGGCGATTATTTTAATGGCGGCTCAAATCAAACATGCATCACTGCAACATATGGTGGAAAATCAGTAGAAGAAAACAAGGGGAAGTAAAATTAAAATTCATTACAACAGGTGCATATATTTCAACAACTATCTCACAAAGAATAAGCAGTAAATAATAGCACTTTATGTCTAAACTGATAAAAATCTTCGTTTACTGATAAATGAACTTTTAAATTTGGATGTTAAATTTTTGAAATAATATATAATATAATTTAAGGGTATGTATTATCCTTTCTATTCAAAAAAAAAAAAAAAAAATTTATATGATAACAAAAACATTATGATATTTAGTATGTAGTAAAACATTCAAGAAAAAAAAAAACTATATTTTAAATTAAAAAAAAAAAATTAAATCTGAACTAGTTGAAGAAAGCAATCCTACCATTTACAGTGATAATTTTTTTTGATTTAAAAAAATAAATCCTCATTTATTATTTCATAAAACATTATTAGAATTACGATAAGTAAAAATTCAATTTGACATAAGAAAATTGGATTAAGAACCAAAACTAATCAAATAAGCATGAAAAGGATAAATTTGTCCATATTCCTATCTAAATTGTGAAAGTTTTCCGAATGTATTCATTGGTCATTTTTTTTTTTAAAACTTTTTCACAGAAATCCTTTGTTTACCTTTCGTTTAGTTATTCACTTACCTTTAAAAATAGCACAATCCCTTATCATATATAAATTTTATTTTAATCAATGATTATTTCTATCATTTTCTACAGGGAGTAACGATAAGATTTCTATATATTATAAATATACTTTTCTTCAAAAATATACTTTTCTTATAAAACTTCAAGTAATATTTTCAACTCATAAAAATAAGTAAAAAAAAGGTATGCGTATACGTACGTAACCATAAATTATGCAAATAACAATCAAATTAAAGAAAACAATTACCTGAGCATTTAAAGATAACGGTGAGCATCGTGACAAATCAGCATTACCAGCCAATAAGTATAAGCAAGAAAGTATATAAGTATGTAATGATGTTATACTTCTTTCCAACATCTGTAATATGTTGCAATTATTAAAATAAATCTATGCTATGTTTTTCAATTTAATTAAATTTAATCCGTTTAATTTTGTCGTTAATATAAACAATATTATAATAACTAAATTTATAATTTCTGTGTTAAAGTGTTACAGATTATTTCAAACTATTTTTCATTGTTCATAATTTGAATTATTTTAATTTTCATCTCCAATATTTTGTTTCTGTTGAAGGCACATTAAAGTTTACCGAAGTAAAGGACAAACTTTGTTTACACTTATTAAAATTTTAATTTCAATCTGTGTTTCTAAGGATACACATCAAACTTTTTTTCATAAACATTCATTTCTCCTTACTTCCAAAGCATTTTTTAAAAATTTTTTTATTATATTTTACGACAATGTATAAAATGTACTGATTTCCAGCATTTATGCAAATTATAAAATATTCTATAAAATGCACTTATTGTTTAATGTAATGGTCAACTACTGGTCAAAATCTTTTCTAAAAAGTGCAAAAATTGAATCTTGCTTATATTTCATTTCAACTTATAATTAGGCTTATCTTTTCTTGCTCTTAACAGTAATCTCGATTTCAATTATTTCAGTGATAATAGAGTACACTGACGATAATCAAAATAAATTGACGGATAATTGTGAAATCTACGGATAGTTTCTTTTTTCTTTTTGTTTTATTTCTCGTTGTAATATTTTAATGATTTATGATTTAGACAATTACCATACACTTTCTGAATTAAATATAATGAAGTGTTGTAGCTAAAAGATGAATTCATTAAAGATAATATAGCAATAGCAATAATGTTCACATCAACTTTCTATTATTTCTCTCTCTCTTTTTTTTTTTCATTATTTCAATTCCACTGGGAAAACTCGGGTATAAGAAATGAGAAAAATACATTCATAATTGTTTTATGACAATTTCCGAGGTAATTGAGCATATGCAATTGCAATTATTCATAATAATTTGTGTTATTTGTGCCGCTCGTCACAATCATCCTATCCTATCCTCAATCATTTTCAATCCTAACCTTATATTATTACTATTACTACAGTTCTTTAAAGATAAATTTCCAAATTTATTCGATATACCGCCATAAAGCTATGATGACCTTTTGGCGGTAACATCATAAAATTATGCATATCAACATATCTTCTTCTTCCATCTTTCATATTAAATATGCATAACATTGCAAAAGTATAACTCTACCATATATACATATAATACTTATAGGTCACTGCTATACATATCAAACGGTCATCAATCGGTCAAACTATACGATTTGATGACATGTAATAGAGGAATAATCTAACTCAAAGGAATAATAAAAATAACAATACCTATAACCTAAAAATGGTATGCATAAAAATTGTACCAAAGATCTATTATATTAATTTAAGATTTCGAAATTTAAACATTTAAGTTCCTTCAATTTTGCAAATAAATTTTGATACTGAATTTGAACAACCAACTTTCCTTCGAAATCAAGTAATAGAATAAGATATATCTAAACTTTAATTCATCCTATCACTACCATCAACCTTGATGGACAAGAAAAGATGTACAATTATTGAAATGTTCATCAGAAACTACATAAGCATAAGAAACTTAGCCAAACAGCAAGAGTAAAATACTTTTAATTTTTTTTTTACAATTTACTAATTTTTTATTATTTAAAAAAAAAAAAATTAGAATTACTAACTTCAGCAAGAAGGACGAATAGCTGAGTATGATCCGGTGTTAAGCCATCATACATATATTTGAATACACATTTTGCCCACTGGAAACGATCACGTGGAAAACAACGTTCGGAGTATTTGTACATCATCTAAAATTGAACTTGGAAACAAAACAACTAAATCAAAATAAAATTAAAATAACTCTGAAAACCAAAAGGTATAGGAAAAATAATAATAAAGCGTTGAAAAGAATGACTGATAATCAAGAAGGTGTAATTAGTAAACTTAGTGTAGCTTTTAATGCAAAATATAGATTTATCAGATGAGAACTTACAGATGATAAATGAGAAAGTGGATTATCAACTGACTGCTCTTCCGTTTCTGTTATCCGTTCCGAAAGAAACTGAAATCAAATGTTACCTAATTTGTGAAAATTTATGATTTAAAACAACAAAATGCTTTTCTTCATGATAAGCAATTTGTTTAATAAGACAATGAACTGATATGATTGATTGTTAATCAATAAGCATCTATTATGCAATTACCAAAAATTAATTTAAATGAAAAGGTTGAAATTCACATATTCATGAATTTGTGTTATGATTACTGAATCCCAACAAGAAATTATTTAGCTGAATCCTTAGATTATAATTGAAATGTATGCCTCTCACAGTTCTTCAATATAGCATAAAATAACAACCTTTTCAATATGACATCATAATGAATTTTATGATTTCAATTTAAAATTTGACTTACCTCAGTTAACTTCCTGGTAATCAATAAGCAAAGTGGTGTAGGTGTTTCAAAATTAAGCAAAAGTAATGGCATAGATGAAGTAATCAGTAAAGGTATCAGACTACATGGTCCCATTGCTGGTTCATCTATCACTTCCAGACATTTCAATAGCAATGACAGAGATAGTTCATAACCTGATTGTATCGTTGCACCTAGAAATTCCACAATGAAAAAAGGTGAATTATATATAACAAAAATTTAGCATTATTATAACTGTTAAGTCTAACAATCTTTCTCAAATTTTAGATCCTAATTTAAATATAAGACGATAAGAGGTGATAAACTGATAATCTGATTTAGGATACTTTTAAGACGTATAAAACAATGCGTGTGAATACTTGCCTTTCTTTCTCTCTTTTTGATTTTTTTTCTTGTTTGTGGTACTTTATTACCTTATGTTAAGGTTACAAAAAATGAAGAAAAGATGTCTAATTTTTGATTTCAGTATCAAAATTACAAATCAAAAAGATGTGGTAATTTTTCAAGAATAGTAAAGGATTTATAGATAAATTTACCTTTTACGATTAAGCCAGCGATACCACCATAATTTTTCCAGTCCAACTGTGAAACTGTTTTTGACAGACGTTGCAGGCATAATGCCTTATCTGAAGCTGCTGTATCAAATACCTGCAAGAAAAAAGAAAAGAATTTCAGTGAATACTTTGAAATGTATCTTACATAATAAATGCACTAGCTATTTCTTTCTTTAAATAAAATGAAAAAATCATTTAGAAAAGTTAATTATAATATAATTTAAATTTATTCTTCCCGACGGGTTTTCTTATTAATAATACTACTTAAGTATTAATGACCTAGTAACAACACTGAATGCAAAAAAAAAAACTAATTAACATTAACAATAGTACCATTAATAAAACAAAGGAGTGATAACAATGATAATCTGCTAGTCAATTAATTGAACAATTAAATTTGAAATTAAAGAAATAAAAACATTTCATGAACTAAATTAATGAGCATAAACTTCAAACCGATACCAATAACATATCAAGTAGGAGATTCTTTCTGAAAGAATCATGACTTACAAGAAAACAGGTTAGTAAAAAAAAAAGAAGGCAAGAGCTATGAACAAAATAAACTCAGTGCTTCTTTATAAGTAAACAATATTTGTAATATTAGTTTATGGTCAACAAAATTTGAAAGTCTGTCACATTATCCAGAATTCTACTCCTAAATGATACCGTAAAATAATAAGAATAACCTTATCCAATAAATGTAGTGCAAGAAGATATTCGTTATCAGAATTTGATTCAAGCATCGCAACAGCAATTAAGAATAACTGACAAAGTGTTGAGAAATCTTCTTCTCCAGCACCAACATCCATAGTTTTCAAGGCTGTTGCACTTTTACTTCGACTTAAACCTGTTGGTATTTCTCGTTCATTGGTTACCAAAACCGAATGTCGCATATCTAAAAAATAAACTCATCTTTACAAATCTTATGAATCCGATAAATTAAAAATGTCTTATCTTTTGTTGTTAAAAAAAGCAAGAGTCACAATAATTTCGTTAAAACAGCCCGAAACTCAACAAAACATGCCGAATTAATGAAATTCATTTAGGAATTCCTCAGAACTGGCATTAATTGAACAATGCTGAGTATTTTTAGCAAGTTTATGAATTAAAACAAAAGGGTCTAGTAGAAGAGTCAGTATATTCAAATTGTCAAAAATTCACTCAACTGTTAGCTACTAGTAAAAGAAAGATTTTCGTATAAAAAATTTTTTTTTAAAAAGATTTTAAGGAAAAAAAAGAAAAAATGCAAAAGATGATCAAATAATCTAAGTGAATGTTATTAGATCTTACTATAAATTAAATTAAATTAAATTAAAGAAAAAAAGAAACCTTTTCGTTCACGAGTTGGTGATAACACAGTTGAAAGAGCAGCATTTGAAATTTGATGCAATACAGCAGGTGTATAAGATGTGGAACGTGTATGAGTAGGACATTGTACAATATTTGGTGCATGAGGCATTAAAACCAAATTAGAGACAGCTATTTGAAGAGAAAGCATTATATCTGTTATATAAGATTGTGTTTCTTCATGTGGCTCACCAACTGTTTCTGCTAAACGTGACAAAATATTCGGAATCCATGATGATAATGACTGAAATTATTAAAAAATTTTAAAATTTAAAAAAATATTTCATTCAATTTTTTTATTACATATATCATATGGACGACAAACCTGACAAAGAGCAGAATTAATTTGGAAGCAACGACCAGCAATATGACGATTTGAAATTGATAATGCCATTCCCATTGCTAGCTGTGACCAACGTAATGCCAAACTTGGATTTGCTTCAATTAGTAGTTCAGCTAGATGATGTACCATACATCCGAGCTGTGCTGCACTTTCAATTCGCCATTGTCGCGGTGTCACATCTTCGTTAGCCCAAAGGGGCTTATCCATTCTAAATGTTACTAGTAGCTATGCAAGCAAATGATTCAAAAATTTGAGAAAAATAAATTTAAAATTATAAAAATAGGCTTTAAGGAAGATACTGGTGACATACTCGTAAGATCAACTGATGCAAATATTGGGATCAAAATTTGAATTAGTTCATTAAGTATACTTAGAAAAAGAAAAAAAAAACGACGTTTCAAGTACATTTCATTTTTTCCAGTCACACTTTTAATAATGATTCTTTTACTCGACACTGTAAATGTTGCATTAAATAAAAAATTACTTTTTCAACACCCTGCATTGCACACTTGATACTAAGAATAAGAAATGTCACTTCATACCAATTAACCTATCTTTTTCTCATTAATAATCACAATATTCAAAAAGGATTGTCCATTTTTAGTTTTATTACTATAAGACTTGTCATAATTTTTTTTCTTCAAAATATTCTGATAACTAAATACCTCTGCAAAATCATATATAAATTAAAATATAACTAACTTGTCAGACAAGCAACATACGAATGCTTGAATTAGATCGGATGTTGTGCTAAATAAAGCGTTACTGCCTAGCAGCATTTGTTGGTATTCGTTACATTTCATTGTTGAAAAAGTAGGTGTTTCACCACGTGCAACACTATCCGTACGACTATCATCAGCACTTGATGTGTTACTTGTTTGATCTTCCCAATTTATCTAAAATCAAATTTCAGAAAAACAAAGAAGTATTGTAACATGATCAGTAGTATCATATCATAATGGATTAGAAAGATACAAAAATGATGATGGTGATCATATTGCTTTATCCAATTATTTGATTTTTTAATTTCTTAGAAGTCCAGTTAACTATTTTAAGTTTACAGCTCTTTGGGTGATCGTACATGTTGCATGAATCTTTAATTATAAAAAGGCTAAGATGTTCAATTCACTAGCAATTTCTCACACTGAATTAGAAATAAGTTCATTAAAAATTGATAAATTTTAGAAAATTGACTTCATTCCCAAAAATTTTTGAACGAAAAAATATTACTGGATTTGTAATTATGTCATACAAACCTGATTAGTAAGTAAAATATTCGACAGCTGTGAAGCAGAAACGATTTCACCAGATTGCAATAAAATAATATTAATGATAAGTTGTCGTGAATGATGACATATCAGTGGTCGTAGTGAATCCAATCCTAGGACAGCAATATGTAACAACAATGGTATATGATCATACCATCCTTCTGATAAAGAACATCGCAACAAATCTGTTACATGAAGCAATGCCACATTGCTTCTGAAAATTACTATGAAATTATTAAATAATGTTCAAATTTCGATTAATATATTCGATCATAGATATTGGAATGTAAAGCAATGAATAAACAATTCAAGCGAACAAAATCAGTTATCGATTCCAAAATGTAACAAAAATATTAACAATATAAAAAAAAAAGACTTTACTTTGTAAATAACAATATTGGTTGAGTAGTAGGTGGCAAAAAAGACGACAGCTTTGAATAATGTCCTCCATAAGCTGGCATTGGTAAATCATGAATAATACTAACAGTGTCTTCATCTGATATGTTGATCTGAAAAAGAAATCAGGTGTATAAAATTTAAAAAAAAAAAAGAAAGAAACAGAAATTAAAAAACTATCATGAGATTTGTTCTGTCAAGTAGCTTTGAGGAAAAAATCAGGATTAGCTTGACCTTTGAAGAAAAAACAACAACTAAATAAATTAAACCGTAAGGAACAGCAAAGCCGATTATACAATTAAAAAAAAATGCTGAAAAAATCACTAAACAAATATTTTGACAAAAGTTCTATTAGAACTCAAAAATAAATTCATAAATGTATTTTAAAATGTAAAAATATGAAACGAAAACCTTCAATGGACTAGTTGATTCCACTTCTGTAGTGCAAGAAGTAATTTCTTTCATTTTTGCTACTGCATGCTTTTCATGTGCTGTTTCCAATGTATTTTGGAAACGATAGAATGGTGGCATTTCACATCGTTCCAAATTTGCTTTGAATTGCTCACTTATACAATCCATATCGTTCATTAAAATTTTCAGCAAATTATGCGCATTTGAATCCATTAACAAGCAGCATACACGTTTCGTCTAAAGATTTTTCAAATTAACTGAAGTAAATTGAGTTAAATAACTAACTTTTATTTTTTACTTATCACTTATTCTTTCTTCAATGAAACGATCATATAGCAAAAGTTATTATATAACAACACTTCATTTTTTAATTCAAAATTTTGATTTTACTTTTAAAAATTCTAAAAAGTTGTAGCACTTAACTATTACATGCTTCTTTTGCATAAAAGATAGCAAAATTTTAATAAGAACATACGTATGGCAGCAATATATCAGGAGATAAGGAAGCCATCACAAATAGATAGTTTACAATTATTGATAAATTTGCTGGATGTGATATAGCTAACGTATTCCATAGCAATGAAATTTCTTTTACATGCTTATCAGATAATGTTGCTGTTAAATAAAGAAGATTATTTAGGATCAATTGAGTTGCTTCAATTGAACCCCATCCTGGCTTTACTCCATTACTTTCATCTGTAGCATTCTCTTCCTAAAAGTAATCATTCATTTACAACTTATCACTTTATATCAGTTAATTATTATATTCTTTCATTGCTTTGTTACAAGGATAAACTTCAACTGTGTTAACTAAATGTTAATCTCTAACAGATAGCGTAGATGTCAATCAACAATAACAAAAAAAAAAAGAAAAAAAAATGAATTAATATAACTTACTTGAGGATCTACAAGCTGAACATTCTCCAACCATGCAGAAAGCAGCGATAATATAGCAGACTTTCTGTTGCATTTAGCATTTTCAACACGGGAACAAACTTCTAAAATATGAATTAATTAATTTTTGGAAAGAATTCATTTAAATTTATGCTCTCCAGCAGTAAATCGCAAAGCCGAATAAATTTGCAAAAGCTTTGGTATCCATAATAATAAGTTATATTAATTTGCCTTGTACCATATTCCAATACATCGAAGAGAATAACGACAGTCAAACTCAAACTGCTTCGTTTAATTTATATATCGATTAAGATATTGATACAGCTTAGATAATTCCGAAGCTATCATTTCAGAAAGTGAAATATTCAATGAGGATAAGCGATAAGCGATTTTAGCTTACTTACGATAACTATAATTGAAGATAATTTATTTTTAGAAAAACTGTTGCTTGTTGATGAAGTTTTATTCATGTTTATTTGATATGAGTACTATTGCACGCGGTTATTTTTGCGTTGAATATCATTTTGAATTTAATACATTTCTAACATACATATTCTGCTTCACTTTAACATTTATCTATTGCTTCTAATGCTCAGTAATCAAATTATTAAGTATTTCTTAATAAAATTAAGTATTTCTTAATTAATAATTAAACTGATTTTTAATACTCGAAATTTAAAACATCTGAAAAAAAAGAAGTACCTGAAAAAACGGACATCGTTATTTTGGGATATGTTTTAGCTAGCAAACGACAAATTTCAATTTGATTCGATGAAAAATTATGCAGATTGGTAAGATTTGGTATAGTCAATGAATCATCTAGAAACTGTCGTCGTAAAAGATGAAGAAGCTGTACTGCTGGTTCAGAAACACGTGTATCACTATCGCCAGCTAACATTTGACAGAGAACAAACAATGAATCGAACTCACAAGGATATTCTCTAGAAATGCATAGCGTTCCTTTTTTTTTTATTAAAACAAGAAAAAAAAAACTCATGTGAAGACTGTTAAATCTTAAATATCCTTTCCAACTTGGACTTTAAGTTCAATAAAATGCAACTTAAGTCAAAGAGCGTCAATTTAACTCAGTGTTAAAAGCAAATTAGTAATAAATAAGTTGGAAAATATCATCAATCATCAGTAACTAGCTGACTTTTCTTTCGTACTTTATTCTAACTTACCTTCGAGAGAAAAGCATAACCAATGAACGAAAGCTTTTTGCTGCAACATAAGCAGATTTGGAATAACAAACGTTAATTGTCCATTCGAGAAGTTGCGATGTTTCGTCATTTAAATCAAGCATTGTACTTAACGTCGATTCAAAAAGTTTTTCGAGCTGCAATTAAACAATTTTCATCTTTTTCTTCTTTCATAATTTAAGATGTGAAAATAAGAGTGAACTAACTATACATACTGTTATATTAATCAATCTATACCATAGATATAAACAGGATCTATTAATTCATATCTATATCTATGATTAATTTATGTAACCAACAAATGACAAAAATTTTTCCTCGTCAAAGTCAACCAATTTTATTACTAAAAAAATTTTTTGTTTCTTTCATGTACCATGCAACACTTCATATGTCAACAATATAAGCTGAAAAAGTAGCAATTTATAAAAATTTTGCACTAAAAATGAATTTAATCTTAAATCCAAAAAAATATTGAATTCCATTTATATGAAAATTCTAATCTAACATAAATTTCTATAACTTTCCCTTCATGATAAATCTTACCACTGGATTATTGGAATCAAGCAAAGCTTCCAACCATCCATATAAATAACCATCTTCTCCAATTGATTTAATCGGTTCAAATATTGGCCCACAACATAATAAAGCACACATTGCTTCAACAGCTCTTTGCTCTACGTACGTTCCAACGTTACCATCGTGTCTGAATATAAAAGCACTGTAATAATTGAGAATCAAATTTCTTCCAGTGCATAATTTTTCAATCTATCCGAATTTTTGAGTTTCAAAACTAACCTTTTATCGGATGCAATACTTCTACTACACCATGAAGTGAATAAGAAAAATAAATTCTGTTTCAAATTATTTCCCAACAAATTTCGCCTTTTTTCTGCTGCAAAATAATTCGCTTTATATTACTTTATATTTTTACAAACAAACTTATTACTTTGTATTTTCACAAACAAATGCTACTAATCACAAAACTACAATAAGTTAAAAAAGAACAGATAAGGAAATTAAATCTTAAAACAGTGTAACGTTTAACACGCTTCATAGGCATTCTCACTTATACTCAATCCGATAGATTGAAAAATATATTAATTAATGGGAAAAACATATATTAATTAGGTGGAATTAATATGTAATCGATGGAAAAAATATTAATTAGACTAATTACATAGTGCTCACTACATATATAATAATTTCTTATGAGATAAATAAACATACGTGCAATACTGTTAATAATCATTGCCATTGTTTTTGCAAAATGCAGTCGCAAATTCGTTAATAACAACATATCGCGATCCTAAAAATATTATAAGAAAATAAAATAAAAGCTAATCTTAATAAGATACATGTAAAATGCTTAACAACAATGCATTTTTAATAATAATAACTCAGCTATTTTGTTAATGTGGCTGCAGTCGTTTGAATCATTCTTGCTCATATTTTTCATTTTCATGCTCATAAAGTGATAATGTTGTACAAAAGGTAAACCTGATCAGATTCTAAATTTTGCCGCATTGAATCCAAAAAATCGACAAGAACAGAACAAAGTCCACTTTCAACATCAATGCAACCCGAACATTGCAGCACACCCCGAAATGTTGCAACCTAAAAAAAAAGACTTTCTTCGTTGGGACTTCAACAGATGAGTAAGAGAGTGAATAATTCATCTACAGCCTTTTCTTGCTAACTTTTAATCCTAATCCAAACATCTCTTGCTAACTTTTAATCCTAATCCAAACATCATATTTAAATCTGAAGCAAAAAATTCTTCAATATTTTAGAACTTATAACACAATGTAATGAAATGTAAAGAAAACTGCTTAGTAGTTTTGCTGCTGTATTTATATTTATGGTTCATCTTTGACTTTGATAATAGCTCCTCAATCATAATGTTTTCTGACCTAGCTTTTCTTTTATCTGGATACGTTTTTTAGATCTCCCAGTTTTGAAATGTACTTCATTTCCAATCAAATGAAGTAAAATGAAATACTCTAACTCCAATTACACACTTTTTTCTTTTCCTTTTCGAAATTTATTGTACTAATAAGACGAAGACTAATAAAACAATATGAAAAAAAAATCAAGTGTTTGTCGTGACAAAGTAGCATGTTAGTCATTGCAGGAAAAAAACCAACCTGAAGTATGCGAATTATCTGTAGTCGCAACAAGTCTTTCCGTTTCTTCCTTCGAGCATTATTATCGTTCTTCCGATCCATTAGTTCTCTCAGAAGTCCCTTCATCTCATCAAGAAGCGCTCTGTAAATCAATGATTTAGGTTTTAAAAAAATCAAAAAAAAAAAACTGGAAAATATTTCACCTCTTGCAAATGAGGATGTCACGACATCATTACATGCCTGACTTCTTTTTTTTTTAATAAATTGCTACAAAAGTCCAGACTGACAGTTATAGCATTTAATTATAAAAATTATAAGCAAAACTTCTGCATCACAAATTTGTTATTAATGTTTAAAATACTAACTCAAATGAAAGAGGATTTGTTGATCCAATACCCAAAACAACACTATCACGCATATCAGTCATATGCTCCCAACGTAACATAGTTACAACTTTTTGGAAAAATGTCGCATTCACTGCAGCGGACGGTCGTGGTACACGGACGGATGATGCCAATGAACGAAATACATCATTGTCTACCCTAAACGATATTAAATGGAAATAAATAATCTAAAAATATACTTCATATCTGGTTTAAAAACAAATTCTAAATTATTAATACATTAAAGAATCAAAAATTCTATGAAATATATGATTTGAATTCCACAAAAAAAAAAATATTTAAATTTCAGGAACTTAGATGAAATCAATAAAAATTGCGTCGAGACTAAAAAATCAACTCAGAACAACGAAAAAAAAAAAAAGAAATTTCTCAACGCATTTTTAGAGTGGACTATTTAGATACAGCACAGAATATCTTTCTGTTTCTCATTCTCAAATAATTTTGTAAAGGTTAGGATTATTAGTATAGTTCAGTCTGAATTTATATATATATATTGAACACAAAATATTTCTTTTCCTCTTAATAACAATTGCCTAGCCTGATGCCTAGTCTGATCCATTAGTAAGATTAAATGGGGTGAATTCATTTTTTATTAGAATGAACTAACTACTATTATTTCAAAAGATCTAGGCTATTTTTAATAATATGGATGCAATATAACAAAAGATATGAATCTCAAAACATTTCGTAATGTGGAAAGCAATCGACAATACATAATACATTTCCTTTAACATTTTTGAATTGCAAAAAATTTTATTAAAATAAACTAACGATGAAGTAGGTGAAAATCCTCGACTATGTGTAGCTGTATAATCAGTATGTGGTGGTGCTAATGCACAAGCCATTACAAGATATTTCTGCCATAATGATAAATAGCTATCTTGACCAAGTGATTCACCACATAATGGTGAAGCTGTTGCTTTACTTTTTGATGACCGTAACAAAGATGCTCGATTTTCATTTTGTGGATTACTGCAAAGACAAATATCAATAAATCTGAATTAATAAATCTGAAATTGTCTCATATTTTTAATAAATCTGAATAATTTCTTGATGAATGATCGATTTATACTGAACTTGAAGTCTCAAATACGATTAATTTATGTTGTTTTGACATACAAGAAAATGGAAGCCTATTATGAAATTGCTATAGATAACAATGCAAGAAGTGAACAGATCAAACGTACGTGGATATATTATATAACTTAAGCATTTGTCAAATTATTGTCACTTAGTTGACTACTACTTCACGTCTCAGCTATTTTTGAAATGCAGTTTAGTGAAGTTTATTTTATATATTTTTTTAAAACAATTTTTCAAATCCCTCTTCCAATCAACATTCGTTTCTCAAAAAAAAAAAAAAAAATGTTAGCAAACTAACATCAAGGTGGCAACTAAAAAAAAAGAATGCATATAAACAAGCAATCATAAATATAAATGTATACAAGTATATATATTTTTAAAATATATACAAGAAAAACAAAACATACTTGGGATCCACAAAACCATTGCACGCACTCAATCGAGCTTGTACCACAGGCCAAGCATGAAAAACAGCTGTTGGACATTGCGCTAAGAGAAAACGATGTTCGCAATAACCAGAAAGTGCAGAAGCCCATGGATCCCATCGAAAATATTCATTACCTCTATCACTATTCACCTGCAATAATCTACAATTAGCATTAAATTAAGACATAAACCATTAAATATGGTCATTTGTGATAAAAATCGAATATTTTGCCAATTTATCTTCCATATCTAATCGATAACTTGAATAGATACAGAAGATTACAACAAATACCGGAATATAATTTAAATAAATTATGAACAAATCGCAATGATGAAAAATTGGTCAACAAAGATAAAACAACTCAAAACATTGAATTGAATGAGTTTTTTTTCATCATATGATTAACATATATACTAATATACTATTCCAATTGATTACTATATCAGTATAACAAATTAACCCACCAAACAGCTATCTGTTTCAATTGATGCAATTTTATCCGAAGCCGATGAAAAGTCATGATTCCACGATTGCTGCAAATAAAAATATAAACTTGAAAGGAAAAGATAATTTAAAAAAGAAAAATCTTTTCAGTTAATTCTTATCTTCGAAATTAAAAAAAAGAAAATACTGACTTAATTAAAAAGAAAAGTTTACCCTTTCATGTAGCGGAACATGCTCAATGTATTTATTAATCACATAAGGTGTTGCACTATCCAATACTTCAATTACAGGTATATCATGCTGTTGTGATGCTACAAGCGTTAGTAAATGTCGTACCTAAATATTTGCAATATATACATGCTTTACAACAGATTTTGCTTATATAAAAACTGCTACCACAAAATTTTTTGAACTTGAATAACCTCTTTCAAAATATTTATAGAAATCCTTCTGGATTGTGTCCTATACTGACACATCATTGCAAGTGCAAAACCTTCTACTGCATGCAATGCGATAGCAATCGAATTTGTTAACATCGGAGAAATCTGCATTCTGAAATTTTGCAGTTTTCAAATTCAAATGATCTATTGTATAATTCATAATTCTATTTCAAATGTATCATGCATTATGTTCTGTGCAACTTATATCATCGCTAATTAACAACCTTATAGATGGAAAGGTAATAAAACTCAATATCTAAATTTTTTATACAATTCCTCCAAAAGTAATTTAAAGAGTTATACCTTAGAGGATTGATAAAACCGCTATCTCGCTCGGAGCTACCACTCATTTCACGTTTCTTTTCCATATGTGCAGCTGTTTTCCACGTAAATAATAACTGATGTAGAAGTCGTAATAATGAATCAAGTAGAAGCGGATATGTGTCCTATAAAAACATCACTAGATTTTGTAAATTGTTGGAGTAGGAAAATTAATTGTATTCTAAGAAGATCTAAGTTCCGGGAAAATTAACGATTTCTTATGCATAACAATGAGCTCAAATTTGTTTCAGAGCTATAAAATATCAAAATATAAATTATCAAAACGGAGTAACATTAAGAGTTACGACCTTTCCGAATTTCATATTTCCTATAGGGAAAGCATTCAAGCAATAAACTGTAGAATTTGGAGTAAGAATTAAGCAGAAAGACGGAGGAAATAAAAGTCAACGCATAAAAAACATAAATTTCTTAATTTCTAATCAGTATTCGAGAGTAAATAAAAATTAAAAAAGTCTTACAGAAAATTGAGTTGTCATATAGTTAAGGAAGGAATGAATAATATCTTCACGCCATTCCGTACATTCGCTCATAAGCGCCTGCAACGTTTGTGCTGCATGTACTCGCAGTTCTCCGTCGATATGCACATTCATTCGTACTAACAATTCGACAAGCTCCTTTAAAAAAATCAAAACTCAAAGAAAAAAAAATGAAACTCGAAATAAAAATTCGCTCTATTTTTGAGAATAAATATATCTGAAGATAATAAGGAGAATCACATTTGAATTTATAGACTATAATAAGTTGAAAAACGAAGAGACTTTGCGTACTTTCTTTTGTTCTTCCAGAAAATTCGATTAGGGAAAACATACCGAATGACTCATTGATTCAGGAAGAAGGCGAGGAATTGCTGCAATACACGTCCGATATAGATCCAACTTAGGTCTCACGTCGCCTCTGAAATCTAACGTCATTTCGAACATATCATACAACAAAGCTATATCCTCACAAATAATTATATCACGTCTAGTTCCGAAAATCCAGTATTACTCAATCAATGTCTCAACTCACGTTAACAGCTCTTCCGGTTCTTTCCCTCGCGTATGTGCGGCAGTCATCATTAACGGCTTCCCAACCTGTAACAAAATCTACACTTTTGCAAATTATCATGAAACATAAACAACTAATGAATGGAACCCTTAGTTCGTAATTTCTATCCCAGTTCTATTTTAAGTCAAAACTACTTAGTAGTAATAAGGTAAGGCTTCAATTAAGTAACTAATTAGACATCAGCACATATCGAGTTCGTTCTACGAAGCAAGTAGATTTGAATGTATTCTCGGCAAATGAATATCATAGTGCGATTCGAATAAAGTAAGAATAAGGTAATATACCTGCGAATCCAATGATCGTAGAATCGAATCAAAAGCTCGTCTACATGGTGCATAGTATAGTTCAATGCCTATTGAACGAGCAATTTCCGCTGTAAGAGGGCGAGAAATGTATGTTTTCTTCAGCTTTTGAGAAGAACTTAGAACTGAAATATGGTATAAATTAGCTAAATTGGAAAAGTAAAGCAAAGTGAAATATAATTCATTACTAGCAGTGTTTTCTTACTCATTGAATGTGGCATATCAGGTGGTCCTTCCTTCTGTTGTAGGCTATTTGCTATAACCATTAAGGCTCGTATTCCGATATTCATACGTTCCGGATAGATTGAACTCTTCAGTACACTGTGCGCCCTATTACAACCCAACAAGTCAAATATGATTTCCTGAAAAATTAAAATTAAAAAATAACTTAATGAAGTTATAATTCTTTCGCCTTTAACGAAACTGATGACAGTTATATTTAATGATGTTATATTTTCAAAACAGGCTAAAAAAAAAAATAAAATTTATGCCCAATCAAAATTATTGCATAAGTAAGCTGCACGTAAAGTATTAAGATTCCAATAAAGGACAATGCATGCAGATTAAAATTAGGAAACTGCAAGCCTATTATTTAACATACCCTGAAAGCAAAATCAAGCTTTTGCTGCGCTATAAAATGAATAATTTTAACGAAAATATTCAGCGGTGCATCACGTGGTACCACAGCTCGGTTGCCTTTCGGAAATAACGAATTACAAATTGATTCCAGCCTATTTCGCGTGGTCGTATTACCCTCACAATTATTTCGTATCACATATACCCTATAAAATAAATCACTCCAAAAAATAAAAAAGAAATGACTACTTATTCAAATCTCATTTCAAAGATATAGTATAAGTTAACACTACATTAATCTTACTTGTAGGGAAAAGAAAACAAAAACAAAAATACGTACCAGAGAAGCCGATATAGCGATTCCAGTGCAACTCTGGAAACTTTTGGATCTTTGTTTTTCAGGCTTGCTAATGTAGAATTAAGAAATTGTGCCCAATTCATTAAGAAAAATTTACTCTGACTGATGCAAAGTAAACATGTCAGCAATGGATATGCTGCCTAAAATACAATTATCATCTTTTACAAAGATACAAAGATTTGAAGAAATGAGTCTTTAACAATAATAGACAAATTACATTTAACAAAAGCCCTAAAAAGAAAAAATACAACTATTCTCACCATTTTATCGCGTTTCTTATTAACCAATTCAAATGTAGGCGCATAAAGTTTATCAACAAATGATATTACTGCGGGTATATTTGCTTCTGTTTTGATTTGCTGAAAACTTGGAAGTCTTCAAATTCTCACACATTATCGAGGAAATTACTAAAAACAAAGTTTTTGATTGTCTCTTAGCACATTTGACTTGAATTCTAGTGTAAATTAGCTGTGATATGTCCAACACAACTTGATAATCTTTTGTTAGCCTCTTATCTAATTTAATACATATAGTGAATTGAAAAAATGGAACTATTTTCCAAGTAGCTAAAAAACATCTAAGTGGACGGAAACTTTTATTTAGTGTATTTAGTCTAAATTTCCAGATAAACTCCACTAATAAGGAGAGATGGAGGAAGTTGTCATAATTAGTAAACCAAAAAACTTATTTTTGTTAAAAAAAAAAAAAAAAAACTTATTGTAATTTAAAAAAGAAAGAAAAAAAAAACAAACTGCTGCAACTGGAAGAAGAATCTCAACCAGTAATCCAGCAATTGCATGCTTGATATCTTTTTGTTTTACATCCAAATAATACTGTCCAAGTTCATCTAGGAAGCGTACACCAATTTCAAATTCAACAATGTCATTGGTCTAAAAAGAAACGGAAAAGAATTATATATTGAAATCATCAAACTTAACTACCTCATATTTAATTTGAAAGCTCAATAACATATATTAACTTTTCACTTTCAAAATAGAAAAATTAAAAATCACTCTACCTTTATTCTGTAAAACTTCATAGCCATCAGTAAAGCGATTATGCAGTTCATACCAAATGGAGTCATTGGATTCTCTTTTCGGAGTTCATCTAATGTGCTAAGAAATGTACGCTGTATGAGAACAGCGTGAGTTTGTGATAAAACACCAAGGACTTCTGCATAACGTTCGGCTACCAGCAAATAATTGTTATAATTTGAACCATAGGTTGCACTGAAAAATTAAATTTACAAAACAAAATGAAATCACATTAACAATAAATAAATCATTAATAAAGTATCAAACATAATAAGTACTTAATTCAAATTCTAATATGAAGAAGTAAATATTAAAAACCAAAACGTAATTCGAAATAGCATCCGATGCATAGATCACCTTAATGAATTGAACTTTTCAAATTATGTTATTATTATTATCTTGTCTGGAAGTTATTATACATTTACCTTAATTTATATAAATTTATTTGATTTGTTTTTTAAATTCAGTTTCCATTAAGTTAAGCACAGAGAAATTTCTCTGTATTTCATAAAACATACATATCACGATATGCAACTTCGTCAAATGCCAAAGCCACAATGTATGACACGGAAGTATCGCAGATGGTAGGGAAAAAGTGTAACTGTGGTAAAACTTCAATTAATACGACACAGAAGAGATAGTTGATTGCTAAACGCTGTTCATCTGATTTTGCGGTTTTTTCACTGTAATTTCAAGCGTTCAAAAAAAAAAAAAAAATGATTAGCATAAAGAAATGATAGAATCAAATAATTTAAGTATTGGTTGCTTTGCATTATATAAAAATATCACTAGATAAGTTAACTATTTAAAGAAGTACTGATTTTCAAATTACGCAGTTAAGGTGACAAACAAAATATAAATTTGTCACTTAAACTTATAAATAAGAAATATATAACCAAAGACAAATTCTCAAGCTGTTCTAATGAAAAATTTTTGCAGATGAAAGCGTTACATTAGAATATAAAACAACTTATACCTCAGTTCTTTGAAACGGTCCAACTGTTTTTCATACCAACTGACTAATGTTGCGAGAACAGAAGGTAAGCAATGTTCACAAAGCGTATTCAAGACTCGTAGAAGATTTTCTATGTATGTATCGTCTCCAATTTGAAGTGCTTTATTAATGTTACGTTCCTATAATAAATAAAAATATAAATTTTAGAAACAAAAATATTCACAGCAAAGATTCACCATGAATTTGAAGGAAAACAAACAACAAATTCATTATCACCATAATTGGATTTATATATTCCGTAAAATGATTACATTTTTTCAGTAAATAGAAGAAAATAAAAAAAAAAAAAATACATGAGGAATATTGTGAAACGAAGAAAATGTAAACAAAAGTTAATCATAATAAAACCATTTGGATCTGACCAAAAGGTAAATGCCACTAGTAAAAACGAAGCAGGATAACGTTATGAAAAATATGGTCAGAAATCTAGGTAGAATCTCATGAAATAAAGCGTAATCAAAGATGTATAAAATTATGAATGAAAAAGCAACAACTTCGTCTAACTAGTTTTAAAGTAATTAGTTAGTAATTAGTTAATTATCAGTTAGTAATAAGTTAAAAATCATCAGAACGAGCAGCTAACACTTACGATGTCGCCATCTTCGATAGATTGAATTCTACGATCAAAAACAATGAATAATTCTTGCAATAATGACTTGACAGCGAAATGACCTGGTGGAGATGAAAAATCAACGCCAGTTGTGGTGACAACTTTTAACGAACCCCATGGTAATTCAGCTGCTACAACCCTATAAAAAAAATAAAAATGTTTAATTTTAAAATTTCAATTAAAACTGAAATATGAAATTTCAAGATGTATTGTAAAAATTCTTATATAACCATTAGAAAGATGTGCTATCTGTCACCAAATACCATTTTCAAGGTTAATATCAATTAAGAAGGGATAAGAATTGAGTAAACCGACAAGACTAATGATTAATATAGAATTAAGTTAAGTAATATAAACACTTTTGCTGTTCCAAAAATGTACACATTTCTGTGTAAGTGTTTGGGGCGTGTTTATGAAAATAGCGAATGTGACGGAGAAGGAAGAATGCGAGTATAGATAAGCAAGTAATAGAAGATATATGATGCAAAATATTTTACAATGTCACATAAAAACATGAAGAAATATTCCTATTAAATATGACAGTTAAAAAAAAAATGAGTTGAAATGAATGCTACGGTTCTACTTTACTTCTTTTTCATCTTCTTTGCCTAATGTCATATGAAAAATTGAAGCGATTTCCAAAAACTTTAATAACAGCATCCATTAAAAAGAATGATGGCTGAAATATTGTGTTTAATTAACTCTTCAGTTACACGTCGTAAATTTCAAGACTTCTAACTGCATCATCTCCAATTTTGGTGTCCAGTACAAACAAAAGACAGGTAAGCAAAATTTCCTCCCATAATACCTAATAATAAGAAGAAAGATTAAATATTTTTTTTTCCAGTAATACCTAATAATAAAAAAGATAAAATGATTACGTATCAACTGTGCCAATATGGCTTGAAGTTGGGTCACTACGACGTCGTGAAAGAGTTTTCTTCATCGTGTCCTTGTCTTCCTTCATCATTATCTAAATATCAACCGATCGTTCCATTAAGACGGATAAATACCGGTTCATCGATAAAGGCATAAAAATTTCCATTACTACAAATTAGCCAATTAATTATCAGTGAAATAAAAATGCAAAGAGAAATTATGTTACATATAAAATATAATAATGAAATTATTATATTTCAAGCATATTTCAATGTCAGTCATTTACTATACATTTTACTATAACATCAAATTTTCATTTGAAACGTAAATTTTCAACATTCACACTTACATGTTTTATCTCATTAATTAAATTTTTAAGACCAAAAAAGCTTGGACAATATCGATGAATCTTTACATATGTCTCAGTGTTACTTACCATCCATTTTATTATACTAGTAAAGTTTTAATGCATAAAAAAAAAGACCGAACAATTAAATTAATTTCAGTCAATGAAAACTAGTTAAAGCTTGCCTCTTTGCTTTGCTATTTAATGTTTAGTAATTTTCTATTGCTATTCATTCTATCTTTTCAAACACATCTCTATTACTTCTTCTTTCTAAAAAATTGTTCAGAATACTGCAAAACTTCAAATAAATTTTCCTTAAAAAAAAGAAAAAAAAAGGACTTTCCAAATTTGTTGCTAATAGCTTAAAACTAAACGGATTTACTCATTTCCAAAAATGAAAATAATCAACTATGAGACAACATGTTTACATAAAGAACATCGTTTAGGCCGTCAAATATTCTTTGGTCGTTTATTTTAGTTTTTATGATTTTTGATTTCTTGACATCATAACTTGACAAAATGGGTTGACAGTGGGCATTAAGATTAATTGAGTTTGCGTTTGTGAGGACATTTGCCGCTGTGTGTGTGACATTTTCCGCTTTTCGCTGTTACACCAAATATTTTGTGGTGAGTGATACGGGTTTTAGTCTCAAATTATGAGCAAATGCTTATAATTGTCATGTTATTTTCCCCTTTTTTTTTATATATATTCATAATAAACATCATCACTTATGATAGAATTGTCATTTTGGAATAGTTGAATTTTGATTATTTTGTAGGGTTTTTTATGAATTTTACCGATATCTTTCAATATTTCTATGATTGATCATGTTTATTTGCCCGCAAATTTTGTATTTCAAATTTCTTCCTAATCCCGATATTTCATGGCGATTATTTATTTAGTTGGATTAGTTCGAAATGTTTATTACGTAAGAATTTGCATGCTTAACACATTTTTTTTTAGAGCTTTCTGTATCACTTAATTGTCGTTAATTCATATCTCAATGAATTCAGTTTGCATTTCTCGGATCGTTTCCCACTCTTTTTCCTTTTCTCTTAATCGCTTATCGTTCTGATTAATTGTAGGCGATAAACATTACATTACTTTGCAATCAAAAATGTACATCTTTTATTACTGGAATATTCTTCCTTTCTTTTCTTTTCAGGATGGAATTTAAGGATTATAATCATGCTTTAATCCACACCGTCCGTAATTCGCCATATTTGTATGATCCATCCAATAAACACTACAAAAAAGGACGGTCAAGAGTGGAATTATGGGAGGAAGTATCGAAGAAGCTTCAGGCGATGGGATATAAAACTACAGGTTATTATTGTTGCTTAGTTAGCAGTAAGAATAGTTGCCTTCTTCATTCTAAAATAATTGAAATTAGGTAAGATTAAGATTGGAACTCAATGTTTTTGATGATTATTTGTAAATGGATATTTTTGTGGTTTTTGTTTTGCGAAAATTAAGAAACTAAAATTAAAAAGAATTTTCTAAAGTCATTTATTGATTAAGTGGGATTAATCCTGTGCTTTTGTAAGAAAATTCGTCATGTTGTCGGGAAATCATCAGTGATATGTCAGTAAAATTAATCAAAATTTATGCTGTTCGGCATGCTGAATACAAAAGCAACTAATTGCAAAGTGCTACAAACTTTAAAACTTAAGTTCATAGCTTCTACATATTTGGTTTTTTTGGGATCGTACAGGATGAAGCCAATTATAATAAAGGAGATTGTTGATCAGCTACTGCTACTGCAATTATTTCGATCTTTGTTGTCGATGAGTCAGCACTTGGTTACTGAAGTACTGGGTATGCCTCAGTTCTTGCCTTCTCTCTCATTGAATGTTTTTATCGAAGGTAAGAATCTTGTGGTACGATAACGTTAGTAATCATAAATATTAGGGGGATGTTGCAGGTGAGAAATGTCGTGAACGCTGGAACTGCTTGAAGGGACGATTTGTGAGAGAGCGAAATACTTTAAAAAAGTTGAGATCAAATTCACTGCCTTATGTTCCAAGATTTTCATTCTATTCTGCGATGAAATTTGTGGAACCATTTTTGCCTGATTCGCTGCAGTTAGTTTTTTTTTTTTCTTATTTTTTTTTCCTTCTTGCTAAATTTAAACTTTGTTTTGTCTTTATCGCTTATTTGACACATGCATCTTTTATATTAAATAATAGTGTTTTGCCTTATTCAATATCGTTATGCCTGGAGATGAAGTTGGTACTCTACCGGACAATATTTACTATATTGCCGTAGGACATTCAATAACAGAGTCTTATTTACTGCTTTGAAAATATCTTCAATGCGTCATTATACATTGTGTAATGACTTCGCATTAGGGTGGATTTAATTCATCAAACTTGAATAACATATTTTTTTTATCGCTTTTAAATCTTGCGTGATGTTTGCAGAACAATTTCATCATTGAAACCACTTGATATATTTTTGTTTTTAGCTTTTTATAAAAAATTGGGATTTGGTTGTTTTACTAGGGCAGTTTTGAAAGACCTTTTTCAGAAAGCAGCCACATGAATATAATCCAATAGATTTTCAAGCATCCGTGAAATACGAGACTAGCTCAAACAATAACATAGAAGAAAGTATTGACAAGTTAGTTTTGGATTTGCTTAATTGTATGCATCTGTTACCACTGCTTTGTTTTTACTAAATATTATTCTCTTGACGGATTTTTTTTTATGTTATTTCAAGATATTGACATCAAAATATCAATCCACGTTTCATATTATTGCACTGAACTTAAGCCTGGTATATTTTCCTTTCAGACAGCTTCATCGATTATTGACACAAAATGGTACAACAGCAAATCACGAAGCTATGAATACAAACGAATTTGTTGACGGTTCACAAGAATCTCAACCATCTGCTGCAGTTGCAACCAATAGTGTAACGGTACATGCATTGCAAAGAATACCATTGGTGGGTACGGATTGTGCTCAAATTTATCCTCTGAATGAGTCTTCTTTTACAAATGATCCATTTGTGGTTGATTTGACAAATACAAAATGTTGGAATGACATTGATCAAGCTTCATCTAGTACATCTTGGCAATGGTACCACGATGAGCTTCTGAAATTCGTCAATTTTTTTGAAATACCATCATATCAGTCAGGTTCAACATATGATAGAAATACAAAAATCATTCCAAGCTGTAGTTTTCTAACCATGCTTATTGAGACCAATCTATATTTATACACTAATTTACCAATACGAATGGATGATATTGTGCCTCGGATGCTTTTGGCTTTGTACACTGGTCTATTGGATGAAGGAAGCGGTGAACCGTATTTCTCACATTTTATATGGCCATTAGAATTGGAACGAAATAGTTACGATTGGGATGGAGCAGTGGAGACAATCATTTCACGATATTCATCATCTGTACCACAATCTGTTGATGGTATTATAAATACTGTCATGGCGCTGTTGAACTTCGATGATAACCATGAAGATGTCCGAAGTTTGGTTGAGCAGCTTATTCAAAATGATTTGAAGGAATCTTTGCTTCTTAATTTGCGATTACTCCTTTGTGGATTTCAATTATTAACTCTGAAGACTTCTACTTTTTGCAGTAATTTAAATCGAATTTTGGAAGAATCATTGGATGGAGTCATAAATCCATTTGCTAATTGGCAGTCTGATCAGTTCCGATTGAGCTGCATACAAATGAATTTGCAACAGTTCAAAGCAACGATAGCTTTTACTACTTATCATTGTACTCATTTGGAAGGGCGCAGTAGTTCTGTTTTGCAGAAGTCATTTTTCCGCCATTTTATATTTCACAATATTTTGTGCTATCGCTTGATCTATGACGCTCAAGAAATCAGTTCTACTCCAATGCATGAATTTTCACGGTTCTTCTTCACTGGTGTGATGAAAAAACAACTTGAAATCTTGTATACAGCACTGAATCTATATCAGGACAATGGTTTCCGGATATCAGAAAGCCGTTTTCATGGATTTAGTTTTCCGGAAGATGCCACAGCTCTATATTTTCCAATTTGTCAGCTTCTTTCACCTCTATTCTGTCTCTGTTTGACTCCAAAAATGTTACCCGAACTCTACGCAGTATTGTATGGCTATATCGATAAGACGATGGCAGTTGGTGAATATAAAATTGAGGGACTGATTGAATCAGAGCAACAACGATGGATAGAAGAAGGACGTGAAGTAAGCGCTATATTATATTTTGATATTAGAATTAAATTTCTATGTAGCTTTCAGTTTTTCTTGATTAAAGTTTTTGGTCTTTATATCGATATCGACGAAACGCTTGTGTTGTTGATTCATTCTTTTACTATGTTCGTTGTACCATTCGATTTGAAATTCATCATATTCTTTTTTTTTTTTTGCTTATTCACGGCTAAATCACGAGATAAAAAGATTGTTATAGAGAAAATATAAAATTTGTTTTATGATGTCGGGAATTCCAAACTTTCTTTATTAGTTTCCATAAATTTTTCAGAAACTTTTTTTAAACTCATCAGCGTCAATAGTTATCTTAATTACTATTTAGCTACATCCATATGCTAGAAAAAATTACGTTTAATTACTTACTCCTAAAATGAAATCCTTCATTTTTATTTTTTTATTTGTCTTCATCTAGTGAAGATTCATTTTTGTTTTGATTCATATCTCTTTAGCTGAAATTAAACCAATTTTTTTCTGGCGGGGTCTCGGTCAAATTTTCAGTATTTCCGATGGTGTATTCCAGTAAAATCAAAAAAGATTTGTTTACTCTTGCTGGGTTGAAATTCAAAGTTATACAACATCCTAGGCTTTTGAGTGGAGTATCTGCAAAGTTATAAGTTCTTAATTATTAAAAAATTTTCAAATCAGTTTTCGCAATTAAAATACCTTAGCTTATCTTCTGCTAGTTTTACTTTTTTTATAGTGATTTCCTTATTGAATTTTTAGTTTCACTGTGAAGTGAAGATATTGGTCAGCAGGATTAATTTTCCTGAGAATGTATATATTTTGCTTCAGGTGTGATTGAGCTGATAACAGTTGTGAAAATCGACGAAGTTAGTGAGTTCCTAAAGAGATAGAGGGATATGTTAATTCCATATCAAATTAGAGAGCTGATATATGCTGTTTATTATGTAAACTTCTTTTCTAACTGAACGTTTGAAAACAGTTAAATTGCTCTGATAATAACACATAAATTTGAAATGTGAATAATCTAAGTGATTTCTTTTTTAGGTGCGGAAATTAATTGAACATCGAAAAATAAATGCTAACAATTAATTGATCCAAGACGGAAATGCAGTCTAAGTTTTATTTCCTCTCCGATCATGTTTCAAGTGGTGCATCAGCTATTTAATTTTGATTCTTTCAGTTTGCAGTAGAAGGATAAGCTTAATGTTCGTTCAAAGTGATTTGTTATGTCGCTACTTTTCAACGTTAATTCATCATATTTATTTGTTAGGATAATGCTTTTTAATGATTGGAAAGATATTCGATCTAACCAATCCAAACATCTTTTACATCTCTCTGCTTTACAGAATGATTCCCAGTCTGTGCGTATCCATTTTTATTTTGGTCTAATTTCTTTTTTTAAATTACTTTTAATTTTAATTAATTTTGCGAGTAGGCAAAAATTTCTTCAATTTTTTTTCCCCTTTTTGCTTTCTGTTGAATTGTTAGACTGATTTCGTCATAGGAGATAAACTCTTAATATATATTTAAAAATAACGATAAAATTAAAAATAACGATAAATTAAAATAACGATAAAACATTGGCGAAATCATACTTCAAATGTTAACTATAATAAATGGTAAGAAGTTAGCATATAATTTGCAGAATTAGCTACCTCATCTGATTCTTAAAATTTCTGCACGCAGTAAGCAGGAATGAACAATTATTAATTATTAATTTGAGCTTTTTGACAGTTTTTAATTTTTCATCACAAATTGATGGCGTTGTATTATTTCTTAAATCATTGCAGTTGTTTTTTGATCAGATTAATTTCTTAATATATTGTGTAATTACATATATTTTTGATTTGGTACGTTTTGTATGTTTTTCATTCAAATAGGTTTTATTTAATTACTGCTGAATCTTTTCTGACTTTTTTTTATCTTTTTATAGCTTTGAAAGAAATTGTCAAGTTAAATTTTTATTTTCACTTATATATTTTACATTGCATTTATCAATCTAATATTTTTTTTTTTTTTTTTTTGTATGTATTTAGTATAGAAATTCAAACCATTCAAAATTCGCAAAGGATTGTTATTGAGAAGGTTTTTTGATGAGTGTTCAACTGGCATATAATAACCAGTTGCAATCGTTTTTATTGCGTATCATTTATCATTTTTTATTTACATATAATTACTACAGCAGGAATCCTTTATTCATCGATTGTGCTTTCGACATGGATTTTTGAACTATTTAGGGTTTAGTTTTTTTTCTTTTTTTTTTTTATATACATATATATGTATTTATGTATTCATGATCATATCTGATCTAAGGATATGAAAGGTTGGGTTGATCATTTTTGTGATTACAGGTTGTCATTGAAGTTTTTGCTTTATTTTTTTGCCAAGTTTAAATTGATTTTTTTCTTTTTATTTTGAATTAACCAGTTGATCATTTTAGCTTTCGATTTCACTTTCTTCTCTTCAACACCATGCTTTATCATTATTGCGGTATAAATGAACTCCATTGTGCTGCAGTTTTTGACTTGCTTACTTTTACTTATCATATTTGTTGAAATATTAAAATTAGCAACAGTGGTAAAGTACTCATTGAAATTTTGAAAGTGGCAAAAATTTTTTAAATATAAAAATTCATAAATAGCATATATAATTTTTGTGCCAATTTTGAATTTAAAAATTGGTTAAATTAGAAAATTAGGAATTTTCGATTTTATCGCTGTTTTTATCATGTTTTTAGTTTAATTTTTCATTGTTTGCTTATTGTTTGTTTTCTTCTGGAAATGCTGTAATTTGTTTCAAAAAAAAAAAAAATTTGTGAATACCTTCATCGGTATTGTATAATGTCTGAAACGGATCAGTTTCTTTGTAAAAATAGATTGATGATGTTCCTGTGTTAATCATTGCCGAAGTTTCATTCATTCTTGCTATACAGTACTCACTGTTTACATTCTATAAATTAATTGGTTGTAATTAATAAAATTTCAATGGCAACATAAATGAAGTTATTTCAGACTGATTGGATTATCTTTTTAAGGAAATAATAATCTTTTAGGTTGAAAATATTTATATTAAAAGAGATCTTTAATCAATGTTGCAGTTATTACGAGAATGAATTTTACTATTTTACGGAACAGCTAATAAAATTAAAGAAAAGTGAATAAAAGAGAAATTATAGTTTTGAGAGATAATCTTTGCTCTATGTATGACCACATTTCTATTAGGGCTCAAAATCTAAACATTCAGTTTTTTTTTTTTTTTAAATTAAAGCTAGTAATATAAGCTTGGAAAAATTTGTTTCTGATTTAGCATAATTAGAAATTGTAAATGCAAAAAAAAAAAATTGGGGAATTTTTCAAAAATTCATTATACCAATGAGTCTGATGATTCTGTAGCTTTCGATACACTTTTTGCGCTTCGAGTAGTACTTTTTGGCGTAGCACTGTCATTTGTTTCTTTTCTAAAAAAAAAAAAAAAGCAAATTTCATAAAATTATGAAATTGAATAATATATGAACCAGTTTATCTGGTAATATACGAATCAATTCAATTACAGGTATTTCTTATTTTTATATTGGAAAGTTATCAGTAAGAGAAATTAAATTAAATTACAAGAATACTTTAAAATGTATTCTAGAAAAATTGGTATATCTGTTCACTTACATATTAGATTCACTTAGAATGTTTGTTTCTTCGCTTTTATTAGATTGTTGAGATGTTAATTGATCCTAAAATATAGTAATTTAATATTTAATTCTAAGCAATCTATACATTTCTACTGTAATTGTTGACATTTAAAAATAAATTTAACAATTTGTAATTCATTTTTTTCTTTTTTTTTATTTCCTTTCCATGGAAACGAGCAAATTGCATGTATACTGAACTGCTCTACATTGATTTTAAGACTTATAATTCTTCATAGTTATATTAATTTGTGTTAAAATTCTGACAATAATTATGTTTGTATTATTTGCATATTAATTAATAAATCAAAATATGGATTAATAGTTGATTTTTAGATTGAATATTACATTAATTTCAATTAAATAATTTAAATAATTTAAGAAACTTGAAGCAATAATGCAATAGTTTAGTGTTTTTTCTCTCTCTCTTTTTTTTTTCTTATGAAATTGAAATTTATGTTTAGAAAGAAGTGTTCAATTGTTATTTCTTCGAAATTTACATCTAAAATTTGATAATAGTTAAATCCAAGATCAGTAATTTCTTCCGATAAAAAAACATGAGCTGTATAACATGGTTGTGACAGTTGCGACAATTGCGACATTTCTTCATCGAATTGAGAACTTTTCAAATCATCCGATGTATTTTCCGATGATTGTGTTAAAGCAATCTTATAAATTGAGCTGAAATGAAACGAACAAACAATTCATTTTCAAATAATAATTTAAAAAAAAAAAAAAGATACTTTAAAATACTTACAATTGCTGTTGCTAACAGTATAATTAATTATTTGTATTTTATTAATGAGGAAAATTTCACAAAACAAATCTAAACTTACTGAATGTTATCTTCAGATCATTGCAAATTTTTGTGTTCAAATTAAATTGCAAATAAAATTGAAATAAATTACAAAAATTAAATTACAAATGGAAATTTTATGACATAATTCAAAAAAGAAAAAAGGAGATTTGCTCACTTTTCACTGCAATTATCGCCTGTTTGATTTTGAATTGATGATTTCAATTTATTGTTGACAATGGATGAAATTGAAAAATTGGAAAATGTTTCATTTGATTCAATCATTGTATTTTCATCATAACTGCTACTACTACTACTACCACTGCTACCACTGCTATTATGACAAGTTCGAAGTGCATACACTGATGAGTCATCATCAATGGTGTATGATTCATTCAATAATTTCAATTTTGTGAAATGTGTCATTTCCTCATTTATCGTTTTATTGCTGTTACTACTTAATAAGTCAGACATTTTTGTTGCATCAAATAAGCGTACTGTTACGTACAGTTAAAATGATAGCAAAATAAAAAAATAACTAATTGAAACAAAATTATATTTAAATTAGTTTTTATGTAAATTTAAAATAAAATATGCATTAAAATTTTCAAATGCATTTATGAGTTTTTAATCGCAATTAAATTTTATGCCATTTTATCTCATAAATCTATGAGAATAATAAATTAAACATAGTAAATGCACTGATGCTAAATTTTATTTTAATCAAGTAAGAAAGATTGTAATTTTTATTTTAATTAAGTAAAAAATGAAATGACTTAAAAAAAAAGGAAATGATAAGATTTATATTTTCATGAATTTTCAATAAATAGACAGTTATAATTACAATCAGTTACTTAAAATAATTAATTATTGAAATTATTCAATTAGTTGTTTAAACGTTTCATCAGATTAATTATGAAATTATTTCAAGAACTTGCGAACATATTTAAAGATTAGATAAATTTTACATTTATATCAACTAATCCTAAAAATGAATTTAAGGGGAATTGAGCAGCTCCAGTTTTACATAACTCATACATTTCAGTGTCAATCCTTCATTATTTAATTAATTTAAATAAATTTGATAAGCGTTTCATTCTACATTTCCACTTATACATTTGTTTATCGAAGATAATTCTTTCTTTTTTAACTATCCCATAGCAAACTTTTAATATTTACTTTCTAATAATGATACATTGATAATTTTGGAATTATAGTTCGTTATAAATTTCATCATAACAGCTCTTCTTTTTTTTTTGAATTGAAATTTTATCATCGTTTTGTTATACAATCATAATATATCTAATTGATCAAATTATCAATGTATTACTTTTTTTAATAAAATTTAATCAGAGTTAAAATTTTTTATTGAAAAATTTCTGATATTTGAATTATTCTTTTTCTGAAATTATTAAAATAATTTCAAATTAAAAAATGTTGGAAAAAAATTATTAAAAACAAAAAAATTAATAAAACTTAAAATTGTTTTATGAAAAAGATTCAAAACGTTGCAGTAAATGTGACACCGATGCAGCGGTGTCCGAGTGGTTAAGGAGTTTGATTAGAAATCAAATGGGCTCTGCCCGCGTAGGTTCGAATCCTGCCCGCTGCGCCTCAACACTTTTTGATGCAATCATTAGAAAATTACAGCTTAAAACGGCGATAAGTCATTTTCGTTATTCTCAAAATATTTATGTTTATCCTTCCTCTTTCACTGTAAATTTCAACAATTTATTTTATTAATAAATGAACGAGAAATTTTTAATTTGAACAAAATTTCAAACAAATTTACCAAATATTTTTTGTTCAAAATGTTTTTTTCGGAATAGTTTTGAATTGCAAAAATGAAATTGAAATATTCAAAATTAAGCCTTTAGTTAAAGTAATTTTTGAGTTGTAATAAAATATTTCATCTTCATTATTACTATCATCTTCAAGACATTTGATTGGATTACTTTTGAATAATTTTAATTTCCCATTTTTTTTTAAATTTTCATGCTCTTTCAGATTATCTATTAAGGGAAAATTTTCATTTGAAATTTTCAATTAAATTGTTCCATCGAAAAATACCACTAATTTTTCAGTAAAAATTTTGAGGTCACCACGATTAGTGGTTGCAGTGGTGTCCAAGTGGTTAAGGGATTTAACTCGAAATCAAATGGGCTCTGCCCGGGTAGGTGCGAATCCTACCCGTTGTATGGATTATGCATTTTATATGTGTGATAGTATTTATTCACATTTTTAATTATGTACACACAGCATTACCGCTTCTGCAGGCATCAATCAATGTCTTGGGCAAGGAGCTTGCTTACTTACCCTTATGAAGTTGTGAGCGATGCTAGGATAGTTGACTCATTTGCTTGCAATAGGGTTACCCAAATCGGTCAGGTTTTGACAGAAGGCTTCAGACAAGGTGTATCCATGGGTAAGATGTCCAGGAGGACGGGCTGTGATTTTCAAATTTGGGCAAATATGCCTCACTTAGGTCTTCCTAACGTAGGGATGAACTTTAGGTGTAAAGGATGAGAGCAATTGCGCACATTTTCACTAGACTTTGTGACGACATACGAGAAGGACACTGGACCCAACCCTGCAGGTGGTTAATTCAAGAGTTTGATTGCTCGAGATTGACCCCAGAGATGATGGTAGTTATGCCCTTGTTGCTCACAGGGAAGCAAGTGTGTCCTTTCATTTCAATACATTATTTCCTGTTTTGCTACAGGAGGAGCTTTTTAAGATCAAAGATCAACTTAAAGAAAACAAAAATTCTACATCACCTGTCATCATTACAGGTAGATGATTATCATCGTCCTCATATTATCATAGATGAATCAAGGCTAAAATTAATTTAGCTATCTAACAAGCATCATTTCCTGAAACTCTAACATTTAAATTAATGGTTAGCAATGACCAATGGTCATTCGAGAAACTTCAGGAATAAAAAAATACTTGGAGAAAAACATCAAAATCAATGTGTACACTCTTCAGAATCACGGATCATCTGTCATTATCATCTGCTCAATGCTTGAAAAACAATGAAAGAGGTCAACAATAAGGTCACATCTTCAACATAGAAAATTATTTTGCTTCCTTTTAAAAATCTTAACTCTATAATGAACTCATCATTTCATTGACTACTAGCAACAAAATATGTCTCAAAAAAAGTAGTGCAAAAACTTTTTGAAGCATTTCCTTCGCCTCGAACACATCAACTATAATCAATAATTCATTCTGATTTCAAATGAAGAGACATGGTGACATGTCATCCATTCATCTATAGCGGTGATCTTTGATCTGTGTCATAGAGAAAAGACAACGTAACATTGCGAACATTATCCAAATAATGTCTCTTTTACGATAAAAATTTTGCATATGTCGTCGCATTGATCATTTCAGCTAACGATTTCGCTATATTAGCAGCAGACATTACTGGCAGACAGATTTTTTCATAAATTTTCATTCATTATGCTAAATCATAGTATAATATTTATTCCGTTACTCTTTTATTTTAATATCTTTTGATGATTTATTTCTTTTTTGCTTGTAAAACAAAAATAATAAAATTTCGAATTGTGGAATATATCGGAAATGATTTATTTCAATTTTAAAAAATGCTACTATTTAAATATAAATTTGAAAATGCTTCAACTCATCAAGTAAATTTGAGTCCAATAACTTGTTAGTGCAGTGGTGTCCGAGTGGTTAAGGAGTTTGACTCGAAATCAAATGGGCTCTGCCCGCGTAGGTTCGAATCCTGCCCGCTGCGTAGCGAGACTTTTTGTTCTCGAAATGCGTGAATTTTTGGTAATAAAATCTCTTCATTCGATTTCTTTTGTATTAATTTGTTTTAAATGATAATAATAAAAATAAAATGCTATAGCTATTACTCGAATTATTTAATAAAAAAAGAAAATGATAGAAGTTTTTTTGCCAATTTAAAATTCAAATTAAAAAAAAAAATGAAATGTCAGTGAAATGTCATTGTCATCATTATATGAAAATTCTAAAATGTTTTTCTTTTAAATTTACAAATAAATGTGATAGTTAAATTGAAATTCATTGATTTGTAGCAAATTTTTTCAAACTATTTTATAAATAATTATGTGCAATGATATCTTAATTTAACATTTTTAATATTTATCAAAATGTAATACTATTAGTAATTAGACGTTAACATTCATCAAAATTTATTATTAAATCAATTTAAACAATAATATATGTTATAATAGCTTAATTCAACATTTCATTTCATTTCTGACATTTGTCAAAATGTGACGCTATTAGTTTAAGTCAAAATTTATCAAAATTTATTAAAATTTATTCAAACAATTATGATATAATGCTAATGATAGCTTAATTCAACATTTCATTCTTCACATTTATCATTTCTATCAAAAATGTGACATTATCAGTTAGTTAAAAGTTCTTAAAACTCATCAAATTGATTCATTCATTTCGCTACGAAAAGCAAATATTTGAATTTTTTGAGGGAAACGAAAAAAAAAATCATAATTAATCATAAATAACAGAAATATTCATTTCAAATTGAAAAATTTCATACATTCTATTTGCTATTTTTTCTCTTCAAATTAATAGTAAATTAGCAAAAAAAAAGGAAAGAAAAAAAATGCAATGAATGAAATAAATTTTCTTCCCAAAAAAGTAAGAAAAAAGATAAACAAACAATAAACAAATAAATAAATAAACAATGATTATTTAGTAATTATTGAATGATATCAAAGAGTAAGTACTGAGATCAATTTTTCCCTTTTTTTTTGCAATTATAACTTTTAAAAATAATTTTTTAATAATAGAAGATGCAAATGAATCATTTCTTATCAGAAAAATATTTAAAATTATTCAAAATGATAATACATTTTCTTTTTTCTTCGTACATCACTCTTCGTTTATTAAGAAATTTGTAAATATTAAACAAAAAAGCAAAAACAAAAACAAAAAAAAAAAAAAAATAAAAAACGAAACGATTAAGTTTATTTTTGTAAATGTTTATCAAACTCATTATTAAAAAATTTGCATTATTTATTGAATTTTTGTCAAATTCATTATTATCTATTACTAATATACTTTTTAATGATATTAATTTATTGAATAAAATTTTGAAACTAATTGAAATTTACTTTAGTAAATTTCGAAATATATATGATCAACATCTACAACTTGATAACTCTAATTGCGAATTAATTAGTAATTATTAACAGAAAAAATAAATAATCATTATTTCTTGAAATAATTAAGTGTCGAAATTAAAATTATTAGGGAAACGATTTGATCACTTCAATATTTCGATTAAAATGATTTTTTTGATAACATAAAAAATGAAAAATAAATAAATTTGAAACGACAAAAATTGGCAAAAAAAAAAACTAATTTGATTTTATTCCCAATAAATTAAAAATTTTTGAAATTTAAAATTGTATTTTGGATGGAATTAATTTTGACACAATTAAATGAATATGCAATAAATAATAATTAACAATAAAATAACACAAAAATTTTGATTTATCGTAAATAATAATAAGTAAAAAAATGCCTTATTATACAATCATTGCAAAAATTAAAATAAAAAACTTATTTCAACCATAATTAACAAAAATATTTGAATTAACCGGTGATTCAAAAAAGAAATAATTATGCAACAGTACAAAAAAAAAAAGAAACAAAATGAAAAATAAAAAAAAAAAAACTTTAAACATTTGGCAATAAGATTTTTTATTATTAATTTAGTTTAGTAACAAACAATTTTTATTAAAAAAATTAAAAATTTTTGAAGTTTTATTAAAAACAAAATAAATTTCTTAATGTAAACTTTTATGGTTTTAGAAGAAAATGCGTTCAATTTTTTTTGATAACAATATTTACAATTCCTTTTGTATGGCAACCTGTTATTACATTTTAACAAAAATATAAAAATTAAAACATTGATGAATAATTTGTACGAAAAAAATGAAAAAAAAAAATTGCTGAATTGTTAATTAACACAAAATTACAAATTTTAATTGTTTAAAATTTCATCGAACTTTAATGACATATTTTATGCTTGAAAAAATAATGACAAAAACAGACTAACTATTATATTTTTTCTAGGAATTTATTATAATTCCTGACAAAATCTCAAATTAATTTTGTAACAAAATAACAAGAAATTTCATTTTTATCTTAAAAATTTCACTCCTTTCAATTTTATTTTTTTAATTTCATATCAACTCTTGCTTATTTTACAAATAAAATTTAATACAATTTAATTTCAACTTGTTTTGTCTCATTTATTTTCTTGCATTTCATCTATTTTTATTTTTAATTTAATAATCTCAAAAAAAAATAATTAAGTTTATTATTTGCTAAAATTTAAAATTCATTAATTGAAATTGTTTTTTTTTATCGAATTTACTCATTGCGTTCATTTCTTTTTTTATCTTTTTCTTTTTGAAGAAGATTAGATAATTCATTTTTTTCGGTGTAAAATTCACCATTTGTGACAAATTATTGTCACCTTAATAAAATTATCACAATGAAAATGTAAAAGAATACTGATTGCAGCAAGTGATTAGTGATAATAGTTGCACCATTAGTGATAACACGTCGTCGTTTACTTATCATCCAACCATCATCCATAGAATCTGATTCTGTCATTGTTTCACGACTATCAAAATTATCATCTTCATTTGTCCATGGCTCTAATACATTCTCATCAATCTTCATTCCCTTATCTTTATTCAAACGTGTTATCATTTGATCAGTTTTTTTCTTGTTTAAATAAATTCGTTGTGGATTTCCTTGTTCTGTTATCATATGATAATCATCTGATCCTTGCAACCATACTGGCATTGATGATTCAGTTCTTGTCGAATCTTAAAAATTAAATAAATAAATAAACAAATAAATAAATACGGTAAATCAAACATTTTAAAAATTAATTAATACCATTTAACTATTTAAATTATTATTCTAAAAAGTTTAACTTTAGAGAAAAAATGGTAAAAGCGGAATAAGTAAATAAATAAATACAATAAATCATAGTCTTTTTTGTCCAAAATTTTCCTTTTTTCTTTTGATTCTTATATTTCTCTTTTTTAAACATTTTAAAAATTAATATTTTTTAATTATTTAAATTATTATTTTAAAAAGTTTAACTTTAGAGAAAAAAGGAAAAACGGAATAAATAAATAAATACAATAAATCATAGTCTATCTTGTTCAAATTGTTTCTTTTTTCTTTTGATTCTTGTATTTCTCTTTTTTAAACATTTTAAAAATTAATTAATATCTTTTAATTATTTAAATTTTTATTCCAAAAAGAAACCTGAAATATCGGTAGCATGATCTTCATATAAATATTCATCATCTTCACCAGTTCTTGTATCCCAACCTTCCGTATAATCATTCTCTTCCAATTTTGTTTCTTCAGTTGATTCTATACATCAACAATTTTAATAATTTATTACATTTCTTTAAAATCTTAAAAAAAAAATTGCCCGTAGAGAAAAGGAAAGAAAGAGAAAAAAAGAAGAGAGAAGAAAATTTTTTTTTCTATTTTCAATTAAAATATAACTGTTATTGGTTAGAATCCTTTTTTGTAAACAAAACAAAAAAAATTTTTTGATTAATTTTTAAAAATTTTTAAAATTAAAAATTTTCATTCAACTTTATAAATTATCGCATTGATAATTGCAATTATTGTATGATTTGATAATTTAAATATTGTGGTGATAATGATAATGATAACAGTATTGTGAAATTTATTTTGTTTGTGCTAATTATTAAATGAAAAATATCAAAATTCTGATTTGCATTAGTTAAGTGTAAGTTATGCAAGTGATAATGATAACATCTTATCACATTTTTTAAATGATAATTTCGTTTAATTGTATAATTAAAAAAGAAAGAATATTTAATTCAATTGCTTACAATTTAAAAAAAAAGACAGAGAGAGAGAGTGTGTGTGAGAAAAAAATATTTAAATGGAAATGCAACAAATATTCTCTGTACTCTTTCTTTTTCATCTAAATTTATTTTTTTTACATTTCCGTTTCTTACTGTTCTTATTCTCTTTCTATTTCATACCTTTTATCTATAGATTTTAATAGGTCAAAGGTTAATATTGATCAATTTTGAAGCTGTTAAAGTGATAGCGGAAGTAATTACTTCAAAAATTCACGCTAATACTTCTTTAAATAAGATTTATACAGCTATGAAATCATTTAATTCATTGAAGAAGCAACTCGTTGGATTAATTTATAAATTTTATAAATTGAAATTTTGGTAAGATCAAAGACTTTATAGATCATTAATTGTTATTAGTGAGAATGATTGATACATAGAAGCAAAGAGGAAATTTTTAAAAATTTAAAAATATCTAAAATTTAAAAATTTAAAAATCATTTGGCATCATCTAATTTTCTTTTTTTTAATAACTTAAAAGTAATTCATGAACAAATTTACTAGTAAAATTATAAATAAATATTTTTAAATAAAAATGATAAATTTTGGAGTAAATAGAAAAGTTAAATAAATGAAATTTATTAAACAATGTAAAATTAAAATTTACTTGATTCTTTAATTTGATACACTTTAGTATAATCGAATTGTGACATTTCATTATATCTGGTTGTTTTATCATCAAAAATTTTTTCTGTTTTAATCGGTGATGATAATTCATATCGTTGTTGTTCAGTTTTTGATCGTTCACGTTCGGAATGATGTAAAAGCGGACGTTGCGTGATATCAGACGTTGCTAACGTTGTCGTTTCAACAACTACAAAAAATTTATTGAATTAATGAAAATGGAATTATACATGAAAAAGCCAAAAAAAAAAAAATAAATAAATAAATAAATTTACAAAATTTTTCAAATCAAAATGCAATATTCTGTTCCATGAATTAATTATTTGTTTATTAAATGTTAAAATTTAAAAGTATAAATTTCCTGAAATATAAAAGAATGTATAAATTGAAATTAATATATAAATAAAATTATATATAATTATAAATTATTATATGCATAAATAAATATATAAGTATATAATGAATTGTAGAAATATGAATGAATAAAATATTTGTTTATTTGGAATTTTGTAACAATTATTTATTAAATAAATTAATTTAAAATCAAATTTTATCAATTCAAATACATATTTGAAAAATTATTTAATATGTTTTCTTTTTCTTTTTGCTGGTTTATTTTAATATCACTGATATTAATGAAATTTAATATATTTGAAAAATAAAAAATTTTTCAATAATTTTCCCTTTCGAAGAAATTGTACTTTTTTTTATTTATTTCATTTTTGCAAAAATTTTTAGTAAAAGACAAAATATTCAATTCTTTTTCTTTTTTTTTACTCTTTTTGAATAAATTTTATTATTTGTGCTAAGCAACAACTGCTCAAATAATCAATTTATTTCATTTTTATTTCCATCGCAACCAACCAATCATTTCCATTTCAATTCTTTTTTTTTTCTCCTCTTTCTCCCTCTCTCTCCCTCTCTCTCTCTCTCTCTCTCTCTCTCTCTGATAGATGAAAGAAATACTGAAAAATGATTCATATCAAAAAATTTTTTTAAACAATTTTTTTTTTCTCTTAAAAATTTTTCATTTTAATATTTTATCATTTATGAAAGAATTGAAAAATAAATAATAAAATAAGTAAATATTTAAAAAAAAAAAAATTATCATAACTTTCTTTTTTCTTTTTTGTCTTACACTTACTGAATTTCTAGAGAATTTTGCTGATTTAAAAAATTTTAAACTAAAACAAAAATTTTGACATTTTTTCTTTCTTTTCTTTTTTGATGATAATGAATAGCACTGTTAGACTAAATAAATGAAATCGTCTGAAAAGTTTATTTAATCATTAATCTTTCTCGAAGAAAAAAAAAAAAAACTTACAACTTATATTTGCACTTAACAGTTAAATTTGTTATTTGATGATAAAAAATTATTCAGTTAAAAAAGACAAAAGACATAGAAGCAATAAAAATTAATTATCATTCATAGTAATTAGCTTAATGATTTATTTTTTTTTTTTTTTTGTACTTTACTAACTTATAGTTTTAATCATGTAAAATTGATAGTAAAATTTAAACATTTTATTCAATCTTACTTTTTGAACTTTACTAACTTACAGTTTTAATCATGTAAAATTGATAGTAAAATTTAAAAATTTTATTCAATCTTACTTTTTGAACTTTGCTAACTTACAGCTTTAATCATATAAAATTGACAATAATCATATTTAAACATTTTATTAAATGATTTAATTTTTTTTTTTGAACTTTACTAACTTGTAAGTTTTTGATCATATAAAGTTGTTAAATAAATACAATTATTACATTAATGATAAATTAATTAAAGCTTACCAGCATATTGGCATCGATCACCATAATACACGTTAAGTAAGCAAAGACACGTATGTATCGATGGATCATCAACTAAATATGCGCAAAAGCCACCGTTGAGACATTTAATGCGACACTCACTTTGCGGATTAACGAATGCTTTACGTTGCTGTGCTAATATATTCCAACGTGTACTGCTATTGTACATTAAAATATATAGTAAAATGGATAATATTTTCATCTGAAAAATTAAAAGTAAAATGAAAAAAAAAAAAAAATGCAATTTAATTTAAGTTTTTTTAAAAATTAATCAAATAATTTGTAATTATTTAAATTTTAAATATAAATAATTAATAGTACATGCAAAGTTGAGTAATGCAAACTTGTATTCGAACTGTAAAACATAAACACAACATACTTACCCACACATACACGCACACACACGCACACATACACGTGTACATACGTTTTACATTTTGTATAAAAATTTAATATTTATTAAAATCGTATACGTGAAATTCTCTTTTATTATTTTTATGTATTGCAAAAAAAAAAAAAAAAACAAAATACAAATTAATTAATTACAATTAGTATTTTAACTAATAAAATAAAATGTGAATTCTAAAATAATGTTAATAAATAAATGCTAATGTTTTAAATTATAATATCTTATTTGTTTTTAAAAATTATAGTTAAAATTAAATTATAAATGTTTTAGTATATGTATAAAAATTTCATAAATTCAAAAAAAGAAAATTATTAAAGAAAAAATTTTTAACGGAGCAAATTTTAATTAATTGAAATGACACAGATTAGCATATATTTTAAAAGAATTGAATGAAACTATAAACTATCAATTTTTGATAAAAGAATTTTACTATAAGAAAAATGGTTCTATTAATATTTTATTGATAGCAAAATATTTATGGTACCATAATTATTGCATTTTAAAAATTTCATAAATTCAAAAAAAAGAAGAAAAATTTTTAGAGAAAAAATTTCTTAAAAAATTGTGTAAAATTGTCTAATGTTTAATTTAAAATAAATATGAAATAAAAATTGAAACTGAAAAAAAAAATAATTCAGCCATTATTCAAAAAAAAAGAAAACAAAACAAAACAAAAAGGATATTAATAATTTAAATTATATTTACAAAATATTTTTGTCTGAAAAAAAGAAAGAAAATAAAAAAAAATTAGCAGATAAAATTTGAATTTTAACATTCAAAAAAATTATATTCCAAAATAAATTGTTACAAAATAGTTCAAAGAATTTTGACTTTAATTTGAAAAAAATTTTTTTTAAATGAAAAAATGAGAATCTTGCAATAATTAATTTATGCTTAATTAATATAAATGTATAAAATTAAAGAAAATCGAAAATGTTATTAATATCTAACAAAACGTACAAAATTGATAAATTCAATAATAAATCAATTTTTTAATTCTTTAAATTGAATTTTTTCTTTTGTTTTGCAATAGCTATTGCTACTACCACAATTAATTTAATTATTCGTTTGTTTGTTTACACATAAATTTTTTATTATTTATTAGAAAAAAAAAATTATTGAAAAAATTAATTTATTAAAAAAAATTTTAAAGAATTTGATAAATGATAATTAGTTAAACTTTTGAAAAGATGACAATATTAATTGACTAATTATTAATCCATAGCTTGGATCAATGACTAATGATGATCAAATAAAAGTTTTTAATTAAATATCATAATATTTGTTTAATTGTTTCAAAAAAAAAAATTTTGACAACAATTAAACAAAATTCAATTTAATCATTTTATCATTTATCAATATTTATTTTTATCAAAATTTTGTATACTTAAAAAATTACTAATTAAGTGTATTCTTATAACATAAAAATTGATGAAATTAAATTTTTACAAAGTGAATTCTTTTTTCATTTTTTACATAAATTCAATTTAAAAAAAAAGAATTTAATGAAAGAGAAAAAAAAAAGAAACAAAAAAGTTTTTTTATTTTTTAACAAACAACTTGCTAGTTAGTTTTCATTTTCATTTTACAACAAGAAATGAGATATTAAATTACAACAAAATGTTTTAGCTCATTATCAATTGGCCTTTGGACAAGAAAATCGCATGTATAATTTGAAATTTAAAAAAAAAAAACTTTTTTTTTCTAATTACTTAAATCAACTCAGTGATTAATTAATTTATACGTTAATACTTTTAAACATTGTACAATCCATTAAACATATCTGAAAAGAAAAATCGAATTAATTATGCTAAAATTTAATTTTTCCGTAAATTTGCATTATTAATAAACTTTAAAAAAAAAATTTTTAATTTGTTTAAACAAGAACAAATCATTCTATTACATTTTGCTTTGGTAAATTTTGCTTTGGTAAAAAATATTCATTCAAGAATAATTGAAAAAAAAATTTTATTTCTTTTTTTTCAAAAAAAAAAGGGGGAAAGTACTAAAAATATTTTAAATTTTGAAAATAATAATGCAAAAAAAAAACTTTGTTGATCTTTTTTTATTAATTAATTTTTTCCATTAATTAATTATTTCTGATTGCATAAATTCACTTACTAATCAATTAAACATTCTATCACCAATATAAAATTAAATTTTTAAAGCTTGAAATTACTAAAGAATTACAAAAAAGGAAAAAATAATTCTTCAATATTTCTTTTGATGTTTATTTAAAACAAATTATAATTATTAATTAAAATAAAAATTAGGAAGAAAAAAAAGTTTCATTTTGGCATTGAATATTATTTGTTAAAATTGTAAGTGCAATTTCTTTTTTTTTTAATGAAAAATTTGAAAAGGAATGAAAAGTAATGGTGTTGAAAGTTTGAAAAGTTTTGCTTACAAAACTTTTCTCATTTATATTATTCAAAATTTTTTTCTTTTTAACTAAAAAACAAAAATTGAAATTTTTCTTCGAACTGATATTCGATGATTATGCAAAAAAAAAAAAAAGTATATTCTACTGAATTCTTTTAGGTTTATTTTAATACTTTTCATATTATGTTAATAATAATAATAATAAAAATAAGTTAACTTAAGAAAAGAGTAATATAAATTTTTTTAAAAAAAAAAAACAAAATAATTTTAAAATACTTTTTGAATATTTCAATTTTAAAACTTTCGATTGCATTTTAATAATGTTAAATTATATGTAATAAATTGTTTCGCCAAAGTTTAATTAATTGTTTTTTCTATTTTAATACTTATTTTTGTCATTTGGAGAGAAAGAGGGAGAGAGAGGGAGAGAGGGCGAGAGAGAGGGAGGGAGAAAGTGAGGTAAAGAGATATAAAGAAGTAACAAAATAAGTGCATATGTTTAATTTTGAATTAATATTTTTAAATTACTGCAATTTCTTTTTAAAATTGTGAATTACATCTGCTGCGGATCAGAAAAAATGAAAAGGAATAAATTTTTTTATGAACAAAATAAATAGGAATGGAATTAAGTATCAAATATGAAATTAATATGAAATTAAATCAGAAAGAATATCGTGAGAAAATAATACATGGATAAAATTATTTTTTAATAATATTTGTCTTTCAAAATAAAATTTATTTATTTTTTTTTATGGAAAAATATCCAATTTTAATTTCAAGAAGAAACAAAGCTGACAAATATTAATTTAACATTTTCTTTTCTTTTTTTGTTAATTAAATCATAAAATATTTGAAAAACAAAAAAATTTCATTGAAAAAAAAACGAGAAAAAGAAGAAAGAAAAAAAAATAAAATATTGATAATAATGAATTTATGATAAATGATAACGATTAACAAATATTTCATTTAATTTCATAAATTTAAGCATTTAAAAATATGACTACCATAGCAACAATCCTTAATAGATGGCATTAATTTCAGCTAAACAACTTTTCGCTTCTTCAAGTGGTCACTTCAATTTATGGAAATGGTCAAATTGACCAATTAAAAAATTTTAATCAAATATTTTCATCGATTCATTTGTTTACTATGTAAATTTGGCTGATATTATACTATCTTAGATAAATTTTGTAATATTATTATGTTTAAAATTTTTAAAAATTATTTCAAATAAATTTTCTAATTTTTTAAAAATTAGAAAAGTTGAAAGAATCATTTGAGTATGTTGTGAAAATAAAAATTTTAAATGAGGAAAGCAATTTATTACATGCAATTTTTATCATTAACCAAATGACTTGTTTAATGAATTCATCATTGTCATTCGATTATCATTTATTATTATTATGATTATGATTATTATCATGATTATTGGTACTGTTATTATTGCTATTATTATTTTATATTATTATTATGATTATTGGTAACATTATTATTGTTATTATTGCGGTTGAATTTATCTGTGCGTCACAATTATTATGAAAAAGAGAAAAAATACAGATGGAAAAGAGAATTAAACTTTCAATTATATCAAAAAATGATAATTAACCTTTACAATAATGACAAATAATTAATAACGGTAACAATAATAATAATAAATAAACAAATAATGAAAGGACAAAAGCAACACAATTGACAATGATGACAATGACTAGTATTGGTGACAACGATATCAAAATTAACTTTAGAATGACATTTACTTAACAAATAAAACAATAACATTACTAGAATATAAAGGAAACAATAATAATGATAATAATAATAATAGTAATTAAAATTGATAAAAATAATCGAAATTGCAATTTAAATTAAAATAACACAGGTAATTATTGCTTAGAATATTTGAATAAATTCAACAAATAGTACTAATAAATTAATAATCATTTTGCTCTTTGTTTCAATACTTTTTGTCTTCTTTCTTCTATTCTTATCACAAATGAAATTTTGTAAACATTTCATTTTGATTCTTTTCAAATTAAAATCATTTTTCTTTAAAAAAAAAAAAAAAATTGTTGTCGAAGGAAAAGTTTTGACTAATTAATTTATGTAATTGATCTATTGCAATTGTTGATTTGAAGAAATTACTTTTTGCAAAAACAAATTAATAGCTATAAGAATATGTGTGAGAAAATTTTGAAATAAATTTTAAAATCAATAAAATAGTTAAAGTAAAGAAAATTGTAATGTTAAATAGAAGAGTGAACGATAAATGGCGAAGAATAAAGTTAGCAAAATGGATGATAATATTATTGTCGTTGTTGTCGTTGTTGTTGTTGTTGTTGTTAACCATTTGCTTGGACAGCTGTTTAGAAGATGATAAGATGTTAAGAGAGAGAGAGAGAGAGGGAGAGGGAGAGAGAGAAAGGTTGAAAGATGAACTTATCAAAGTTTACAATATTCATCCTGAAATTCTCTTCTTTCTAATAAATAATGATTATAGTTGATAATTATTGATTAATGTATCGCAAATTTAATTTCATATACTTGATATGCATTTTTAATTTTTGCATATAATACTTAAATAATTAAAATAACATTGGATCAAAGATCATATAAATAAGCATAAATTGCTAAGGTAAAATTCAATGTTCGATCGATATATGATTAAATTTTTTCTCTCAGTTCTAGCAAAATCACATTGATTTCTAAGTAAACTTTACTTTTTTATTTTTTTCTCTTAGTAATAAATTTATTCATTTCCAATATATTCCAATTTCTAATACAATTTAACTTATAGTTTCCGGAAATGGAGAAAAGAGGAAAAGAAATTGATGAGAAATTAAATGCATTTGTAATTGAAATTGAAACAGAAGAAGAAAAAAATTTTTTTAAAGTCTTACTATCATTAATTTAAAAATTTTTAATTTCTTTTATAAAAATCTTTATTTATTATTTTTTTTTTAATTTTTTTTTCGTTTTCTCTATTTCTTCGCTTGTTTTTTAACTTTTAGAAATAAAATTTTTTTCAAATATGAATTAAATGAGCATTAAAATCAACGATAAGCAAAAAGTAATTAATGTTGAAAATAAAAGTAATAATAATAAATGACAGCTGCTTTAGCATCGAATGGTACGAATATTTTATTACTCAAATACTCAAATTTTATTGAATTTCTATTGCTATAATTTTCAATAATCAATCGATAACTTATATTTATTGAATTATTCGCTAACTTTTATTTTGCACGCAGTTTTGTTCAGTTTGCTTTATGTAAACATTATGCTTTAAAAAAAAAAAAATTCTGTTTACTTTTAAGTTTTTTTTGCAAAATTTTAATCAAATTCAAATCACTGATTTATTAATTTATTCATCAATTAATGATGCTAATTTTTTAAATCAATTTCTTGTTAATCATTTCTTTGCTTACCTTTTTTTACTTACTTTCTTCATAAATTTTTCTTTGATAACGATTTTTTAATTTTTTTTTTCCACAAAATTTTAATTATTTCAAAAATTTGTCATAATTTTTCAACAAAACATTAATTATACAAATGCATTAATGAAGAAAGAATGAACGAAAGCAATTGAAATGATCTTAGATTGAGATCAAATTTTTAATGAAATATGTTATAATCCAATTCCAATATAATTCTCGTTTTTAATTAAAAAATTTAATTAAAGGATCGATTAAGAAAATAATCAAAAAATTTTGAATTAATGTTTTAATCAAACAATGAATGGCAAATTGAAATGAGCATGCATTAATAAACAATCAAATAATTAAAAGTTTTTGAAAATGCAAACTTTGTTGGACCAAAAAAAAAAAATTGAAAAAGATTGAAAAATGAATTAAACTGTAATCAATAAGCTATTTATTGTGAAATAAAAAGTGAAATCTTTGCAATTTTCTTCTCTTTCTATTCTTTTCGTCAAAATATTGAATTCATAAAATTTAAAAATTTTATTTTAAATTAACCACAGTAATTTTTTTCTCCAAAATTTTCACAATAAAATATATTAAACAAAAAAAAAAAAGAAGAAAAGAAAGAGGATAGCTGACATTTTAAATTTAATTTATGGTTTTTCAAGAATGACTCATCATTTTTAAATAATCTACTGGGAAATAAATAATTCAAATAAGATAAAAGAATGAAAATATCCATCTTTCTTTTCTTGTTAAATCATTGTTTATACTTTCAAATCATTTATTATATCAATTAAAAACAAAAAAAAAAAAAAAAATGAAATTCTTGTCAATTGCAACAAACTTATTCATTTATTATTTGTAGAAATACTAAACAAAATTTTAAAAATAAGAAAATTTCCAATTCTAAAGTAATAATGAAATAACTAATTTAATTTCTTTTTCAAATTTAGTGCATTATTTTAAAGTAACAATCTGATTTTTAATAATAATAATAACAATTGGTTGTTAGTGCTTGCATATAAAAAGAAATTCTTTTTTTCTTCAGAATTTTAAAATTATTTTTTTTTAAATTTTTTTGAAAATACTTTAAAATTAATAAATCATAAAAATAATGCATATAAATCATAGAAGGCAAACAATTAGTTCGCAATAATTTAATAATTAATTATCACATCTACGTATATCACATATTTATTAATAGCAAAAATTGAAAAAGAGAAAGTAATAGATGAATGGAATGAAAAATTGCATATTAAATCAATAAATCAATTAATCAATAAATCAATTAAATGATAAACGAATAATCTAATCTTTTTTTCCTTTCGTTTTTTTTTTCTTTTCAAATAAAAAAAACTATCAAAAATTTATGAATTAAATATTAATTGTATCATAGATGATCTATTTTCGCATATTTTATCAGATAATGAAAAGATACAAATGAAATAAAAGTGGAATGGATTTAAATTTTAGTCTTAATTTAATTAAGTACTTAAAATATTTTACAGCTAAAATCATTGATGTAAAAATTTTATGCATTACTTTTAAATTAGCAAATAAATAAAAGCATTTTGAGGAAAGCTTTGGTGAATAACAAATGGTTCAAATTTATCACTGATGTTATCAGCTCAATACTTTACACTATTTTAATAAATTTTAACATTTATATATAAATTAAAATCATAATAGTTGTAGGTTAAGAATAATTAATTACAACAATTGCATTAATAATAAACATAATAATTGTCAATCATATCATATTTAATGATAATAATCAATGTTTGATTTTATTATTCGTTGTAATTCATTAGATTGAAATATTTATCACTTATCAAAATAGCTTTATCTTTATCAATTTTCTTTTCCTTTCTATCCATCTTTCTCATCCACTCTGTCTCTCTTTCTCCCTCTCTCAAATTTATAAATATAATCAAATATTTGCTAAAGCAAATAGGGTAAAATTTTAGAAAGTAATAAATGATAAATGAAAAAGTTTAACTTATCAGTTGTTTTTTAACTTATCAGCTTTTAAATTTAACCTAAATTTAACTTATCAGAAAAAAGTTATAATTATTATTTAAGTATAACTATAATAGCAGTAGTTGTATTACTGAAAATAGTAATATTTGAGAATGGAATGGAAAAATTTTCTGATATTACTTCAAAAATACAATATTTTAAAAATATAATCGATTGGTGAAAGTTATTGGAAAGTGCTTTAGTCAAAGTAAGTTATAAGTTATACAATTTGCAACTTAGTATTTAGGATAATATAATTGATAATTAATAATTGATCAAATGACATATAATTTAATCTTCAAATTAATTAAATAAAATTTTTAAAAAAAAAGAAAAATTTAATTTTTTTAAAATGATTTTAACATATACAATTTATTATTTATTACTACTATTATTATTATTGTTATTACTATTATCATTATTATTATTAAGGAAAGGTAGTGAAAGCGATAAACAGTTGCTAATTAAAATGAAAATTTGATAGAAAGATGACAAGTTAGTGGCTAAGACAAGAATTGCCTAAGGCGCAAATTGTGGAAGAAGGCGGAGAATGAAATGGATTGAAGAGGATTTTGCGATGTGTTGTAAGAATATGAGAATAGCATTTCGGAATTGATGAAAGTAATTATTGAGGCGGTAATTGTAGACGTCTAAATAACTTTATATCAATTTTGTTCATTGCTATTTTAATGTAAAATGTAAAAAAAAAAAACTATTCAACAAGATAAAAGATTGACCATAAAATCAGATCAGAACAGATCAGATCAGATCACAATGTTTTGTTTATTTCTACCTAATAATTCGGTCATCATTTCTGTCTACCATTGGTCATTTCTATTTTATCAGATAATTTTTTTTTTTTTAGATAAAATAATTGTGCTTCATCAATTATTTTATATTTACCGGAATTTACGAGTAAATTTCGACAATTATTTTAACATAAAAGAAGATTTAACCATTGAAAAACCAGAAATTATAATTTTGGAATTAAATTTATTATAATTAGCAAACTTTTTCATTCAAAAAAATATTTTGATAATTGAGAAAAATTGAATTTATTTGTTATAGAAAAGGAAAATAATCTAAAATAATTGAGAAATATAACAAATTTATTATTTTACAGTGAAAAACGATAAATTATTACTTCCAAATAATGACCATCTTGTTTAAACTTCAATTTAATTCGATGCTAATTTAATTTAATAGAAATTTTCAAAACATGAATAAAGAAAAGTTTAAAAATCTCTAAAATAAAGAAATTAACAATTATGAAAACTTTTAAATCAATAGTTTTTATTATGAATAAATGATAAACTAATTTCTAGTAATCAAATTTACTTAATTTTAATTGATATACATAATAATTAAATCACTGTAAATTTATTAAATACCATAACATTATGTTTAATTCGCTCTTCTAATTTCTTCAAATATTTAAAAAACTAATTATGCAACGTAAAATTTATTTAATTGAGATAGTAAAATTTCCATTGCTTATTTAATATTTAAAAAATAAATTTACATAGTGCTTATTATCAGTGATTAAATTTTGCGATTACATTTTTATTTGATTTTAGGAATTAATGAAATAAGCAATGAAAAAAAAAAAAATTCAATTTTAGAAAAATCTTTTCCATTTCCACCTTTTCTAGTTATTTAATCAAAAAATGAAATACATTTGACAACTGTTAATTTGATATTATTTATTGTAAAATGATATCAATTAGAAATTTTTGCTTTGTTTAATTTGATAAAAAAAAAAATTAATAAAAAAAAAAAGAAATGGAAAGCACAGAGCGATTTCTATTTGTATATATTTAATCTCTCACATTTTGTTTATTTATTTATCAATCATTTTAAATAATCATAATTTCATTTCATTTTATTTTTCCTCTCTCTGTCACCCTCTCTCTCTCTCTCTCTCTCAGAAATATCTTCTTTTAACGTATTTTAAAAATTTATAAATTTTTGTAATTTAATTTTAATTTCTAATACTTATTTAAATAAAAAAAAAGAATTGAAAAAATTTTGTTTAATTTTGATAAAATTCAAATAAATTGTGATCAATGAATGATCACAGTGATAATATTAGTATGATGCAAATAATTAATTAACAAATTTAAATTGTTGCTTAAAGATTGTTTAATAAAATTGTAAAAATTATGTGAGATTAATGTCCACCAAAAGAAAAAACGACAAATGCATAAATCTAGACAAACTGAAGAAACAATGAAATGAATGAAAGATTTTTTTTTAAAACAAATTTAAAACATTAAACTGAGAAGAAATTTTAATTTAAATGAAAAACCAAATTGAGTGAATTTTAGTGGAAGAAAAAACTAAAAGTTCAAAAAATGATAAATGGATGAATCAGTTTAAAATTCATTTAAATTAAAAAAAATTCATTTAAATTTTAAAAAGTGGTCAAAAAGCAAAGAAGTGACAATGGGAGTGGACAATGTGTGAAACCTTTTATGCATAATTCATGAAAGCTAAATGTACTGATTTAAATATGATTCATAAGATAACTATGATTCATTAAATGAAAGTTAAATTAAACTTTAAATTCTTTTTTCTTTTTTTTTAAAGTTTAATCAAAATATATTTTTATCATTAAGTGTTAATAAAGTTTGACTAAGAAAACAAATTAATCAAATCATCGATTCAGAAGAGATTCTGTAGAATGTTTTATTTGAATTTCACTTAAATTTAAAATGAAATTTATATGAAATTTCAAAAGATCGTTGCAATAAAGGATTGCATGAAAAGAAAAAAGAATATAGAATAAATAGAATTTAAAGTCTTAGAATAAATTTAATAAAGTTTAATTTGATTACCAATTTTCAAAGAAAGAAAAAATTTGAGTAATTTAGGTAACACTTATTTAATTCACTGTTCCAGTTAATTTGCTACACTTTCTTTTAATTTCAGTTAGCTCAAGGTAATAGCCATTTTTAATAAAATTTGTCACCTAAATTACATAAATTTAGTACTAAATCATAATCGCTTTAAATTTTTAAAATACATTTCAATTTGTTAGCAACAATTCTTTTACAAAATTATTGTTAGAAGGAAAAAATTCTCTTACAAAATTTGCGAAATTCATTTCGTAACTACTTGAAAGGTCAAAGGTTGATGAAGTAGAAGGAAAAATTCTCCCACAAAATTTGCGAAATTCATTTCATAACTACTTGAAAAGTTAAAGGTTGACTAAGCTAGGATGTGTAAGAAGAAGCAAATAACAGGTGGCAATATCAATTTGCACTTATTCTTTTTTTCTTTGATTGTTCAAATGTTTGAAAGGTTTAAAATAAACTGGCAAATTGTGTTGCAAATTTTGCTAACACTTGAAAAATTAACAATTAGAAAGAAAAAAATTGTTTTCTGTTAATTCGACTAATCAATAACTAATCCATAAATTTTAATCAATAAAATAACGATGCATTGAAAATAGTTTAAAGGTGACGAATAGTTGGCTTAAAAAATAATCAAAAGATATGAAAATGAAAAAAAGCTTTTATGAATTTAGCAATAGAAACAGTCTGAAAAATAAACAAATAATTTAATAATCTAATTTTATCAATCTTTTTTGACAAATGTTAAAATAGAAAAGTCAAGTAATCGAGTAATGGAGTAATTAAATTATAAATTAATTCTTATAACTAACTCCCAGCGAGCAATTCATCCAGAAATTTAGTTTAATTATATAATTGAATATTGTTTAAGATCATTAGACAGATAATGATCAGTTGAAAATTTTCATAAAATTGACAAAATTAATAAATAATCTCTTAAAGACAATAAACGGTAAATTTTTCAATGATAATAAATTTGCTCGAGTGAAACTGTCGAATTGATTAGAAAATTTTCAAAAAAATGATTAATTATATGCTTGCTGTCATTCAATTGTCCATTTCATACAGTTTCATTGTTGACAAATTTCCATAGTTCAAATTTTCATTTCATATTGTTTTGTTTACTAAAATAAACAAATCTGATTTATCTAAAAATAGGTAAATAATGAATGAAATTCATTCATAAAATATGAAAATTTTTTGTTTGAAATAATAAAAAGTTAGAAATAATTTTTCTTTTTTATATAAAGCACTAAAGAATGAGTCATTTTGATTGTTAAAATTAAATAAATGAATGAAATCAAATTGATGAATCAATAATTGTATGCTTATTAATGTTAATAAAACATAAATTTAAAAAAAATCATACTTAAATATATGAATGTCATTTTTTTGTACATTTTATTCTTTTTTATCCCAAGAAAATTTTTTTTTATTTTAATTTGTACTGTTAATTTTAATTAAATAACTTTCAAAAATAAAAGTTAAAATGAGAAGAATCAGATGTAATCATTTCTAAAATTAACTTTTTTTTTTCTTCCTAATTATTTCTCTAATTAAACAACATTTCATTCTGTTCGTTTTTTGCTTTTGTTTTCTTTTTTGAAAACAACGATAACATTTTTATACCATTTATAATAATTTATTATTTTAATCATTAAAAATAAGTAAGTTTGTGAATGATTTTTTTCTTTCTTTTGAGTAAAAAATTAAACAAATTGTAAAAAATTTAAACTTTTTTCTTTTTTTCTTAAATTTTTACAATAATAAAAATGTTGAAAATACGGTTCATTTCAATGAAACGGCTGTTCACTTTATCTTTTCCGAAAGAAGGAAAAAAAAAAGAGAAAAAAGCGAAGTAATTTTAAGATGAAATAGGATAAAGATGACAATCAAATACGACAGTTGCTTTTTTCAAAATTCTTTTTTCAAATTTTCTTTTTTCTTTTTTTTTTTTTAGCAAAAATTACTAGAAAGCATCAAAAGAATAGTACCGCATTTGAAAGTAAAATTGTAATAGTACAATTATTTAGAGTAAATGTAAATGAAATTAATGATTGATAGATTGATGAAATTGAAAGAAAAATGTAATTGTTGGCAAATTTGTTAGCAAAATAAATTTGAAATTTGCGCTACTTACTGTGAAATTGCGGGTAATCTTGGCAGAATAAACAAAATATTAATTAATTGATATTTATAAAATATCTTTTTTTTTATTTTATATAATATTTAATTGAATTAGAAGATAATTTGATAATTAAAAAAAAAAGGAAGTTCAATACTAATATGAAAAAAGTTTATTCGTTAATTATTTTTTACAACAAATTTATGCATTTTTTTAATACACTTTTTTTCTTTAAAAAAAATATATATAAAAGATTAATACAGTATTGCCCGTATAAAAATATGAGAGAGAGAAAAAAAACAAACAAATTTCAAATTTTTCATATTTCAACTTAGCATAAATTTTATAAATTTCAGAAACAAAAACAATTTACTGTGAATTTTTAACCTAATTGCAAATTTTTTTTTTCTTTTTTCATCTTTGATAATAAAATTTTGAAAATTATAATTACATAAATTTTTGTTTTTTTTTTCAAAGTTATCTACAAATTTTCTTTTAATTTTTAAATTATACTTGAAATTCTCAATTTATTATTTGTACAAAAAGTAAAATTTTACTAAAATGAAATAAAACAAATGATAAATCAATAATAATCTATCAATGCTGTTGTTTCTTCATATCCAATAAAAGTTCACTGAGTGGTCGAAATGAAGGTACTGAATCAGTGTTAACCAAATTAGCCTATAATTAAATATGGGATTAGCCTAGAATTACTTTTTAATTTAATTCAGTATTTCGACCAAAGAAATATATAAAAGCTAACATTAAATGATGAAATGTTAATTGAGTTATTTGATGTGAAATATGCATTCATCCGACTTGCTGGACTTAAAATTTCATCTACTTTAGCATAAATTAAATCACTGATTTCCGGATCGTTGTTTGCATCATCTTTGTAATCCGTAAAAAATTCTTTGGATGTACTTTGATTTGATTCAAAATACTGCAAAAAAAAAAGAAACGGAGAAAAAATTAGAATTTTAAAATTTGATTTAAACAATAAATTATTTATCATTTTTGCTTATCAGTTTGAACTTTAATTTTGATAATACTAAAACAATTTGATAAGAATATCAGTTGTGTCAGTTGTAATCATTATTCTTAATTTTTGATCTTTTAATCGATATATTAAAAGATAGCAATGAATATTTCACCTTATTTGGTGTTACACCAACTTCATTAAGATAATCAGTAACGGAACTTGTAACTGATACCTCATCCGGATCAATACCGGAATCAGGCATTGAATATGTTATGGAATGATTTCCCATTTGTGTTTCTATTGGTCTGAAGAAAATATATTTAAATTGAAACACACATTGAAAAATAATTCTTGAAATTAATTGTCCTTAATCAACAAATGTTGGACATTGTAAAATGTAAATTTAATTTTGTATTTTAATTTTTTTTTGTTGTTTTTCAAAATTTTTCATCAAAAGTAAAACTTACGGTTTATATAGAATTTTTGTAGTATTATTATTATTGAAATGCGTAGAAGTTGCGGAAGAATTCTGTAAACGGAAAAACGTGAACAAACGTTTAATTCAAAATAAAGAATGAATAGTACAAAGTGAAAAATTGAAAATATTGATGTAAAAAGTAATACCTTAAATTTAGCATAAGATGAAGATGGAAATGGAGCAATTTGTGATTCATTTTCAAAATGTGGCGATGACTCATTCATATTTCTTATCACCATAAAATTACCTTTGTTAGTATTATATACCTGTAAAATGTTTAAAAATTGGAGGAAAGGTAAACTTCAAAAAGTCTTTTAAACAAATATTTCTTAGTGAATTTAATCAGAATCAATTAAGCATTGCTTTTTAATGAATCTTAATATTACTACTACACTCTCATATGGCTTTCTCATTTCATTTCATCATTTTGTCTATTTATTAATTCGACTTTTGTCTATTTATTAATTTGAAATTTCAATTAAATTTATTTGATTTATTCTTGATTATTTGCAAGAGAACAAAATAAGAATTTTGTGAGAGTTTCATAGTATATTTCACTTGCAAAATCCTTAAAAACTAAAAAAAAAAGTTAAGTTTCAAAAAGTTATTGCCGAAAAATTTCATTTAAATTGTTTCATTTCAAATTATTCGCTCAATCATAACAGAACTAAAAAAGTTTTTTTTTAAAAAAAAATTTATTTACCGCTTTTTTTGATTTTGTACGACTTTTTATTCTCATATTGATGACCAATGCAATAAGAGTAATTAGTAGGACAAAAAGTAACAATAAAGAGCCAATGGTCAAACTTTGGGTCATCGTTAAAGTTTTCCTTGTTGAAAATATATCGTGCGGTAAGAATTCACCAATCTGAAAAGTAATTTATTTAATATTCAATTGCATTTGTTATTACTTTCAAATTCTAAATTATTTCAAATTTACTCTATTAAAGTAAAAGAGTAAAAAATTGTCATAGGCAAATTTTTAGAAATTTCAACAAGAAAAAAATTTAATATTTAAAAAAAAATTTTTTTTTTCAAATTTTGCTATATTAAATAGTAAAATTTTAAAAGCATACCTGTAGAATTACTTTAGCACGAGAAGTTTGTTTTGCACTGGAACTAGCAATTACGATGAATTCATCATTTGTAATATTACTATTTGTCCTAAAATTTATTCAATTATTTCAATCATCAAAAATTTTCTCATATTTTCATGCGTTCCTTATATTAAACGTAAGAGAAATTACTGAGTGAAAATTTTATGAATTGAAAAATTTATGAAAATTATAAATTTTAAAATTAATAAATAACATGATGAATTCCAATCATCCTTGTCATCTTTACCTGTGAGGAAATTGATGTGACAATATAATTTGTCCTGTATTTGAATCGATACTTAAATATTGCGATGCACTTCCTTGTATTTCATATCGAATGATACCATCTATACCCGAATCATGATCGATCGCTGATACAACACCAATATATTCGCCAACTTGTAAACTTCTCGGAATCTAATATAGCTTTGAAGTTGCCGAAATTTTGTTAAAAATGTAAATATAAATAATGGCTGTTTCAATTTTTAATTTTTAAATATAAATAATGGTTCTTTCAGATGTTTTTTTTTCGAAATTTACCATCTGTTATTGAATATTTTAAGCTTAATTTTTTTTTTGCTATTTTTAAATCATTGATTTTTTCTTTTTTTTTTTCATTTCATTTCATTTTTTGGAAAAGATTATATACTACTACAGTTTAACAACATAAAAGGAAATGAATACAAGAAGAATTAATTTTTGTAAATTATCTTTGGAATTAATAAATAAAAAAGTTAAATTTGCAAATGTACAGGTAAAATTAAATTTTATGAGAATTATTAAATGCAATATTCAATTAATCGGTTATAAATAATGGCTTACTTGAAAGATATAATTAGTTTTTGTGAAAAGTGGTGGATATTCATCAATGCCAAGAACTCGAATACGAACTGATACCATCGCTGATCGATTTTGATTATCTTGAACTTTCAGAATGAATTCATAATTTGTTTGCATTTCAAAATCCAATTCTTTGCTAAGTATTATATGGCCAGTAGTTTTGTTGCATACAAATGACTAAAATAAGAACAAATAATTAAGTAATTATGGAAAAATCAAACAAAATTTCAGGTGAATAATGAAAAGAAAAAAATGATTGTTTCAAAAAAATAAAAAAAAGTCATAATTTTTTAATTCATGAATTTACTGAAAATAATTTTATTCAGAGATAAAATAAATTTGAAAAAGAAATTTTTTTTTCGGTAATTTAAGTGCAAAAAAGGAGTTACCTCATTGGTATCTGTTATTGTATAAATCCAATTATCACCAGGTAAGCCTAATTTATTGACAGCTTTTGAATGTAACACAATACTTCCTTTTGGTAAATTTTCAAATATACTTTTTTCGTATTGTGAAACGATAAAAAATGGAGCAGTAGCTGATGAAAAATTAGAATTAAAATTAATTCGAACTGAAGTCCAATTTAATCGATTTGGTATACCATTATCAATAGCAGCAATTAATAAATTATTTAAAGTATCATTGAAATTCATTTCTTCAATGTCAATATTTTTCTCGAGATATAACACTCCCGAAGTGCTATTCAAATTGAATATTCCATAATTATTTCCAGATAACACTTGATAAGAAATACGTCCATTATCATCGCTATCATTATCAACAGCCACAAATCTGACAATATTTTTTTTTTTTTTTAATGTAATATAATAATTTTATTTGTTCAATTTATTATATAACTGTAATTAAAATAACTAAAATTTATATATTATCATTGCTAACATTTTATATCAAAATTATTTTACATCTTTTTTTTATAAAAAATTGAAATAATAAACTTATAATTGTACTTTTTTGCTTCGGAAATATTTCTTTCTAATGATAAGCTATTTGTGATATTTGTAAATATGACATTAGTTTATGATTATGAATAGTTGCAATTAAATGTTATCATAAATAAATAAATGAAACTTTATCAAGATTCAAATTGATTAGTTTTTACTATTCATTTCATAAAATTTTTATCTGTTTTTTTTCTTTCATAAAGTAATAACATACATTATGTAATATATATATTATGATTTATGATATTATAGTAATATGTGATATTATGATTTAATCGTGATACGTGGTATTACTATATCGTCGTAATACATGATATTATGTTATTACGGTAATATCTGATATTATGATTTAACCGTGATACGTGCATGTTGACGTAATACATGATATTATGATAGTATGGTAATACCCGACATTATGATTTAACCATAATATTTCGTATTATCATATTACGGTAATAGTGATGTTATGATATTACGGTAGTATGCGATATTGCAGTTTAACCGTAACGCCTGATATTACGATAATGAATAATATTAATATTATGGTACTACAGTAATACGTGACCTCATATGCTTAAATTTCTGTAAAAGCATTTAACCGAAAAATTTATCACCAAATTTTCTGATAAATTGTACCCAAATATAAGGTAAAGGTCACGTATGACTACATACCTTCCCAAAACTTCATTTGTTATCATTCCTTCGCTAATTGTTATTTCATCCATTTTTTCAATAAAATATGGCACATTATCATTTAAATCCATTACTTTCACGTATACTTTTACGGATGAATTGTACGTTGCATGTGGTGACGATGCTTCAACCTAAAAATTACTTCACGTGATATTTTTGGATGTTTTTCATGGTGTAAATTTTACACGTAAACTTTTCACTTCATCAATTTTTAATAATCAAATATCTAACAAATAGCACTAACCAAGAATTCATATTCACTTTTAAATTCAGCATCAACTGGATATTTCAGAAAAATTGAACCATCATGTGTGATGCCAAAAATATTGGAAAATTCAAAATTTTGAATTCGCAATGATGTGCTTACTGGTAATTCATCCATTAAAGTTACTTTACCAAATTCAATATATGGATGTGTGTTTTCTGATATCGTAAAACTGGAAGTGAAGTTAATTTAAATTATTTCATGATTGAAACTGAATTGAAATATGATCTTTGTTGCATTTCGAAACGTTAAATTGTTATTTTTACATAAATGTTGAAAAGATTTTAAAATCGGAAAGCTTTTCTTGAAACATTTCATTGCGATCAGTTTAATAGTTTCTGGCTAGAATTAGCATAATATTGGTTTTAATTCAATCTAATAGTTTTTGGCTAGAATTAGCATAATATTGGTTTTAATTCAAAGGTCAAACTTGAATGATTCATTAGTGAATTGTATGGATTTTCGATTGTAATCGTCAATTCCAACATTGATTTGAATAGCAACAGCGGAACTTTGTACTGGTTTACCTTGATCAAATGCATGGATCATTAGATGGTATATCGATTGATCTTCTAATTTACCATTTACCATTAGATCACCTGAAATTTTATTTGATCTAAACAATAAATCAATGTTAAATTATTAGATGCTAAAGATAGACAAACCAACTGAAATTTCATTTCGAATATGTGAAATAGTCAAATATTTTGAAATGTTTTCTAAATTATTCCCTATACAAGAATAATTATACCTGATTCAGGATTAATCCTAAAATATTTCAGGTTATTCGGAGCTAATTCATAGCGAACTGTTCCAGCAAGTCCTGTATCCGGATCATTTGCTTGTATTTTAGCAATTATCGAATCTAATTCAATATTTTTTGCAATATTAATTAGATAAAATTGTTGTTCAAATTGTGGTGCATTATCATTAACATCTTCAACAATTATTCGTAACATAGCACCTGAAGTATTATCACCGTCTGTTACCTGCAAAAAATTTCAAATTAAACTAAAAATTAAATTAAAAAAATTAAATTTTCACAACATATCTCATTCAATGTTATTATTTTAGTGCAATAAACATTTAAATTTGATAACATTTCTATTGCTAAATTAGTAAATTATTTCTAATTATAATAAATAATACCTGAATATGAACTATATGCTCCTTATCACTTTCATAATCCAAATTTTGAATTAAAAATATTTTTCCAGTAAATGGATCAATCTCGAATAGATCAGTAGATGATAATAAACTATATTCCAATTGTGTATCAGTGTCAACATCTGTCGCTACTACTGTTCCTATCAATGTACCATACGTTGCTGCTAAAAATTTAATTCTTTTGAAAATATTCATGTTGTTTGAAAAAATTTTAATTTGAAATGATAATTTAAATTTTTTACGAATGAATAAAAATATTATCTTGGCTAATTTGTATAATATTTTATTATACTTTATCAAGTATCATGCAATAGAAAGCAAATTTTACAGCATAAAAAATCAGTAAATAAAAATTTATTTCTAAAATTTTTGAAAATTTTCATTTAATTCTATTAATTTGCCTATTAATTTCAAAAATTTTAGATAAAAAAAGAAAAAGGGAATGCAAAATTTTGTAGAAAAAAAAAATATTAAAGCAATGACTAACATTCAAGTACTTTCACATCTTTTAGCATTGGAAATGATGGAACATTATCGTTTGTATTGATTACTAAATACAAGCAACTTTTAAAATTAATTTATGAATTTAAAAAAATTTGAATAATTTATAGAAATATTTGAAATGATATCACAAATTTTCATTTATTTTTCTCAATTCTTTGACTATCATTGTATGTTATCACTACATTAAATCATTTATTATCACCATCAAATTTTCAAAATTATTTTATGCTAATAATATACATAAAATAATAATTAATATGTAAAATTTAATAGTAATAATAGATAAAATAAAATAATCTAACATAAATTTTTCAGTATATTTATTAGAATAAGAAAGACTTAATTGAAATGATTAAAATTACTAATTTTTAAATGAAAACAAAATTTTAGTATAATTAATGAAGAAAGAAACCTCTTATATGTATGTTTGTTTCAGGTATTTTCTTCACGTTACCCGTTCCGATCACTTTCAACGTATAAACATTTTGAATTTCATAGTCTAATTGTTGAGTGGTTATTAGATGTCCGTTATCATCGATATCAAATGCTCTATCCATATTACCACTAACAATGCTATATGCTAATGGTGCATCTTCTGTTAAACGATCTAAGCTACGAATCTAAATAATTTTAAAAATTTTTTTAAATTATTTATGATCGTAAAATTTGAAAATAAATTATTGAAAATTTATGCATATGATGCATGATATGTTATCATTATGCATTATCATAGGCATATTTAATCAACAATTATGATATGAAACAATTGTTTGTTTAGATACAAAAAAAGAAAAAGTTTATTTTTTAAACAAAAAGGAATAGAAATAGAAAGATAAAAAGAAAGAAATAAAAATTTTAATAATCTAAATTACTTATTTTTTGACGTATCAAAACGAAATATTTTTTTTTTTGAAAAATTTATCGGATATGATATTCCTAATCTGATTTAATTCTCGTTTTCATATAAACTACTTTTTTTTTATTCTTTTAAATTTAATATTTTTTTATAAAGAGTTAATTCGATTTATAGCATACCTGAAGCACAAATTGTCCACGTTGTTCACCTTCATTAATAAAACCAAGGTAATGTTCACTTAGAAATTGTGGTTCTTCTAATTTTATCACTGATTTAGATCGGAATAAACGAAGTTGAATATTTAATTCTGATGATAATACACGTGAAATACCTTGATCTTCCGCTTTTACTTTAATTGTATATTCATTCTGTGAAGTTGGATAATCTCTAAAACAAAACAATTTATAAGAATCATTTCATTTTTATAAATTTGTTAATTCTCAAATTATCAATTTATCTTCTCTTATCACATACATTTAATAAGTTGGAATTTTTTTTTAAAAAAAAAACCTAGCAAAAATAATTTCGCCGGTATTAGCACGAATATCCAACAAACCACTTGCATCTTCAACAATGCTAAATAATATTTTACCACTTGGACCTTCATCTTCATCTGTTGCTGATAGTCTATAATAATAATTAAAAAAAAAAGTACAAAATATTTAAATATAAAAAAATTTAAAAAAAAAAATCAAAAAATTTATTTGTTTTTCTTTTGAATTATTTGAGTGATATTTGTTTGATTAATTGGAGAAAAACAAAAAAACGAAGCTATTAAGTTAAAATATTTACATCCAAAATTATTTCTTTCTTTTTTTTTTTTTTAAATGACAAATAAAATAACTCTCTCTCTCTCTCTGTCTCTCTCTCTATTTACCTTCCTAATATATCACCAACTTGTCTATTATCATCAATTTCTATTAATGTCGGAATATTATCATTAAAAACAGGTACATTATCGTTTTCATCCGTTACTGTAATTCGTAATGTACAGGTATCCTGAAAAAAAGAAAAAGAGCATTAAATTTAAAGAATAATTTAAATTTTTAAAATTTCATTTTTTTTTTTTTACATTGCATAACTTACAGCTCGATTTGGAATGCCTTGATCTTCAACAGTGATCACTAGAAAATATTCTGATTGTTGTTCACGATCCAATTCACGACATGATAGTAATCCGGTGGTAGAATTGAGGAAAAAAGCCGAATTTTCATTTCCAGCTAATTATTCAATAAAATAATAATTAAGATAAGATAGTAAAGAATGTATTTTTTTAGTATTGAAAATTTTTATTTTTTTATTTTTTCATTTGAATAATTTAAAATTTGTCTGTGAATTTTTAAATTCGGACAATTTAAAATATATCTGTAAATTATTAAATTTGGATAATTTGAAATATATCTGTGAATTATTTAATTTAAAATTTATCTGTGATTTTTTAAATTTGTATAATTTATCTGTGAATTTTTAAATTCGGATAATTTAAAATATGTTCAAGAAAACATATTTAGAATTGATGTCAAAGGATATTTGCTCATATCTTTTGTAAATTTTAAAAAATGCATTATGGTTTTTTTTTTTTTAAGGTATATTTTATAATTAATAAATAATTAAATTAATCAGATACTCACCGACTATTTTGTAAAAAATTTTACTATCATTGTTAGCATCTTCATCCCATGCATAAATACGTGTAAGATGTTTGGCAGCAACGTTTTCACGTATTGTTAAATTACCGCAAATTGATGACGTGATTCGTGGTGGATATTGATTAGTGCCAATTACGCTTAGATGAACAAATGTCCAATCAACCAATTTCTCTCCTCCTAATGCTACTACTGAAAAAAAATCATTTTTTTTTTTGAGTTTAATAATTTTTGAAAAAGTAAGAAATATATTTAATTTTTTGAAGTGCAAAGAAAAAATTCATAGTTTTTTTATTTATTTTTTTTGTTTTGAAATTTTAGTTCTAAAAGTAATTTAATCTCTCTGAAAGATAAGTTATCACTTTAGTCATTTTACTTCTACATGTGAAATATTCAAACTAAAGTTTTTATTTTATTTTATTGGAAAATTTCCTCCTAATTTGTTCAAACAGTTATTTAATCTTCCTAAAATTGAAAAATTGAAAAAAAAAGAAAAATTTTTGTAAAATTGAAATAATTTTTGAAAAATTTTCAACTCATACCAAGCCAATCATACATTCCAGGTGTAATTTCCTTCAATATTATCAATTTTCCATCATCTGATAATTGTAGAATGTCATCATTTTCCGAAACAAAATATGAAAACAATTTCATCTGTGGCCATCCATTTCCTATATTTATTTATTATATTGATAATAAATAAATATAAATGATAAAAATTTGCTATCTCAATTTACTACTATTAAATAATTAAAAAATAATTATTAAATGACAATTTGATTACTTAATTTAATTGTTGTCAAATAAATTATCGCATAATTGCGCATAAATATTACAAATTATTTATTAATTTTCTTCCTTCTAAAATTTAATTTCTAATTTCTTTTATAGCAATAAATACATACTGTTTGTAAAAAAATCATATAGGATAGTTCCGGGTGTTGCACTACTACTATTTATGCTAATGAAATATTTCCGTTGCGGAAAAAATTTCCATTGTTGTCGTCCTGAATCAAATTTAACAGTAATATTCTTTTCCGCATATTTCGACGGAACACCATTATCGCTTGCACGGATGCGTATGCGTCGTTCATTGTTGAAACGTTGTTTAAGAATTAAAGCACCTGCAATAGTATATTTAAATTAATTATTAATTGTAAGTCTTATGGAAATCAATTATCATTTATCAATTTAAATATTATTTCAAAATTGAATAAAATCAATTAAATTATTAAAATCAATTATGAAATAACTGATGGCATTTATATATGATATTAATTTTTTTTACCTGAATGAAATTAATTTTTTACCTAAATAATAATTAAATTGATAAATTTTTAGCAATTTCGATTTTTTTTTAAAATGATATTTCACAATGTTTCTTTTAATGTAAAACAATTTAAATGATATGAAAAATAAATATGAAATACCAGTATTGGAATCAATACTGAATGCATTATCAGTATTTCCATCGATAAGCGCATATGTAATTTTACCATTACCGCCTGCATCATCATCAGTAGCAACAATATGATGGATAATATCACCATTAACAAAATTATCATCTATCGTTATCTTTTGTGAACTGAAACGAATGAAATTTTTAAATGAATATCTAAAATTTAAAAGAAAAAAGTTAAATTTAGTAAAATTAAAATATGAAAGTTGTAAAAGTTATCCGAGATTTTCGTTCCATGAAAATAAAGAAGAAAAAATTATCTCCCATAGTGCTTACTTCATAAACAAAAAAAAAAAACTTAAATTAAATACTAATTAAATTAGAGAGAGACCTTAAAAATTGTGGTTGATGATCATTGATATCTTCGACATTGATAAAAACAACACAATGTGATCGTTTTATCACATCCCTGTTACCATTTTCCGCTTCAATTACCAGAAACAATGATAAGTCCTAAAGTTAATGAATAGTTTAATTAAATTTAAATTAATTATATTTTAATTTTATTTGCCATTTTTTATTTCTTTCATGTTCCTTTATCATTATTTATATGCTATTCTATCTTTTTCTTCTGTTATCTACCTGAAATTTTAGAATTATTATTGATATTTCTAATTTAAATAATTTAAAAATTATTATCAAACAATTTGAGAGGAAAATCAATAATATTTCAGGTAGTATTCAATTAATTTAATTAATTAACCTTTTGCCAATGTAATGACCGAATGAGTAATATTTCGGCAGTATCTGGATCAATTGAAAATAATCCTGTTGAACCTTGAACTATTGAATAGCTCAATTGTCCATCATTATCTTCATTCATATCCTCAGCAGATACTTTTCCAATTATTGAACCTAAATTTCCTCGAAAATTACATATCGTTGAAATTAATTAAACATTTGTTTAAATTAATTAAACATTTAAACTTTTAATTCTATTTCTATCATTAAAATTAATATATTCCATTGAATTTCATTGTTTCATTTCAACATTTTTCGTTTTTAATTTTTCATTTTTACAAAAAAAAAGTTGTTCAAAAGAAAAATTCTGTTAATTTTTGTTGCTAACGAATGTTTTTCAAATGAATTTTACCTGTTGGCTCATTTTCTTTTATTGTAAAAAATCGTGGACAATTCAAAAATTGAGGCCAATGAATATTTGTTGGCTCAATTTCAATGTAAACATTTTGTTGTTCAATTTGATAATAATTTAATGAATGCCATTTTTCCACTTTAAGAAGATAATTTTTTTGATGAAACCAACGAATATTTGTTGCCAAATATAAGGTAGATGTTATACTGTCCAGGTAAAATGCATCTGTCTAAATTTTAATTAAATTTTTATTTCTATCATTAAAATTAATATATTCCATTAAATTTCATTGTTTCACTTCAACAATAATAATTTTTCATTTTTACAAAAAAAAAGAAAAGAAAAAAGTTCGTTTTAAATTTTAGTTGAATTTATTTAAATAAATGTAAAAAACTTTTTGCAGAAAAAAAGTATTTACCTCATTTTTTAAATGCCATATTGTCTCGTTATTTTTTTTATTGCTTAGTGTCACTAATTTTGAACCAACTGATATAGTATTTGGTATTCTAAAATTTGTTATCACTTATCTTAACAGTTAAAACTTATCATTTATTTATAACTTTAAAATTTTTTAGCAAAATACAAAAAATTATGAGCTAAGTTGAAGAGAATATAACATTTACCTTATCACAGTTGTCTTATTACCTAGATGTGACAGTCCTAATTTTGATATACGAATGATAAATACAATTTGTTGTTGACGTCCATCATTATCAAATGCTATCACTGATAATGTTTGACTATCTTTGATTGTAGCTTCATTGAAATATGCAGAAGTACGAATTGTATTATTCCAAATTTCGAAATTATTTGAAATATCTAAAAGTACCAACAAATTTGTCATTCGAAATTATCTCATTTTATTTCGAAATTATTGTTTTTTTTTTTTAAAAAAACCGAAATAAAAGTGTTAAATTTTGATGCAATATTAAACTGACAATTTTTTATTTTTCTTGTAAAAATTGAAATTAAAATTTATACCGCTCATTTTAATTTCCCATCTTGCAACATCTGTTGCATTTAGTATTTTTAATAAGCAATTCGATATGCATTTTTCATCGATTCTACAAAAATTTATTAAATTAATATAAACTATTTTAATCATTTGCTAATAATTTCAAATATTCTATTAAATATTAATAGAATTATTATTTTTATTTTTTTAAAAAAAATGAAAATTAAACAATTTATAATATTAAAGCAATCTACGATATTTTAAATCTAATTTACATACATTTTCATAAAATTTAGTGATTTAATATATCATATCCTGACGTAATACCAGTAAAAATAATTAATAAATAAAATTTTAACTTAATTAAGCTAATTAGTAAGTTTTCATGTAAAATCTTTAAGTAAAATTTAAGAGTTAATAAATTAATTAATAAAAAATTAACCAATAATTTTTCAATTTTATCTCTCAACAAAAAGAAATACACACATTTTTAAATTAATAATAAATTTATTACCTAATGATACGATCAATTGGTTCCAAAAATTTAACTTTAGAATGTATTTTTCCAACAATAATATGAATTGGGCAAATAGTTGATCGTGCTTGCATATCACCATTTCGATCAAGAATTATCACTGATAAGCGACTTTCTTTTCTGTGATCTTTCTCCGAAAATTTTCTTTTCATAAATAATTCACCTTGAAAGTTTAATTTTATAAGTAAATAAATAACTTTGTTTAGTATCATAAATGATTATCATTTTTCATAAAAAGTTCTGAAATAAAAAAAGATAAAAAACTAAAAAAAATTTGTTACAAAATACTTTTTTGCATTTAAATTTAATTATTAAAAGAGAAGTTTACATCAATTAAGAACTTATTTCGTAAAATTTAATACTTTGATTGTCTTTTTTTTGTTATCACCATCCAATGTATCATAAATGCTATCATTTTTCATAAAGAGTTATGAAATCAAAAAAAAAGAAATAAATATTGTAAAATTCAATTCTACAAAATATTACCTTTTTTATTTAAATTTAATTATTAAAAGAAAAATTTACATTAATTAAGAATTCATTTAGTAAAATTTAATACTTTGATTGTCTTTTTCTTGTTATCACATCTAATGGTTATCATTTTTTATATGATTAAATCATCCGTACCGTTTTCCTGAATAGCAAAATTGATATCTTCTACTTGTAACCGATACAGTAAGCTTCCGTTTAAGCCTTCATCCGGATCCGTTGCAATTATTTTCTCAAATGTTACACCAATATCGATTTCATCATTAAGTGTAAACGAATTTATCGTTGGACATAACGGTGAATTATCATTTACATCCAAAATTTTAATATGAATTGTTGTTTGAGATGAAAGTTGTGGCTAAAAATATTCCCACAATTATATTTTCCGGTTAGTATTAACTCTCAATTTTAGTTTATGATAATTCTGATTAAATATTTATGGTAGTTTTGTTGACTAGAGTAAAAAATTTTTTTTAATTTTAATTTTTAAAATATTCACGGTATTTTAATTTATAATTTAAAAAAAAAATTGACTCATTTTTAATTAATACTTATGGTAGTTTTTT